>NC_069403.1:111387132-111417132 GCF_026875155.1 Cherax quadricarinatus | reverse complement strand
TCCTAGTCTAATACCCTAACAACACCCTCAACTGAACTAGTGAGACAACCCACACCTACCCTGGATAAGTGAACCCCGTCCTTGACATACATGTCATTTCTGCAGTAGAAATGGTCATAGTTGTCAAAGAATGGTACTGCATTATCCTTTACAATGTTTGTCTAGCCAACAATTTATACCAGTTATTTTTGGACAGTCTTTCTTTTCTAAACACCCATCTGGGCAAAATGTTACATATAACAGGGCTCCCTCCCTTCTTCCTAATTATGTCTTATTACTTTCCATATCTTCTAACTAAATCCTCACTTCTATGCTTGCCTGCATCATTGCCTCCATCACTGAAGCAGATAATAGGACTGATCCCATCACCATACATGGTGTCAAGCCGGCTAACAATATCCTCTATCTCTGCCCCAGGAAAGCAACCCTTTTCTGTCTCCTACTCCTATCCTTCAAGCAGAAGGCCCAAATCCTGTACTTAATCTACTGTCCCCAACAACACAAAGTTCTTATTTTCCTTTCATGTTCCTCGTCGTGACTTTCCCCAGTAGTCGACTCACATTCTTTGGGGTAGCGCAGAGAATGGGTTTGAAGTCATTTCTACCTCTTCATTCCATCCTCTTGATATTTAGATTCGTTCCATGCTGTCTGGTCAATGTCCAGGTCGAGAACTCTGTTCGAAATACCAGTACTTACTATTTTCTTTCTAAATCTAAATTTTTTATAACTTAAATCCGTTATTTTTTGGTTGAAATACTCAGTATTGTAATATTATCGCATTTGTTTATGCTCACATCCATGAATACATTTCAGTGATATCTCTGCTCATTCTACATCTCTCAAGAGAGTGAAAAATTCAAGGCTCAAAGGGTCTACTTTCATTTGAATCATCTTTGTCCCTTCTCTGTATATTTTACAATGAATTTATATTCATTTTGAAGCAGCAAAATCTAAGTGGCCTTACTAGTGTTGTATAGAATCTCTAAAATATCTCTTTAATTCCTAAATATTAATACTTATTAATATAAATCCTTTGCAACACTTAGGCACTTTTGACTTGGCTTTAGATTTCAGCTTACCATAACTCCCAAGACTTTTCCACATTCAGTGTTAAAGCTCTATATCACCTAGTTTAAAAATTCGGGGGTTATTTTCATTCCCAAGGACTAGAATTTTACAATAGTCCACATTGAGCTGCAACTTCCACTTATCAAACCAAGACATTAATATGATTCACGAAATCGTAATGACACGATTCCTGGTTTCAGTGGTATCCTCTTGGGAATCCATCATTTGGCCCATGTTTATATCATCAGCAAATTTCTCATATCACTTGCAATTCCTTTCATTAAGGTAAATAATGTAAATTGTGAACGACATTGAGCCTAAAACTGATCCATTTGGGAACTCCACTAGTAACCGGTCCCCATTATGATTTGACCCCAATTAATGAAAACTTCTCTGCTATCTATTGGTAAACCATGCCTCGATCCACGTTAGAACTTTACCTCCTACACCAGAGCTGCCACTTTTCTTAAGAGTCATATTTTTCATCGTTGTCTACTGCCTCAAATGCTTTATTGAAGAACGTCAGTAAAATTTTTCAGCCAGTAGCGACCTCTCGGAATATATACCGAGACTCATAATTTAAAAATTATGCTCATCAGTTTTACCTTCTAATGTTATTAGCTATAACTGATTCTAATAATTTGCCTACTGTAGACGTCAGGTTTATTGGACGGTAATTGGATGGAATGGACTTATCCCCTGATAGAAATTTTTGTAATTACATTAACCATCTTCCATATCTCTGGCACAACACCAATCTGGATGGATGCATTAAACAAGCTCGTTAGCTGCTGACTAAGTTCAAATTTGCATTCCATAATTACCCTTGAAAATAATTTTTTGTGACCATGGGAGTTATTTAGTGTCAGTTTACCTACCTGTTTGATATCGATTTTCCTCGAAATATCACTTATTTTGTAATATCACTTATTTTGTTTTCCTCAGGAACTGAATAATTGTTAATTGCTAGAATATCATTTATGTCTCTTGAGTAAAGATTGACAAGAAATAATGATTAAATTGAGAACACAGTTATCAGTCCGCTGCCCATCCCCATTTTTCACCGGTCCCACTTTTTTCCTGAGTTTTGTCCTATACACTTAAAAGAATCCTTTTGGATTAATCTTTGATTCATTAACAATCATAATTTCATAGTCACGTTTAGCCTTTATTATTTCTCTTTTAAAATGAACGTATTGGTCAATAAACTTAACCTCTCCTCTTTTGATGCTGCTCTTAACTCATCTTTTCTCTTCTAGTAGGGGTTTTAAATCTATTATTAATTCCATCTGGGATCATTCTTATTTGACCTAATTTCTCTCTGTGGAATACATATCCTCTGACACGTTGTACATTATTAAAGAAAAAATTCATAAGTGAGATACCTTCATTATCGTATGATCATCGTCAATTAAATTCTTTTGCTAGATGACCCAGTTTTATCATAATCGGCAGAACAAAAATCAGGGACTATTATCGTATTATCCTTGTTCACGTATTCCCATATCCTGTCTAAATCTAAACTTAAACCAATCTGAATCCATTATTTTGAATTGTTTCTTTGAGGAATAGGCTCATGACCCATTTATATCTCCCTTGTTTATGCCCATCTTTTGCTTATACATTCAACCAGTCTTCTCTCCTTCTTCGTCTTACAAGAGAATATAGTTAGGGGGAATCTCTCGTAGTTTGGAAGATTTCTTTTGCAATGTATTTAATTTTGTCATTCTTCTCTGAATGTTTCTAAGGAATTTATATCCATTATGTAAAATGGAGACCAGAAAATGAACTGCATAATTTAAGTGAGACCTTACTATGATGTGTTGAGCTGTATATAACCTCGGGACTCCTGTTGCTTATACTTCTTGATATAAATCCCAGTAATTGTTTGCCTTATTATGTACGCTTAGGCCCTTGCTGTCTTGAGTTCAGGGTTTTTGCTTAAGAAAACTCCAAGTCCTTTTACATTCTCTATGGCCAAGGTCTATATTAATTTGTATATAAGTGCTATGGTTATTAACATTACCGAGTTTCAGAACTCTGCATTGTCTCCATTGAACAGCATCTGCCACTTTTCAGATCAGAACATAAGCTTGTCTAAAATCCATCTTGGAAGTATAGTGATATATTTTTCTGTATCAAATTACTTGTTATATTTTTGTATCGTCGGCAAACTTCTTCATATCAATTGCTATTCCGTCATCAATGTGCGATGGATCCTCCATGAAAATATTACTTGGGCTCCAAATTCACATGGCCCACTATTAGATAAGCAAATTTATATTGTTAAATGACAGGATAAGAGAGATTTATATTTAAGGGTTGAATGAAAGATCTAATATTTGCTTTTGATTGATCCAGAAAAAAAAAGTCATAGTCATTTTTCTGAAAGAACAAAAACCACGCATCACCCAGAGGAGAATTACCAGCATATCGTCACATGATGTTTATGATTCTGTAGAGGTGTTAAAGGAAATTTAAAGAAAAAAATTAATGTGATTTATTCTAAAGATCCTAATATTACATTCGGAATTTATTCATATATTCCATTACAAACAATTATAATTTTTACGGAAAACTTTGTAAATAACTAATTGTGAATAGTGTGTCCCTTAGCAACCTGAGTGGGTAGCTAATACATTTGGCAAGGAGAAGTGAAGTCTTTAAATTAACGGAAATAGTTTAGGGTAAGATAGTGCATTGTTGGGAGAAATAGGTTTTGGCTAGGAGAGATAGATAAGGGAAGGAGGTCGAAGAGGTCTGGGGTAGATTTAAGAATGTGCGCAGAAGTTTGTGGATATAGGAGGGTGGGTGTGGGAGTGGAATAGAGCGATTGGAGGAATGACAAGTAAAGAGGGTAGTATGGAGAAAAGAGAAAAGGTTAGCCATATGAGAGGGTTTTTACAAGACAGGGTGGAAAATATGTAGAGTTTTAAAAAGATGGTCAAGGGGAGAGTAAAAGGATGAGGTTTCCGGTAAAAAAATAATTACCGAGAATAACAAAAACGATTCTTTTGACGGGAGGTTAAAAAGTGAGAAAATCTACGGACAAATGGACTATACGCTTTGTTAAATAAAACAGGTTATTAGATGAGAAGTAGAGGTATTAGGATTATGGACGAAATATTTTGAGGCGCTTTAAATCGAAGAGAGAGGGAAGCAGAGATTTCATCCATGGGCAAAAAAAGCGAGGTATTGACATCTTTATGGAGTTTGACAAAGAGCAAGGTGTCGTGAGGGAAGTTGTGTCTTGGATGGGATCAAGACAGAATGTTAAAAGCAGGTAGGGGTATAGTTTAGAGTGTTTGGGGTATTTGTTCACAGTATATGTATGAATGGTGTTGAAGTTTCTGCATGATGCAGAAACTTCAACACCTTTATTACATCTTGTAAATTTAGAATCCCTTAATAAGCTTTTCGAATTGAGGACCATAAAAAGATTCAGCTTTCAGTTTTTCCAATACTTAGTCAAGAGAACGATATACAAATGGAGTTGAAGCCATTGCATCTTTGTCCAAAGCATTATGACAGCTCTTTTCTATTTTAGTCTGGATGCTGAATGTTCAGATATTGCTTTGACAGACTGAGGTCATTTATCTGATCACTGACTTCTTTTGGGAGGACTACTGGGCTGTTGTAATGCTTGCTTCATATTCACTTCGCTGCTATCATCTGTGTTTACATCCTAAACCCTGAGTTTCTTCAAAATTTGGACAATGGAAGGTCAGGCAGTGTTGTGAACCCACTGGTATAGGAAAAGTCATTCACTTTGGGCACAGGTCTGTATTGCTGACTCCATATCAGGATATTCCCACTTAGACTTTTTGTAATTGATTGAAACCTTTCAATTAAACCATATAGAAATAAGTTGTTGTGCTGGTTTTTTCGGCTCTCCACGCTATAGGCACACTGAAGTTTAAGCATTTCCTTTCTCTATTTTTCCACTGTCGTAGAATTCTCCACTATTTTGCAGAATTATATGGGGAGCCCATGAGGTGTTTTTTGTTCTCCAGGCGTCACTCCAAAATAAGCAAGATAAGCTTGCAAAGGCTATTCTCCACAATTGTAGCAAAATGCTTTGGGATTGTTTTTTAAGTAGGCCTCTTAGTGACAAACTCAATTTATCGGAAAAATTAAACAAAATTAATAGGGTTAAAATATTGTCACGTGGTCCTCTGTTCATACATTTCCTTAAATATTAAATAATAAAAATAAATTCAAGCTTTATTAAAACTCTCTGCATATACAATTGTCATATACATATTCATTTACAACAGCGTCATTGTAAAATCCCTGTTAATTGAGGGTAGGTATTCAATAATCTCACAAACTAGATCCAATTTTAAAAACCTACTGCCGTTTTCTAATCAGCAACGCCAAAGATTATTATATATATATATATATATATATATATATTATATATATATATATATATATATATATATATATATATATATATATAATATATAATCTGGCGTTGCTGAATTAGTAAACGGCGTTTTCAATATTATAATATATATATATTTTATATATATATATATATAATAGTTATATTATATCTTATTTATAATATATATATATATTATAATATATATATATTATCTATATATAGGGAGGGGCAGCTTGCCAAGTTTAGGGCGTACCAAAAGTCTAGAAAATATGGAGACTTGCCCATCATTATATGTTTGTTCCCATAGGCTTCCAGAGAACCCTTAGCTTCATGGGGAAAGAAGTGCATTCATTTCCTTAAGGAGCTGGGAAAAAAAGACTATCAGGGGTAACTGGGATCCCAGGGCAGCTTGTTTTCTGTTCAGCGGCTCAGTGCGGCTGTTCAAAGGGTTTAAAATGCATGTGTATTTTGGGCACACGCCCCAGCTCTGAGGAGCTGGATGAGATTATCGCCTTATAATCGGTGTTACACACGTAACACATGTACGTATATGCCAATCCTTTTATATCAACAAGTACTCTCTTAATATTTCTGTACCTATTTATGTAATAAAAATATTCCTTTATATATATATATTATATGTATGTAATATATATAACCATGGGGAAATGGGAACAGAATTCTTCTCGTAAGCTCATGCGTGCTATAAAAGGCGACTAAAAATACCATAGAGCAAGGGGCTAGGAACCCTTCTCCTGTAATAAAATTACTAATGTAAAGGGAGAAACTTTCGTTTTTTCCTTTCGGGCCACCCCGCCTCGGTGGGTGGGATTACGGCCGGTGTGTTGAAAGAAAAAAGATGCCATGTTGTATATATATATATATATTATATGATCATATATATATATATTATATATTATAAAACAACATATATTAATATATATATTTATATATATATATATATTATGTATATATATATATTTATATATATATAATATATATATATTATATTTATATATATATTATATATATATATATATATATATATATATTATATAAATATATATAATATATGATATAATATATATATATATATATAGATATATATATATTTTATATATATTATATATATATATATATATTCTATGCTCAGTTCACTGGCCATCAGAGTGTGTGACGATGTGTGGTGCATAATAATTTACCTGAATTTTCAGAAAACAATACGTTCATCATGGTTCATCTTCTGTTTTATAATGACCTTTCATATTTTTTTTATTCTCGTTGCTCACAGATACTCTATTCTTTTCTGCTTTCGCTCTAACCATCGACATACTATGACGACTATTTTCCACTATTCTTTCTATTCTATTTGATTTGAAGATAATGGATCCCGCCGGGACTCTTCCACTATTCCTTTCACATTACTCCTATTTATCTTCTGCTGTTGCTGACAGGAAGAAAACCTTTCTATATTACAGTCCTTTTCTTTAGATTGTATGCTATTACATGTCTTCACTTTACTATCTAACAAAGGAATTTAAAGGTTTCCTTTGTTTTTCTGAAAATTAATATTTTTCATGTGTTGATCCATTTTTTCTTAAATATTTTTAAACCATTTTTATATTTTACTGGGTTCTGAAGGAGCTATTACTAAAGTGTTTTGCAGTCATACATGTTATTTCGATCAGCTGTCCAGGAGGCTGGCAGGGACTACATACGTAAATAACCGTTGTTCTTTCACTGTTTATTTTATGAGAAACACTGCTCACCTTAGCAGAAGTGGTCATACAGAATGAGCCTTGGGGGATGGATGGCAGTCAGGGACGATTCATTGAAAAGAAGGGCATTTTCAGTATTTGATGAAGAGGCCATAATCTGCATGGAAGGTTAATCATCCTTTGAAGGATTTTCCCTCTAAATTGCCATTTGGCGTTAATAAAATCTTAAAGTATAACTGTTATGAATGGATCTCTGCCCTCAATGGAATGTTTACCTCAAATCTACATTCTGTCTCTCACCCACAAGGGTCTTGCCTACACTCTCTTAATCTTAATCTTACATACTGGTTCTTGGGCAGGGAGGTAAGGAGAGTACCTCCTCTTACCGAAACACAGATTTTAAATAATTTCTTTCCAGGAATATTATTCCATTGAGCAAACTGAACTCTTTATGGGTCATCAGCTTTGGTTACTGGAATATTGTATTATATAGCTCTGTAACTATAACTTTTTATGTTAACCAGTGAGATAGAGCAAAGTAAACATAGAAATAATATCATTATATTTAAGATGATTAATGGTAATGGTAAGATAAGATTTAATATTTAAAACAAAACTAGTCAGCCTTAGATACGTGGAGGCATTGAGGAAAGGAGCTTATGATAGCAGTTCTGTTTGAAGGTAGAAGCCCAGCTTATTGATGCGTGCTCCAATTTCTTTATGAGATCCATCACTCTGACAAACAGCGCACTACCAGGCCTGAACAGTGGAAGGTGAACAGAACCATGAACATAAATAATTTGTGTAAGAGTGTGCTGTGTGATTAAGTTATCAGTACGCTTTAAGGCATCATGTTTGGGCTTTAAGGCGAAGGTTGGGGAGTGTGATTGAAGAAGTTATTTTAGGGGAAATGGAGGGTTGATATTGGAATGGGGTAATATCATGGAGGGAGACAGACTGCCGCTGTTGCGTTATTTGACCTTAGTTCATGTAATTCTGTTCATGTTAGAGGTCGGTTTCCAGTTCGCAGTTTATAGAGAGATTCATCTGAGTGATGTTAACGTGGAGGGGCCTTCCGTTGCAGGGGTTTGAATGGGTCTTGCCTGAGGCATATTAACCCCAATTAGGATTATTTATTTCAGTAACCGATCTCTGATGTTGGAATGTCAAGATCTTTACGCATATTTAAAATTTTGGCAGTACTAGGGAATCTAGAATGATCCTTAATGCTTCGCATTCTGCAGTTTTTTCCAAGCCCCCCTCCATCAAGCTTCCAGTCAGGACACAAGAGCAATTAGTGGCGCAGCATAATCAAACCAATTGATTATATAAGCAAGCTTACATCATTTTTCACAATTTTAACTTAGCTCCATTACCTGGGGATGAAACCTGCCACAACTCTAGTGCTCTCAGTCTTTCTTTGTATTGGCGACAAAGTCTCGTTACAACGGTCAAGTGAGTGGGAACCTCAAAACTTAGAATACCTGTATCTGGTTACGTATTCTAGAAGAGAACCTCATGCAAATGGATCTGGCGACCTGTGCCTCTCTGTCGGGAAGGACGCCTATTGAGTTCTTTGTTTTTTCAGTGGATTATCAAGCCCAGGTCCTGACATGAGGCTAGTACATGGTTAAGATTGTTTTGGTGTTGTTGGAGAATCCGGTGGTGTGATTCATTTATCAGCCAGGCAAAACTAATATAATGATGGACTGGCTAGGTATGGCGAAGTAAAGCATAATTGAAATAAATGAATCGGGTGTGGGACTGAGCACATATCCATGTGGGGTTCCTAATTCAAGTCTTTATGTGGAACCACAGTCGATGGTCCCCACTCCAAACAACAGATAAGATACTGGCCGGAAGAAAATGTCCCCCCCAGTACACGAATACCACAAGGCCGATGACTTCTTCCTTGCAATTTATACGGGTCTAACGCCAGCAACGAACAACAAAAATTACCATTCATCCATTGACTGTTGCATGAGGGCAAATGCAATATCAGCGGCTTCACAGAGACCCACATAAAAGGATCACTTGGACAACGAAATAGGGATCCCAGGTTACAACCTATTACAGATGTGACAGAGTGAACAGGCAAAAGGGGGGGGGGGTCATTGTATATCGCAGAGTCACTTGTTTGTACAGAATGCTTTGCCGCAAATGATGTAGTGGAAGTTTTAGCAGTATAGATCGAGAACCCAAAACCTAGTCATTGTGGTTGTCTACAAGCTTCCAGAATGGCAACGTCCAGCAATTCCAGGAACATCTGTTCAAATAATTGGACCACTGTCCGGAAAAATCTACCAGCTCTGCCCCAAACATTTGCTTCCTGGGGGGATTTCACTTGAGGCACCTAAATGGAGGAATTAGCAAATAATGTTGTTGCAATATGATCACCAGGAGGGCAGTCTGACGAGAACTCTCACAAACACGAGCTTTTAAATCTCTGCACAAAATTCAATTTAAACCAGCAAATAATAGGATACACTAGACCGCAATCTTCACTACAATAATGTCTGATTCGAAATGTTCACCATATCAAAAACAAATATACTCGGATTCACAACATAATCGAGGTTCAGACATGTATGCGCGGAGCCCCATGACCGACAAAAAATGAGATTAGTCACGGAGGGAGCCTTCAACCAAATTCAACTTCCAATAACAAGAACATAAAGTAGGACCAAGTAAATCAAGTCCTAAACAATATAAGCTGGGAAGATTAGACCTAAGCACACAGACCCTAACTTATGCCTAGAACAGAATTAAACTCGGTGGCACTCGATCTATGATCAAGGCTTTTTCCTTTAAGAAAAAGGAGGAGTAGATGTTAAAATAGAAAGAGACAGGCGCTCCCTTTACAGGCGACGGAAAAGAATAACAGAGCGGCTGAAAAGAGGTCCAATTTATCTGAATGCGTAGGAGTCACTGGTCTGAGCAATAGCAAACATCGAACTTAAGTAAAGGAATCTTATAGGGTCGGAATCGCGGGAAGAACTTAAAAGTCATAATGGAAAATCGAAAGAAACCCAAGTACTTTCTTTTCTTATGCAAATCAATGTCGAGAACAACATACAGTATTGGGGCCCCAACTTAAACAAGATGGTCCTACCCACAGATGACAGCAAGGAAATGAGTGAGCTAACTCAAGTCCCAATATGACTCAGTTTTTAGGCAAGCGCTTACCAGATGAGAGCGAGATCAAAAATTATTTTTTTATTGAGGAGGGCCACAGAATTGGTTAACACAAAACCTATCTGATATTATCCTACACCAAATGACTTCGACATGCGATAAATGGACATCCCATGCACTAGCCCCAGGGACCTGAACTCATGGAACTCCGTGTTTATCAAGAACTGCAAGAAGCCCCTATCACGAGCTTTTACCATCCTATGGAGAGGGAGCATGGACACGGGGAGTCGTCCCACAAATACTAAAAACAACAGATATAGCCCACTCAAAAAGGGGGCAAGTAAAGCAATAGCCAAAGAAACTACACACCGATAGCACTAACATCCCACATCATAAAATCTTTGAAAGGGTTCCTAAGAAGCAAAGAATCGCCACCCATCTAGATACCCATCAATTACACAACCCAGGGCAAACACATGGGTTTAGAGCAGGTTCGCTCCTGTGGTCTCAGATACTGGATCACTACGGACAAAGTCCTAGATGCTCTAGAAGACAAAAGAATGCAGATGAATATATACAGACTGCGAAAGCCCTTCGACAAAGTGACCGTGGTGATTATAATTGCGCACAAAATGCGTGCTAAAGGAATAACAGGAAAAGTTGTTCGATGGATTTATAATTTCCTCACAAACAGATACACAAAGGAGTAGAGTAGTAGTCAACTGAGTAAAGTCTGAGGCCGGGGCCTACGGTTTTGAAAAGCTCTGTTCCACAAGGCACAGTACTCGCTCCCATTCTTATTTCTCATTCTCATATTGACATAGGCAAGATGTCGCCACGCACCGTGTCTTCCTTGCAGATGAACGAATCTGCATGAAGAATGTCTTCCATTGCAGACACTGCAAGGCTCCAGGCGGACATCAACCAAATTTTCAGTGGGCTGCATGAAAACAATATAAAGTTCAACGATGAGAAATTTTCAATTACTCCGATATGGTAAACATGAAGGGAAATTAAAACTTCATAGAGTACAAAAAACGAATTCCTTCCACACATTAGAGAGGAAAAAAACCTACGTCAAAGACCTGAGAGTGATCATGTCGGAGGATCTCACCTAAGGGACCATAACATTGTATCAATTCGCATCTGCTAGAAAATTTGACAGGATCGATTATGAGAAACCTTCAAAAACTAGGGTTGCAAAGCCCATGATGACCACTCTTCAGGTCTCGCTTTGTTCATCTATGGCTGGAATATTTCTGCCACACTAAAAGCACTTTCAAGGAAGGTGACATTGCTGACCTAGGAAAATGTACAGACTAACATCACGGTGAGGGCATACGGAGATAAAACACCTCAAATTACTGAGAGCGCTTGAATTTCCTGAACCTGTACTCCCTGGAACGCAGGCGGGAGAGAAGAGATACATGATTTTATACACCTGGAAATACCTAGCCGGACTAGTACCGACTTGAACACGAAAATCACTCACAACGAAATAGCAAAAGACTTCGGCAGACGTTGCAACATCCCGCCAATTGAAAAGCAGGGGTGTTGGATCACTAGTCGTTAAGAGACAATACAATAAGTGTCAGGGGCCCGCAGACTGTTCAACTGCCTCCAGCATAATAAGGGGGAATACCAAATAGACCCCTGGCTGTCTTCAAGCTGGCACTGAAAACAAAGCACCTATAAGTCGGTACCTGACCAGCCGGGGCTGTGGCTGATACGTTGGATTGCGCGCACCAGCAGTAACAGCCTGGTAGATCAGGCCTCTGATCCATCAGGAGGCCTTGTCACAGACGGGCACCGCTGGGGCGTTGGCCCCCGGAACTCTCTCAGGTAAAATCAGGTAAAACACTTCTATACCCCTTGAAAACACACAGAAGACTGTTGACAAGATAGCCTTTAATCCACAGAGAAGCATCCTCCAATATCCAATTTGCAAGTACTAATGATTCATCTCGGTTGGCTACAATCAAAAAGCAGATATTTAAGGTCGAGGAAGGTAGTGTATGAAGCTGTCAGCTTGCAGGGTGAGAAAGGTGGCTATGCAGTGATGCACGATCCTTTCCATGCATGACAACCATGCACCCTGGGAGACAAAATTTTTTTTGATTCTGTACATGAAACGACTAGGAATCGTTCTCTGAATGTTTATACACAAGCAGCTAGTAATTGATATTGGGCGAATGCATTTTGTTGATTGGGTTTTGGAATTGGAATGATTGAGGTGTTGGTCCAAGATTTAGGAGCTCCCAGTGGGGAAAAACGGGAAAGTGCTCCATAAATGTGTAAAATAGTAGTGTTTCAAGTGTTTTGGGTAGGCAGAGTTAGCCAATATGTGTCTGATATGTGTGTGCTAGGGCGCCTTAATACGTAATATTAATTTAATAATAATATTAATAATAATAATAATAATAATGTGGGAAATTTGTCTGGACTGCCTCCGTGTGAGTTGTTACCCTAGCAAGCCTCGTTGACACCGAGCCCTGATTGAGGCTGGTTCTCAGCCCCTAAAGTGGCTAATTTGACCACATTTCCATAAATGACTGATGTTGCAAGAAATCTCGCGGCATGCACGAATATAGGACTAATTAACTTTGTGTTGGAGAATAAATCCCGGTTTCACCCCCTAAGCCTTAGCCCCTCTGGACTTTCCTTCAAGACCAACATGCAACCGGGAACCTTAATTCCTGCAATATTCAGTTGGATATTAGTGACTGCTGCACCCTCAGGAAATTCCCTGATTCCATGGGGGTTGAGTATCCCATAGTAATACTATGCAGGTAAGTGACACTAGCTTTCTAAACGCAACAAGAGGCGGATGCCGGTTGGTACGTACTGGTCTCAGGCGCCGACTGCACAAGGCACCAAAGTTCAAACTCACTCCAATTCTCCCCAAGAAACTGGCAGAATACTGAGAAAGAAAGGGAGGTCTTGTCTTACTGTATGGGCCTGATGGAGGAGGGCATTACGGTACTTCGAGGTGCCTCCACAGATTTTTCCCCAGGGTCTAGATGTGAAGGACAAGTGGGGGCGCCGCCCTGCCTGTTCACGGCAGTGTGCCAGTTTGCTGTCTACGTTGCAGAAGGGAAGCTTTGGCATCTTTCGCACCCACGCCTCGTCGTTCATGCTTGGGCTTTGCCAGTTTCTCCTAGCTAACATAACTTAGTGTTTGCCCTATTTTAACAGCCTATTCCTACCTATGTTAAGGTCTGAGGCCTACAGTATTATTATCCACAGTTGCATCAATAATCCTAATATTAGTTTACAAACAGTATAAACTACCTAACTGTTCCTTGAAGGGTAAATCTATCAATTAAAATGTACCTTCCAACCACCTTCGCCAACCCGGATGTATGTGTTTTGGGTAGATGTGAGGGTCTGCAGAACTCAGACGGCCTTTCCGTGGAATATTAGGGCCTTCATACGACGCAGTTAGTTAGTTAGTTAAAGATTAACCGGTATTCTCCCGGCCGGCCCGGGCCTTTTCCAAGTGGTGGCCCGGCCTTGGCTCTCTCTTTAGGGAGTGTCTGAGACCTAAGTCTCCCATGGGAAGAGGCACAAGTACCTCTCATCTTTGGAGACCAACTGTCCCCAGGCCTAGCCACAAGCTAGCCTCTATGGTCTGCCATCCCCGCACCAAGGGGACTAATGGAATGACGTCTTATGAGCTAAAGGCTCGGGCTCAGGCACCTACCCTACCCTAGAAGGGTTAGGCATGGTGTCGATCAACATACGACGCATTTACCTTGTGAAACTATAGGACCAAATAATTTCCACAAATAATATCTTTATTTCTTCATGTACATCTCACATTATGCATGCGGACTGTGAAGAGTTTTTTCACAATAAAAACACCTTATATTGTGTACAAGTTATCTTCACGTTGGTGCATAGAATTACATAAACAGCAACACCCCCAGTCTCATACAACCCCCTTTTTAAAGGCAAATGGCGCAATGAGTGGAACAAGGCATACTAAAAAAGGTTTCTCTATAAGTTACAAAATAAATGCTATAACAGTTTCTATGGTCAGTGGTGATACTACAGAAACGGTTTATAGTTAATTGTTGTATTACTCCTTGCTATGGCTGGAGATTTCGGGCAAATTAGGTCATTCTTGTTCAGGATGCGACACACTTCAGTCGACTATCACCCAGTACCCTTTTATTTTTGGGGTAAAAAAGAGACAGCAGGTGTCTCTCGGAAAACACGTTGTAATTTTTTTCCCCCCCGTATGGAAAAATCTATCCAGGGCCCTCAGTAATTGAGCTGAAAGGCTCTAGATCGTTAGCTCACTCATGATGGTTTAATGAAATGTCAAATAATGGTGTTTTTTAATCGATTTTAAAATGTGCCCAAAAAAGTTTTTATTATTTTTTATTATTTTATTATTTTTATTATTTTATTATTTTATTATTTTGCATCTTCAACTCGAGTAAGACATGTTTGCTACCCCCAAAGCCGGAGTAGCTCCCCAATTTGTAACATGCCAAAAGTGATTTTTAACGTTTTGCGGGCCCCAGCACAAAACAGGTGTATTTTATTAAGAAGGTCAATAAAGTAAAATTAATTGTTATTGATAATATACACTTGGGGGCTTTGGTCCCAACCCCTGCCCAAAAATCATTTCCCCATGAAAGAAAAAAGGACTCGACAGGAGATGCACTACCCCCCATAAAAAAGCGGGGGCCCCCAACGAGTACATGAGAGAAAAACACGTAAGTGTGGGGGGCCAAGCTAATAAAGGGGGAAACCAAATAGCCGCTGACTGCCCAAAAAAGACCTGGACGGAAAACCTAAAATTTTCAGTCCTGACCCCGGGTGTGGTTGTAGTCAGCTTGCGTGCTCCCAGCAGTAATCCTGGTTGATCAGATTGATCCACCTTTGGCTGGTTCAGACGGGCGGTGGAGGCGTTGACCCTAAAAACCCCTCCCCAAAGGTAAACCCAGGTGGCCCAGTGGCCTGGTGGCAAAAGTCGTTTCACACACGGAGGGCCCGGGTTCGTTTCCCCCGGCGGGTGGAAACATTTCCCCCGTTTCCTTTTCACCTTTGTCCTGTTCACCTGCAGCAAAAGGTACCTGGGTTTGTTGATGGTGGGGTGCACCGGGGGGGAAAAGATTGTGGACCCAATGGAAAAAGTTCAGCCCTCGATGACGCACTGACTTTTTGGGTTATCCTGGGTGGTAACCCTCCGGGGTTAAAAAAACCGAACGTATCTTAGAAAAAAGTTCTTCTCATGAGTTTAACATTTTAACTTTGCACTTAAAGTAAAAGCGTTTTTAAAACTCCCGGTTACCCGGAGGTTTTTCCGGGGCAACGTCCCGGGCCCGGTCCATGACCAGGGGCCCCCGATGGTTTAGGGCCTGTCAAAACCCGGGTGTTATGCTGGCCGCACGCAGTCCAAAGTTTGAGCCACAGCCCGGGGATCCGGCCTGTTTAGGTATCTGTCCAGCTCTCTCTTGAAGGCAGCCCGGGGTTTTTGGCAATTCCCCAATGTTGATGGGAGGCTGTTTTAAAAAGTCTTGGGCCCGGACTTATGGTGTTTTCCCTTAGTGTACCAATGGCGCCCCTACTTTTAATGGGGGCATTTTGCATCTCCGGCCCGTCCCTTTTACGTTCGTAGGGGTGATTTTGTGTGTGCAGATTCGGGACCATTCCTTCCAGGATTTTCGAACTAGGGTAGATTATGATAATATCTCTCCCTCCTAGCGTTCCATCGAGTACAAGCGAGCGGAGAGCTTCCAAGCGTTCCAGTAGTTAAGGTGTTGACAGAACGTATTACGTGCAGTAAAGGATTCTCTTACACTTATCTAGATATGCGATAATTCGACCGCTTTGAATGGAGAAGTTAATGTACAGCAGTATTTACATCAGTGCAGAGAACAAAAGAGATTTTGAAAGGATCATCATTGGCTTGGGCATCACTTTTCGTTTTTGAATCGTTCTCATTATCAGGCAGTATTCTATACTGATTTTCTTTTGCACGTTGCGGATTCGTGGCCATGTTGTGTGATCCTTTGAAAGTGAGATCTCAGACATTATACTCCTAGAGTCCCTTTAATTATTTTTCCGCTCTATTGTATTGGCCAGTCTAGTAGTATTCTCGGTTCGAGTTTCAATCTCCTCAGTTTTCATAACGGAAGAGGTTTGGAAGTTTGTCCTCATTGAACTTCATTATTGTTTACCGTTGCCACTGGGAGAGAAAAATTTGTTTTTCTTCTTGGAGGTTAACCGTGTACCTCCAGCTGATGACAGCCTTCATGCAGATCCAAAAGTATTATCGCAATGTGATGATACGGTGCTGTGATTGTATTTATCTGTCAATGTATGATATGAGGATGAGGTATAGATGGGGGCTTAGTACTGATGCCTTGTGGAGAATGAGGAAACAGAAGCCTCTTCACTATGGCCGAGGCCTCCGATTTAAACTCTGTGACCTTTACTCTTTGCTGTTCGATTTGTTAGGAAGTTGTAGATCCATTCTCCCACTTTCCAGTTATTTCCTTTAGCAACGTATATTGTGGTGCTATAGCCATGATCGGATTTTGTCAAAATGCTTTTGCAAAGTGTCTGTGTTTTATATACATCTGCCATTCTGATTTTTCCAGTGACATCCAATGCCCATATCGTAGCTAGTTCCCGTAGTATTGTGACGGTCAGAGTTGCGACCTACACCTGAGAACCTCCAAGTTTGCCCTGAGATTAGTGCAGATTTTTGGATATCACATGGTGAATTGAACCATTTGCCAATCCTGCTGCTTAGACCTTTCAAAGATTTTTATGGAGTGGTGACGCTCAGGAAAGCTATTGGTCTATAGTTTCTTTGCTAATGCTTTGGTTCTATTTATGGTGTGGGGCTATTTATTCGTTTGTGTTTTAACGTGAATGGAATTTCACCCATGTCCAAGGCTCTCTCCAAAGTGTACTTAGGGCACGCAGAGAGGGGTTTCTTGCAGTTTCAATGAAAATCAGAGTTCCTCGAGTCTGGGCCTGGGGCACGGAGGTGCATGGGCATGTTGTCAGTGGCTTTTTCGAAATCTATCGGGTGTTAGGGTAAATGTCGGAAATACTGCAACATTTATGGGAGTTTTGAGGATCATTCATGAAGAAATCCTTTGGATCGTCTCGCATCCTCAGGACGGATTAGTGGTTCCCTATGCACAGAGAGTCGTTACTGGGATGTCAATATTCTTCACTCATTTCTTGTTGTCATATGTGTAAGTCCCATCCTGTCTGAGTAGGGCCCTACAAGATAGTATTACTAGATGTTGGTATTTTGCCTTGTTTTTGGCATATGAAATAAAAAAATTTTTTGAATTTTCTTCAATTTCACTAATATGCTTTAAGCTCCTCCTGTCTTCCTGGTTCTGTAAGAAACAACTTCCACTCAGATTATTTTTTTCTCGAAATGTAATGACACGATTGCAACTAAAACCATAACCATACCAAGGGTATAGGGTAATTTTTAAAGAAACCTGCGGTCAGAGACCACAAAACTCCAGACCGACGCTGGTCCAGCGGCTAACGCGTCGTCTGGAGTTTTGTGACTTGATCGCGGGTTTCTAATACCTACTACGTGGTATGGTTTACCCTCAGAAGTCATTGTAACACAAAAAGAGAATACATATATAAAATTGTAAAAAACTATAAACACTTGAAAGAATTGAGAGAGGTGAGACGCAGAATAAGATCTTATGCCGAACACGTATATTAAGCGTCAATCATGAGACCATTAATAAACGAACTTTGGAAGAATAATATAAATGTCCATATTAACAAGTGCCAAAAACCAAAGTGTTACTAGGCCTACGTTGTGGTTTTGGCTGGGGTCGTGTCAACCAGACATGGCCCCGCCTATTCAACTGGGTCGCTGACTAGTTCTGTTCGATGAGTTTTACCCATTACATCTTCTTTAAAGCTTTGTTATGGAACCTGCTACACTAAGTCATTACCAGACTATTCCAGTTTCTGACAATTCTGTGACTGAAGGAAATGGCTTCCCTAACAGTCCCTGTGGTTTCATCTGAGACTTCAAACTTCAAATTGTGCCACCTTGTTTTGCTGGGCCCCATTTCTTGATTCACGTGAGCACGTCATCAGAATCTTACTGATTGTTCCTATTATCCCAAGAGCTGGATGACCCCTACAGGTTTTGCGTGCTTTGATCCTTTGGATCCCATTAGTTACACGAATTCTGAAGATATTTTTTTTTCCTGTGATTATTGTATCTTCTCTCTAAGCAGAAAGTTTTCTTTGTCTAAGCTGTATAATTTACTATGTTAACTTCTTGTGTTCATATTTCCAAATCTTACAATTCCTTTATAATTTAAATATTTCACATCTATAATGTAAGTAGAATTACTACAATTAATTTACGTGTCCTAATTTTACACAGGATTTATCCATTTTTCAGCAACAGTTTTTTCCATTGGTTTAATATAAACCAATATTTTCGGAGTTGTCAAGGTTCTTTATTCTTACTATTTGACAAATTTGATATAATATTTTTCATTCTTCTTTATCCACATATCACCATCGATTTAATGAAGTGAAAAATTAATCCGAGTGGAAGACATAATTTTTTTTTAGTGTTTCTTGGACAACGGAAGTGTTACCTCGTCCCTTGTTCTATTCCTGTTAAATTTTTAAATCACTTTATTTCTGGTTACTTCTTGGGTATGTTTCTTTTTATGTTCGGTTATAGGATTTAAAGGGGCACTTCATTTATTTGTATGTTTTGCAAGGTGCACTTGACATATATTGATTTTCTTGATAATTCTCCACCGATTAATGTAAAAATATTGGGTAATTAACTGTTGTTTGTGTTATGTCTTTCATATTTATGATTAATGGTTTACTTGTGACTTGGTCAGAAGGCGACGTTGTACTCTTTTATTCTTTTCAATAATTTTTATTATTGAAAACTTTCTACTTTTCTCACTTATTAATTTATTTATTATTCTTGCAATTTTTTTAAAGGTTTGAAGGTTAACATGTTTTACAGATTTTTTTTTCAAGTCAGTCTTACTTGTTTTTATTAAAGTTTTTCTTTATGGGAAAACTTTTAATTTCAATTGTCAGAATGATTTTAAAACTTATATCAATCCCTTTCATTATGGTATTTCATTGCGTTTTTATATGATCAGGGTAAGTTTTATTTCTTAGTTTTTCCTAATGTAATCCTCTTCAATCGGTGTCTTATTTTGTTTCATCCTAAACTGTTTCGATGGAAAAATAATCACTTTTTAATTGTATTCTATTTGGGATTGAATATTTGATATCTTCCCTTTTCTTCTCATCTTTAACTTTATAAATTGATGCATAAATATTCCTTACCATATTCACAAAAATTGTTATGAATTTAAATTCGTTACGTGATTAACTTTTATTAATTTGATTTGCACTTTGTTTGCTTTCTTGGTTCTCCTGAATGTAGTTTTAAGGGGCTCGTCCTGATGCAGTTTTATGGGCCCTCCTGATGAGTTTTATTGGGTCGTCATGATGAGTTTTATTGGTTCCTCTGATGAGTTTTATTGGTTCGTCCTGATGAGTTTTATTGGCTCGTCCTGATGAGTTTTATTGGTTCGTCCTGATGAGTTTTATTGGTTCGTCCTGATGAGTTTTATTGGTTCGTCCTGATGAGTTTTATTGGATCGTCCTGAAATGTGTTTTTTTGGTCTTTCCTCCTGATGTGTTTTTATTGGTTCGTCCTGATGCGTCTTTTATTGGTTTCGTTTGAGTTTTATTGTTTCGTCCTGATGAGTTTTATTGTTCGTCCTCGAAGGAGTATTATTGGCTCGTCCCTGATGAGTTTTATTGGATTCGTCCTGATGAGTTTATTTTGGGTTCCTCGGATGAGTTTTATTGGTTCGTCTGATGTGTTTTAGTGGTTCGTCCTGATGAGTTTTTTTGGCTGGCCTGATGAGTTTTATTGGTTCTTCTGATGTGTTTTATTGGTTCCTCCTGATGAGTTTTATTGGTGTTCGTCCAGTTGAGTTTTATTGGTTCGTCTGTTGAGTTTTATTGGCTCGTCATGTTGAGTTTTTATTGGCTCGTCCTGATGAGTTTTATTGGTTCGTCCTGATGATTTTATGGTTGTCAATGAAGGAGTTTTATTGGCTCGTCCTGAGAGTTTTATTGGCTGTCCTGATGGAGTTTTATTGGCTGACCCTGATGAGTTTTATTGGGGCTCGTCTTGATGTGTTCATTATTGGGATCGTTCCTTGATGAGTCTTTATTGGTCGGTCCTGATGTGTTTTATTGGCTCGTTATGATGAGTTTTATTGGCTCGTTCTGATTGTGTTTTATTGGCTCGTCCTGATGTGGTTAATTGGCTCGTTCTAATGAGTTTTTATTTTGGTTCGTCCTGATGAGTTTTATTGGCTCGTTCTTGATGAGTTTTATTGGCTCGTTCCTGCCTGAGTTTTTTTGGCTCGTATCTGATGAGTCTTTATTGGGTCGTCCTGAATGAAGTTTTTTGGTTCGTCCTGTTGAGTTTTATTGGCTCGTACATGATGAGTTTTTTATGGCTCGATCCTCGATGAGTTTTATTGGCTCTTCTGACTGAGTTTTATTGCTGTTTCCCTGATGAGTTTTATTGGTTCGTACTGATGAGGTTTTATTGGTTCTCTGATGAGTTTTTAGTGGCTCTTCCTGATGAGTTTTATTGGTACGTCCTGTGGAGTGTTTTATTGGTTCGTGCTGATGAGTTTTATTGGTTCGTCCTAATGGCCAGTTTTTGGGCTCGTCACTGATGAGTTTTATTGGCTCGTCCTGATTAGAGTTTTATTGGCCCTTCGATCCTGATGTCAGATTTTATTGAGTCCGTCCTGATGTTGTTTTACCTTGGCTTCAAGTCCTGATAGAAGTTTTTTATTGGTTTCGTCTGATGAGTGTTATTGGCTCTGGTCCTGATGAGTTTTTTTATTGGCTCGTTCTGATGAGCGTTTATTGGAACTTTCTATCACCAATAAACTCATATGGCGTTGTCATCAATATCATTGCGAAATTCTCACTGTATTTTGTATTGGGAATCTTCATGTTGATTACTTAATAAAATCCTTCGTTAATAATTCCCGCTGGAATCGTCACTGTTCAACAGTTCACTGTAGTCTTTTATGTCATAGCTACCTGTATTGTCCTCTCTGTCATGCTCATCTGTAATCCTCGCTGGTAGTCTTCACTGTCATAACTCTTGTTTTGTCATCACTGTCATAACGGACTGTCAGTCCTCACTGTCATAACTCACTGTAGTCGTCACTGTTGTATTTCACTGTCATAACTCACTGTAGTGTCAATGTCATAAACTCTCTGTAGTCTCCTGTCTAACTCAACTGTAAGTCCTTCACTGTTCATAAACTCACTGTAGTTCCTCCACCTGTCATAACTCAATGTGAGTCCTCACTGCCAACTCTCAATTGATTATTCACTGTATTATCACCCGGGAGTCTTCACTTTCATTTTTCAATGAGCTACTCTTCACTAAACACTTAACACTGGAGTCGTCACTCCATCATTATAAATTAGGTTCCCTCTGTTAAAAGTCTTTCAGACTTGTATTTTTTTTTTTTTTTGTTGCTTTGTATATGTTTCGTATTTCTTGTATTATGACGAATATCTTATCAACATGATTGTATATTCTCATACTATCAAATATAACCCTAACCTTCTATTTTCTCATCAAACTTCGTTATACTTTCCCTTAAAGTACCTCATGTTTTGGTTACAAACCAGATTTTTCATTATGTTTCAAATAAAAACTTTTTCTACCTTTTTTTTTCCTCTTTTTGGAAAAATTTTTACTGTTACCTTCTTAATAATCCTGAAATATAGCTACAGTGTTTTGTCACGTCTGCTTTTTGTTAGGGTCATCAGAAGGTGACGTTGTTGCCTGACTGTTTACTGTGCTGTAAAGTGCTCTGATACATCAACATCTGGATTCCTTATCACTGTAGTTCTTCTTTAAGGAGGGAAATATTAACATCGGCTCAGACTATTGACCGTTCTTATTTTCATTTCTCAGTGTCTCCTGAGAACTACTTTACTCTGGGACATAATTAACTGGTCAAATCTTTCTCTTTATGCTTCTTGACATGTGTTTTCTTCCTGGCATTCCTTTGTTATAACGTTTTCTTCACTTCCTTATAAGGGATGACTCCATGGCGTCCAAATGGGAGTCACAGGTTTTCACTTCTGATATTGGACCTACTTACATTTATTTTAGTAGTTTTTAATCTTATTGGAAAAACGGGACGCACTGTAAAGACCCTCTGGTAGGCCATAACGTTTTCTCAATATTACCTCGATCATTAGTTGAAAAAAAACTACAAATGGAGTAAAGACAATTTTTTTTCGAGACGTTTTGCCTGTGGACAAGTTTCTTCCATTTCATTACACAAGGATGTCTTACTTACCTGGAAACTAACTGGTAAGATGTTCTGGGGATCAGCGCCACCGCGGTTCCAGTCCTTGACCTAGGCCTTCGGTGGATCAGGGTTTGATCAACCAGGTGTTACTGCTAGGGACGGCTTAATCCACGATTTATACTACAGCCCGGATGGATAGGTACTGACTAAAGTATTTGTCCAAATACTGCCTCTTGAAGGGCAGCTCGGATCTATTGCGTTTTCAGTTATGCCTGGTGGGTCGGCAGTTGAACAGTCTTGGGGGCCCCCCGGGACACTTATTGTGTTTTCTTTACTATTTATTGTTACTAATGGTGCCCTTACTTTTTCTTGGGGTTATTTTGCACGGTCTGCTCCAGTCTCTTTCTTTTCGTAGGGAATATGATTATCTGTGTGCAAATTCGGAACCTTCCCAATCTCGTCTGCGCCATGAGTGAGTACAGATCAATGATTCCATTAAAACTTTAAACTAACTAAACTAATTTTATGGGAAGTGTGCACTACCTGCAACTTTATACGCACTAATAGGTTCTTCTGGACATTCTTCTGTATCTGCGATTTCACCCGCCTTGTATGGAGATGTTTGTGTTCTGATGTATTCCAGCCAGAGAGAACAAGTGATTTGAATTAGGATCGACATTAGGCTTGGCATCATTTTGTTTTGATGGTTCTCATTATCCTGCATATCCTTTTTCCTTGCAGTTTTGATATGTGTCACTCTTATGCTCCTTGTTGGTAAAATCCTTGCATTACCACTCCCAGATTCTTCACACAACCATTTCTGCTCTATTGTATTATTAGAGTTTGTGGTTTACTCAGTTATTGTTTTTAATTTCCTCCTGTTATCCATAAACGGGAAGGAAAAGAAAATTGAAATTTGTTCTACCATCGAAATATATTATTATCCTCGTTGACATTTCATCGTTGCTTGGGAGATTTATACCGTGTCTCAAGTGGAGGGGACAGTTTAAGCAAATTCTAGTATCGTCTTCGAAATGAGACACGGTGCTATGGTTTAAATCTTCTTGTCTATGTTCTGATAATGAGGTAAAAACTGGATTGGGTGCGTGACTGTTGCCTTGTGGAACAGCAGTTTTTTCACCGTGGCAGCCTCCATCTGAAATCTAGCTTTCCACTTACTCTTTGTAGCTATTTGATTTGGGTAGAAAGTTGAAATCCATCTTACCCACTCCGCAGTTATCTCTTTGGCAGTGAATGATTTTGTGCTCTAATAACACAATGATCAACTTGTCAAAGTGCTCTTTCTTTGAAAAAAATCTGTATATACTTGTCTGCATTCTGTTTGTCTTCAGTGCATCAAGTAAATTTTGGTATACATTGACTGGATTTTGGAGGTTCATTCACGAGGAACAATTATATTAAACTGTCGATCTTTAGGACTCGATTAGTGGCTCACTAAACTTGAAGAGTTGTATTGGAGATTAAGTATCTCACTCATTTCTTTTTTGTCAATTGTGCCAGGGCAAAACTCTGTCTTAGTAATGGCCCTGTTCTAGATGTGGTTTTTGTCTTGTTTTAGTTTATAAAAAGATTTTTTTTTAATTTCTTTCGATTTCACTAATTGGGAGACTTTTGGCTCCTTCACTCTTTCCTGGATCCTGAATGAATCAATTTAAATTAAGCTCAATATTTTACACTTCCCAGGTCAGATACTTATTTTTCTGTTTCAAAATAATCTCGCCCGTTTGAGGATACCTGTGATTCTTCGGTTTTCTTCTTGTAAAGGGAGTTTCTCTCTCTCTCTCTCCTCTCTCTCCTCATCTCTTCTCCTCTCTTCTCTCTATCACCTATTTACTTATCTTTTTTCTTCTTACGGGAATATATCTTTAACATACTTTCAAGCTGTCAGAAACTTGATCCTTTCAAGGCACTAGTTAGGATCCATGTTATTTATGACATCTTCCCAACATATTTCATTTAGTGACCGTGGTTTTTTTTTTTAACCTGATCCAAGGTTGATGTTTTGTTGTTGAAGCTGAATTAAGTGAAGGAACCTCGTAGTAGCGTGTATATGATTGTTTGCTGGTCAGACCCATGTTCATGTTAAGTCTGGACTTCGATTAGATTTTGGTATGAATTAAGTTGATTGGTCCTCGATTCTGTTGGCCTTTTAGGTTGTATATGTAGTTTTATTATCAGTGTTTCAGCAACGCATGTATAGTGTTTTGACTTTTTTCTATCTGAGCGCCTCATGGTTGGTCTCGCTATTAAACATAAGTATGCTACATTCTTTTGTTGTATGTCTTTAGAATTGAAATCCCCAAGATGCATTCTCATCTAGTGGTTTATTATACTACCTCAATGACTAAGTTTTGGTTTTATTCGATCTATATCGCTAGAACTATCGCGGACTTAATTTTTTTTCAGTAACAGTGCAAATGAGCGACTATTTGACATTACGGCAACTTTCCTTTGTATGCTGTTCTTTCTGTTACGCATCTACTAAACAAAAATAAACAATTTGTACTCGGTTATCCATATTTCGCTAGTAAACGGGGTCTTTTGTGTAGGTCTCTGTGAGGCTTTGTACAACATCGCATTTCGTTTCTCTAGAGGTCCAATGATGATAAGTATTTTGTGGGTGGAGGCTTAAGGATTTTTGGTGCTGTGTATTAGTGGTTGTGATTTTAGGGGAAGGGGGGGGGGTGGCTACTGGGCTGTGCCTTCAGTCCTCCAAGGTACCAAGGTGAAGTGGACATTTTAGTTATTTCTTGCCATGTTATTATTTTCGTTTCCTGCCGGATTCAGGCAAAGTGAATAGGTTTTTGCGAGATCAATGTACTCACCTAGTTGTGGTTAAAGGGGTGTTGTTCACAGCCCTCCTGGCCTCCTGGGTTATAATACGAGTGAGAAGCACTGCGGTGGAGGTTTTCAGTTCTTACCTCCCAACAGGACCCCTGTATATGATACAGGTGAATTTGACAACATGGTTTGGCAAAACTTTTTAGCTCTTGAACTTGTGTTGGTAATGTGTCTTGTGCGTTGCCTTTAGTCCGTGTCCTTTAGACTTTCCTGGGTGTGGTTCTTTATAAAAACAATCTGGTGTTAGTCTGCGTCCCATGCTCATGCTGGCATTATTCATGTTAAATCATCCCGACATGTATGCCACTGGAGGCTATTCATATTTTTTCACGGGGTCAAACCGAAACCATGTAGAAAAGAAAAAAGGTCGTACAACCTTCTTTAATTGTGATCCTAGTGTATACTCTTTTTTTTTGCTTGCTCTGGTCTTGATTGTGATGAGTTATGTTTAGTAAGCCAACGCCTAATGTTGCCTCTTCGGTTGTGGGGTGGGTACATCATTCCACATCATTACGCAACATGGTATAAACAGGTTCAAGGGCCATGCCTTGACTCGACAACGGTCGAACTATTATGATCTAGAGTGGCGAGAACCAACGAACTTCAGAAGAACGTAAATAAGGACTTCATAACTGTCCTAGTATTATATATCTTTATGATGGGAAGGACGCAGGTAAGTCCTCTCTTAATCAAAACATACGTGTTATTCAGACTTCGTATCAATACAGATGTCGCGAATTGCTCATTATATAAATTGTTTCTTTGTACATTCCCTGTTGTTTGAATGAAGAAGACTGTCTAGAGGCGAAAACCTTTCAGTTAAGTTTCTCTCTGCATTGGTTTGTCTCTTACACCAATTGTCGGCTGTGCTATTTGACTCATTGTACTCATGTTCCACACGTTTTCTTTAATATCCTCCTAACACATTCCTGCATACTTCATCACGTTTTATTAATTTTTCAATTCATTCAAAAAAATTACTCTTTGTATCATTGAGTCACCATATAAGATACCTTACCTTTTTTAAGCTTCTTTTGCTATTTTGACTTCCCCGGTAACCTTTCATATTCTTCTTGATTAGGAGTCCCACTTCAATTAGGCATATTTAGACTCATGTACAATGCGACACTTGGCTTCATTCGTAGAGTTCAGTTCATTTCTTACTCTAGCTAGAGTTATATCCAATAATGTCTGGGCTGGATTGCCTTAGCTACTTGTTTCTCGAGGACTCCATGTGCTGTTCGTTCATCGAGATTTACCCTCTATTCCTTCTGATCCTGCATGAGAGGATTTCAGGTTCTTTTAGAATGGCACGGGACTTAATTACATTCTCTGTTCCAATATTTCTTTATCTATAATCGCTATGTTAGGCAGAGTTGCTTGTATCATTTTCGTTATTTTTTATCTCCCGCTCATTAGGTGGGGGGTTGAAAATCGTGCAATCATTCTCATAGGACCACCTGACCCCTGATTACTGTCCCTTGCTGTATGTATGTAAACATGATATATATTCACGGATTTGTGTCTAGATCTTTAGACCGATATTTTGTGATATCTGGCATCTCAGCTGTTATGAAATGCCTCCATCACTTTCTAATTCAGTTTACATCAAAGTTTCTGCCACTAAGACATTAATGGAAATGAAGCCTATACACTCTCTCATGGCTTACCTTTTGTTTACACATTCCATTATATAAGCCTTCTCCTTTCCTTCATTAGTTATATGACTTTCTTTCCCTCATGATTATCAGGGTATATTATGCAATGAAGTAAATGTTTGTTTTCCTTGAATTTAGTATTATTCCGTTTCTATGGGACCTTTATTCAAGTTCTGCACATATGATCTGATGGGAGTTTCCATGATGATTCGGCATAGGTCATGTCTAGTGTCGTGGCCTTAGATTTCTAAATGTTGGGTCTTAAGAATTTTTTTATATTAGTCTATGTCACGGGTTGGTAGTTATGTTGGTTTATATTTGGAACATTTGACGATTGCGTTTTGTGTACAGAAGAGATTTATTTTTGTATCTGATATTTTTTTCAGATTTATTCTACACCATTGTCATGGGTCTTCTCTTTTCTCCCTTCCTGATCATAATGATCCTTTATTTTTTTATAAATAGACCTTAAGCCACATGACTTTTCATGTAGCTTATTCAGAATCTTTTAGGTAACCTACTGATATGTCTCCTTTGTTTTCAGCCCTTGCTTTATGAATTTATATTAAGAAAACAATGTACATTTAGGTAGATCTTTCAATAAATTCTGTATGTCATAATTACATATATTTAGACACGAATCTGTTCCGATGAGCCACAGCGCACTCGATTCTGTTGAATTGCACACCTAATACAAAGGTTACTCCTCTTCCCCAAATATCTATTTCTATGGTATATTGTGTGTGTTTCTAAATTCATTTGAAGTATTTTCCTCTTGTGACTTCTGGAAATAAAGTATCTGGCTCTTTTGGTTGTATCGTAAAAACAATTTGACAGTCCAGCAAAAAATAATGCAGCAATTTTGTTGGTTAGAATTTTCTATAGTATATTTGACTGTTTCTTTTTGAGGTATAAGTCTTGAGTTTCTCTGACTATTATCCGCTACTTGGTGCTTTAATATTGGACCCACCTCCAGTTTTTAATCTTGACTAAGTGTGCAGTTTGGTAAACATCGATGAATTAGAACACATGTGCAATACTCTTGGGTATCTCTTATTGAGGGGAAAACGTTTCGCCACTCCACAGTGGCTTCAATCAGTCCATAACGTCAGGAGGAAACTTGAAGATCAGGAGGAGAATGAGGAAATCAGTACTCAACCTTGTGTCGATCGGGGTTCAGTCCTCAATCTTGAAATAGTATTTACGGCATATGAGCGGAGAAGCAGTATATAAAAACCGTTTGGCAGGAGAGGATGCAGCAGTTTCCATAGGTGGCTGTCACTTCTTGATTCAATGTGGAAAGTAAGGTCGTGCCAAGAAATTAGGCAAGCGAAGAATTTCCTAAGAGTTTAAGATTACAAGATGTTGCAGTGTTCTGACAGGTATGGAGCATGAATGGTTTACGGAGAAACCGACATACCTGTCCAGACACTGCAATTCTTGGGTTGCTTAATACTTTAGGAATTCTTCGCTTGCCTATATTCTTGGGCCCCCGACCTTCCTCCAAATTGTACATATTGTGACTCCATCTATGACTGCTGCACCTTCATGACCATTCGGTTTAAAAGCTCTTCTCCCCGCCATATGCCGTATTCTATTCAAGGATTGATGGACTGAACACATCGAATCACGGGGAGGTATGATTACTCCTCATTCTCCTCCTGTTCTTCAAGTTTTCCTACGTATGGACTGATGATCGCCAACTGTGTGGCCGAAACTGTTTCCTCCAATAAAGATACCCAGAGTGTTGCACATGTGTCTTAATTTATCAACATGTCGGTTTCTCTGAATGGAGGGAGCAGCAGAATTTTTAAGGTCGCCATGACCATGAATCAAAGTAACTGGAATGGGATGGAAACAAAGTACCATGGGGTGGAAGGGCGAGGAGAAAATGGATTTCACATTGTAGCCATATTTGTTCAAGGTAAGAGGAGGAAATATAAACCACAAATTGAGATATAATATGATCCTTTTTTGACAAACGTTTCACCCACAACGTTGGGGCTTTTTCAAGCTCACACACGGATCTACCTGGGGTTGGAAGAGTACGAGTGTATTATAGTCTCGTTCTGGAATGATATGAGGTAAGGTGAAGAATGCTGCATCTGATGTATCTACCGGGTGGGGTTATAGAGTCTTGGTAGCTTGGCAGGAGTTTTGGACAAGGTTGTAGACACTTCTGCAGTGTTCTATGTTCTTATGTGGGGATTGCGATGAGCAAGTTTCATTGGCGTAGTGGTTCAGCTTTTGTTTTTGAAGCCATTGTTCTGGTTGAAAATTGTTGGTATAGAGAATAAACGATGATTCCAGGATTCTTCTGTATTGAGTGTTGTCTTCTGTGGCTATAAGTCTTGAGTTTCTGTAGTTAATTAAATGGTTGTGTGAATTTCAATTCACACAACCATTTATTTAACTACAGAAACTCAAGACTTATAGCCACAGAAGACAACACTCAATACAGAAGAATCCTGGAATCATCGTTTATCTCTATAACCAACAATTTCAACCAGAACAATGGCTTCTATAACATAGCTGAACCACTCGCCAAGAAACTTCTTCATCGCTATCCCACATAAGAACATAGAACACTGCAGAAGGTCTACAACTTGTCCAAAACTCCTGCCAAGCTACCCAAGACTCTATAACCCCACCCGGTAGATCATCAGATGCAGCATTCTTCACCTGACCTCAACTTTAACAGACTAAAATACTCTCGTACCTCCAAAACCCCGGGAAACCCCTGGTGACTTAAAAAACCCACTGTGGGGTGAAACGTTTTTCAATAAAGGATCATA
>NC_069403.1:111371066-111386632 GCF_026875155.1 Cherax quadricarinatus | reverse complement strand
CATTCTCACTAATCACCACAAAAACCCAAAAAAACAAAGAAAAAAGGACGCCCTGGTTGCAAAAGAAGTTTAAAAAGCTTTTGACACTGTCTGGCATGAATGGCTCAAACACTTTGCACTAACTTTAACCTGCCTCTCACTACTCGTAAACTCCTCTGCAACTTCCTAGATGGCCGCACTATGCGAATCAAATTCCAAGGCTGTTACTCTGACTACTTCACACTAAATGCTGGAGTACCCCAGGGATCTGTCCTCTCCCCTACCCTCTACATTTTATACACTAACGACATTCCAACACCTGTGTACCACAACTCCATCACACTAGCCTATGCAGACGACGTTACACAACTTATCACTCAAGCCAATATAGATACACTCACACAAAAAACACAAAATGAGGTCGACAGGATAGCCATCTGGGAACAAAAATGGAGGATCAAATCCAATGCAGCTAAATCCAGCATTATGTATTTTAACTATAGGAAACGTGATCCTCCATTACCTGTCGAGCTCAGAACTGCTGACACCCACACTTACATCCCCATCACACAATCTGTCACTGTCCTTGGCGTTAATCTTGACTACCTTCTTCGCTTACATGGACACATTCACTCAAGCCAGCAACATGCCTCCCAACGCACCAAACTACACCTCTACAAATCCCTAATACTTCCTCTGATAACTAACCCTCCACTAGCCCTCTCTCTTGCAGCTAAAACGAGCTTACTTAAACTGCAGCCTGTCCAGAACAAGGCGCTGCGCTGGATGCTTGATGTCAGATGGGAGGACTTCACCACAAGCGAGTCTCTCCATGCCCAATTAGAAATCCCTGCGCTGAATCTGTACTGGAAGACGCTCAGTGACAGACAGATAGACAAACTTGAGACACGACATGACTACTGGAGCTCCCTCCTTGACGAAGACATTAGCAGACCCACAAACCAACACAACCTTTTCTACTCCTTGTATGATGTGTGTGTTAGGTAAGACACATATGCAACAGTTAGGTATCTTTATTTCGAAACGTTTTGCCTACACAGTAGGCGAAACTGCTTCTATCAACTTTTCTGTACTCGACTGAAGAAGCCTACTGTGTAGGCGAAACGTTTCGAAATAAAGATACCTAACTGTTGCATATGTGTCTTACCTAACAACCTGTCGGTATTTTATACCATTTTATTGTTCACTCTGTCAGACACTGCAACACAAGGATATCTTGGTACAGACCTGAAATCAACTTGGACAACTTCTACTAGTGAGAATGGCTGGATTTGAGAGGGACCTGACCTCCCAACGACTACATTCCTACCTCTACTAGTGGCCTACATCTCACCTCCTGACGGTATATAGGCTCCATCCTGTCACTTCAACTCCATATTGTTTCAGACTATGGAACAATACTCTTCTCCAGACTGAGGGACTGACCACCTCGAAACTTCAAGGGTGATGGACTGATTACATTGTCTTCAAGTCTCTTCTGCTTCTATCAACTTTTCTGTACTCGACTGAAGAAGCCTACTGTGTAGGCGAAACGTTCCGAAATAAAGATTACTAACTGTTGGCAAATGTGTCTTAACTAACAAACCTGTCGGTATTTTACTCCATTTTAATGTTCACTCCTTGTTTGATCCTGCTCCTAGCCCTGTTTACAAATAGCCTTCGTTCTCTGACAGGTACCTGCGCTGTCCATTCTCTGACCCACGTTCGCTTTAGCTAAATCTTCGCCTGTCCCGTCCTCCCCGCCTTACCCCCACGGAGAGTCTCAGCAGAAAAAGCCTGGAATTTCCTTCTTAATCAAATATCTGTCCCACGATGGTCTTCGCTGCTGGGTTAAGCCCTGGCTCTATTTCTACAACTAAGAACACTCCTCTCCTGAGCTATTCTTCGTCTGTCCTGTCATCCCCGCTCATCCCATTTGGGATCTTACCTGAACTTGTTCGTTCGTTCGTTCCTATGCTGTACATTCTACAAGATTGATGGACTGAACACATAAGAACATAAGAAAGGAATATCACTGCAGCAGGCCTGTTGGCCCATACTAGGCAGGTCCTTTACAATCCATCCCACTAACAAAACATTTGCCCAACCTAATTTTCAATGCTACCCCAAAAAATAAGCTCTGATAACTCTACCCACTCATTTCGCATGTCCAATCAAAATCCACCCCTCTCACTCATATATTTATCCAACCTAAATTTGAAACTACCCAAAGTCCTAGTCTCAACAACCCAACTAGGTAGACTGTTCCACTCTTCAACTACCCTAATTTCCTAACCAATACTTTGCCTATATCTTTTCTAAATCTAAAAACTTGTCAATTAAAATCCATTACGCGGGTTATCTCTTGAGAGACCATCCTCAAGGACCCCTTATTAATATCCCCTTTTATTAATTACCTATCTTCCACTTATACCACTTCGAATCATGTCTCCCCTCCCCCACCCCCCAACTTTTTCGTCTAACAAGTGAATGTACTTAAGGAGTCTTCAAATCTTTCTTCATAGGAAGATTTCTAATGCTAATGTATTATTTTAGTCATTCTACGTGAATGCTTTCTAACGAATTGTGTCCATTCTGTAATTATGGAGACCAGAACTGAGCTGCATAATCTAGGTGAGGTCTTTACTAAATGATGTATAAAGCTGCAGTAGACCTCTGGACTTCTGTTTGCTTACACTTCTTGATATAAATCCCAATAATTCTATTTGCCTTATTACGTACGCTTAAGCATTGCTGTTTGGTTTAGGTTGCTGTCACCATAACCCCCAAGTCCTTTCACAAGCGTATGGCTAATTTCTAAATTATTTAACTTAAAAGGTGCTAGGGTTATGGGAACACTCCCCAGCTTTCAGGACTTGCATTTATCTACATGACTGCATCTGCATTTTCTGACCAAGAATTGAGTCTTGTTCTAAATCCTCCTGAAGTTCCCTAAACATCTACGTTTTGAATCAGTTATCTAGCTTTCTTATGTGTCATCGGTGAATTTTTTGCTTCAGTCACTAGTAATAACCCATCAAGGTCCATTGTATATATTATAAACAAAAACGGGCTCAAGACTGATCCCTGTGGAACGCCACTTGTTACTGAATCCCCACTCGGATTTAACCCCATTTTTGGAAACACTCTCTGCTTCCTGTCAGTGAGCCATGACTCGATCACGAGATCACTTTTTCCCCCAATGCCATGAGCTGCCACTTTCTTTCAACAGTCTTTGGTGCGGAACTCTATCAAATGCCTTACTAAAATCTAAGTAAATAATATCAAATTCTTTACCGTGGTCTACAGCCTCAAAAGCTTTACTGAAGAAAATTAAAAAATTAGTTAGACAAGAACGGCCTCTCGTGAATCCATGCTGAGTATCATTAATCAGATTTTTATTTTGCTTATCAGATGGCTTCTTGTAATCTCAGCTATAATTGGCTCAAGCAATTTGCCTTCAATTGAGGGTCAGGCGTTATGGGCGGTTAATTTGACGTATTTGGACTTATCCCCTGATTTAAAAACAGGAATTACATTAGCCATCTTCCACATATCAGACACTAATTTATCTCTTCAAACAGGTGTAAAAATATTAGTTAATGGTTCACAGAGTTCCATTTTGCATTCCTTAAGAACCCTTGAAAAAAGTTCAGCAGTACCCGGCGACTTATTTTGTTTCAGTGGTCTATTTTTCATAAAACATTTCATATGTGACTGTGATTGTTAAATAATTTATCTTCTTCAGGCCCACTATAAAAAAAAAGACTGAGGGACTGATTACCTCAAAATTCTTCGTCTTCTTACACCTTTCTGCTTTGTATTGGACTGATGAAGCCACTGTGTGGCAAAACGTTTCCTAAATAAAGATTCCCATATGTTGCATATGTCTCAATCTTCAACTTGTCGGTTTTCAAAATCATTCATCAAAATGAAGGAGCCTTCCTTGAGGGGTATTTAGCACAGACATCTATCAGAGAATGATAGGTCAACTTACTACCTCCCTCTAGCATCTAACTTGTTTCTGAATTTACAACACTTCGAAGTAATACTCAAAAACACTTATCCTGTTCCACATAATGTCTTACGCTAGGATTACAACTGGAAGAAAGAAAGCAAAGAAAAGCTTGAGAACTTTAGTTACAAGAAAGGTGTCTAGGTTGAATATTATTTTCAATAAATGTAAAAACTTAAGAGTAAGGGAGATAGGGTCCTACACTTCACTTGTGTACTGTTTACCTTCACTTATGATTTCTGTATACAAGAATGCTCCTAAAAAGAAACTAATTCATCTGGTACATTTACTTGTATGAAATGTACTTAAAAGGTTTAAGAGTAATATATATGTTTATTGTGAAGGTGTCTTGGTAGACTCGACTTAGGAATGTGACTGACAAAACAAGTCCCCAGATCGATAAGCAACTTCTGGTCCCATAGCGAGAGGGACCAATGTTAAAATAACTTGTTTGAAACAGTTGAAGCCATGAGCAATACAAGCGTCAGGCAGGAAAGAGACCAGGAAAACAACTCTAATGGGAACAGTCGAATAAGGCCCATTGTAAGGAAAAAAAAACTCTTATTAATGAATCTGAGTTCACAAACTTCCAGATACCAACTATGGCAGTGTATAACACCAGAATAATCAAGGGGGAACGCTAACCCCATAGGATTATACAGCGCTTGTGGGGGGGAGGGGATGTGGAAAGTATTCAGGCTTAATTCAGGGACTGAAGCACAGATCCAATTCCCTAGATCAAGAGCCCCTCACCAGCATCAAGGAACTTTCTTTGAGGGATCGGAACCTAAAGCTTATATAGTGTCATACGACACAACTTCAGAAAACGTCAGAAATCATTAACTCTAATTAATACTTTGTTAGCGAGTTACGAGATGTGTTCAGGCTCAAACAATGGAAATATTACACTACTAAAAAACACAGGGTTACACAACACGAAACTGAGAGAACAGCGTTTCTCCCAGACAGAGCTGGAAAAGTGTTGTTGACAAGGAAAGCGAGAGAGAGAAGCAGACATGCAGATGAGAGATCAGGTGTCTTCCGCGGCTTACCAAACGTACCAGCGTCATTCAAGCGGAGCAGTTGTAGCGTAGCCAGTCAAACTCTCTTTATAGTGAGCACAGTGTAGTGTAGCTGTACATCCTACCTATATATGTGAGCTAAAAATAAGACAAACTTATAATATAAAGCATTATTATTTTCATTTTAGTATTAACGAAATTAAAATTAGCAATATATTAGATGAAAGGGAAAATATATACAATAATTATGGCATTATTTTCGGGGATGCTTACCACCCCCGCCGCCAACAACAAACAGTCGTACAGGAACGTACTGAATGTCTGGTACTCGTGGTTGTAATCACATGTAAAATCATATAATAATATGGTGAGTCAACTTTTAGTGAAATGCTACAAGCTGAGTCAAAGAGTAAATAATGGTCTGTAACGAGACTTATCTTGAAAGACAGCTTTCGCCCACACAGCCATCCCTGTAGGCTGTAGGCGATGTCTTGAGGAAGCTGTCGTATGAAACCCTAAGTGCTGTGTCGAAATTTTTTTTATGTAAGTATATTACCCTAGGTGGTGCTGTGTCTGTATTTCAATAACTGAATACTGACGATATGTACTGGTGTGGGTTCGATGGAACCTCGGATCACCAGGATCACAGCCAACCTACCCCTATCATGTATATCAGACGCACCTGGGTATTTGTAGCTGACCCAAGTGGCACCTGGTTATCCATTGTTTGAGTGAAGCAGAGAATGTCGCTCACTACCACTCCGTCAGGATTGAACATTCGTTTATATACCACTGTTCATCAAGTATTGTTTATTATTCACAATCTTATCACTAAAGAAGCTGATTCATACTTCTCTGTAAGTGTTTTAATGTTTTCTTTGAGATTCTTTTATGCACACAAAACGAGCGGATCGTGTTCTTTGTTCCTTATCCCGACATCCAATGTGTCCTTGGCAGGATTAAAGCATGCTATGAACCTCTCGCTGCACTTTGCTTACCCCAGCACATAAAGAAAAGCTGAATCGACTTATTTTCCCTTCCTGACACTTCCCACATGAAGCAATGCAAAAATGCTTGATTTTTGCTGTCTGTGCATAGTCAACAATGTTACATCTTTAAACTATGGTAAAATAAAGTGGCGTGCAGGGATTTCCTTATTGTCCTGCTAATGTAAGGAGATTGGATTGTCTCTCATTAAATTACACTATTTGCCACACTGGTCTATGCAATGAAGTTCACATGACCTTGAACACACGCTCGTACTACAACTGGAATCAAATTAAAGTGTTGACGCAGAGATGCCGAAGCAAGATGCATCAAGCCACAATGGAGGGCTGAGTCCCTCAGTAGGCTGAGTCACTCAGGGGGTGCAATGCTGAAAGGGGGCTGGAAGGGGCTGATACCCCCCTTGGAGAAAATTTCTCCACATCACTGATGTGCCAAGCATGGTCAAATAACGCACAAATTTTCAGTGTTTATGCACTGTTTTGATATATTGTTGTATGCTGTTTCTAGTGGCGGCGGCACGGCACAGAAATGGTGGGGCATATTTCATGCACATGATCTCCAGAGGGGAATTACAAACAGCGGTGGTGACTATACATGCGCTTGCACTCAAAATGTTGAGTCTCGATCATAAAATATTGATTCTGTTGACGACCCATAATTGATTAAACGATTCACTAAAATACAGAGGTCATTATGAGTCTTCAGTACCTCACTCATTTCTTTGCCGTTGTCTGTGTAAGGACCATCTTGTTTAATCAAGAAGAAAACGGCCCACCCACCCATTACTGGATTTGGTTTTTTATCCAAGGATTTGGAAATGAAAGGAATGCTTTGGATTTCTTTCAGTTACATTTAATGTTTTAAAATATTTCTGTCTCTCCTGGATCCTGTACGATTCATTTAACTTAAGCTATTTCTCAAACAAGTTCCTTCTTCTGTATTCCAGATACACTGGCCCTTCTGAGGGAGCTGTAAGATTCTTCGTCTTCACCAGAGATGGTGTCTCTCTAGTTTACATCTCATTTTCCTTTAGGAGATATGCCCTGAGCATACCTCATGTGACACAAAGTTGATCCTTTCTAGGCAATGGTTCAGTTCTTTGCCGTTAAAGATAATTTCCCAGTATATTTCGTTAAGGACATAGTGAATTTGATCCAGTGGCATGTTCTTGTTGTTGAAGGTTAAGCTTGGTGAAGGCAACCCTCATATAACTGATTGCATTTTGATGATCAGGATTCCTATTGTATACCAGTCTAAATTTCGATTAGGGGTTGTGATAATGAATTAATTGTTTTGATACTGCTGATATCATACCAGATATCAGTATTATGTGAAAATAAGGTCAAGTGAATTTTCCAGTCTGTTGGCTCTACTATCTGCTGTCTTTAGGTGAATTTGTTGCATAAATTCAGTTAGCTCGAGTTTATGAAAGTTTCTTATGAGTTGCCTCCTGGGTTAATCTCCGCTATAAACATTATTTTTCACATTTTTCCCATTTTAAATGTCTTAATAAGAAAATCACCAAGCACGAGATAATTGGGGTTGGTGTTGGAACATTTCCAGACAGTAGTCATTCAAATTCTTCAACAACTGTTTCTTGAATGCTGGGAGGTTGTATATCTGGTTGTTAGGTTCAGCCAAAATGACAAGCTTTTGGTTCTCGATCTTTATGTTAAACTTCAAATACATTATTTTGTGACCCTCAGTGATTTTGAACAAATAATCGATGTGATGTACAAGCCGACTCCCCCTCCTTGTTGCCTATACTGTCTATCGCATCTATATAATGCTGAACCCTGTCTATCCATACTTCGTTGTCAAAATGATCTTCCTTAGGGGTCGTTAAAAGCTACATTCACTGCTTTTACTCTGTGACGAGTCCATGATGAAAGGTATTTTGGTTGTCGGTTGATGGCCTTTAGACCCTTTCAAATAATTGTGAAGGCGTTTGTGGTCTTTTGCGAACTGATGAAAAACACATTTCAGGGAGTATTAATGGTAGTAGAATTACCGTACATATGTAAAGTAAAAGGGGAACAAGTGCAAAACTTAATGTGATATTTTATTGTGGACAACGTTTCGCTCTCCAGGAGCTTTGTCAAGCTTTGTATCGGCTTGACAAAGCTTCCTGGAAGAGCGAAACGTTGCAACAATAAAATGTAACAATTAGTTTGCACTTGTGTCCTTTGACTTTACACATTTCAGGGTGAAAATGTTTGCAGGAAAATGACATTTCATTGGTAATGAGGTCGCGGCATTTTTTAGGATGGTCAGAGTTGCATACCCCAATCATAGAATCTGAACAAAATTTGTTTTCTGTTGGGTAAGATTTATGAAGGCTGGGTTCACTACTGGTGGCCAGCTTTTGGAATCTGACTTCACACTCTTTTCGGCACCTGTACTCATCATTACCACCAGCTATTTCTAGAAACGTACCGCACTATCCCCCCCCCCCCGAAGACAACACTCGCACTTTTGACACCTAACTGAGGCTACTGTTTTGTATTTCATGATCTTGTATTTATAGATCTGAATCCGTTTCTTCGAACTACAAGTCCCACTATCTTCAAAGCAGGCGCATGTATCGCAATTTCTAGATCTTTATGGGCACTGCTGTTTTCTAGGCAGCACAGGCTGTCAGCACCAGCTGAAACGTATTTTGCATAATGAGCTTTACCCTGCTAATGGTGATATGTAATTGTGTATGTCATTCCTTGTGTGTTACTGTTCGTTGTGTTTGGTTATACCATGGTGCTCTTTCTAGGCCCTCTTTTAATCTTGCACTTTCCAAAAAGGACATTTTAAGTGTGTATGCCGTTTCCATGAATGTAAAATGCTCCGTCAAACAGACAAAATATTTCCCTCCTTTAGTACCATTGTTGGTAGAGGTGAAAAAATTTGGCTCATGAAATATGATTCTGCTCCTGGCAAAGTGCTTATTATTGTTCCCCCACATATATTTCCCTTAAAAAAAGCATTGTTGCGTTGATGACACGTCTTAATTATGGTTGATATTTATTCCAGTGATGAGAATAGAGCGACTTATTTCAATTTAAACTCATATAATGGTAGATAAATGGTTCAGAGAACCGACACGTTGATAAATTAGAACGATGTGCAAATCTTGGGTATCTTTATTGAGGAAACGTTTCGCCACCACATGGACTTCATCCAGTTCATACAAAGGAGAAACTGAAGAACAGGAGGAGAATGAGGTGTCAGTCTCTCAACCTTGGTCGATGTGGTCAGTCCCATCAATCTTGAATTGAATCGTGTATATGTGTCGGTTTGTGAACCATTCATCTACAATCCTGTCAGACACTGCAACTTCTTGGGATCTTAATACTTGGGAATTCTTCGCTTGCCTAACCCTGGGGCACGACTACTTCCACATTGAACAAATGTGGACACCACCTTATGTCTGCGCACCTCTACTGCCATACGGTTTATAAGATGATCTCCGCTATATGCAGTATTCTATTCAGATTGATGGGACTGACCCATCAACTAAAGATTGAGGACTGATTACCTCATTCTCCTCCTGTTCTTCAAGATTCTAGTTTGTATTGACTGATGAAGCCACGTGTGTGGCGAATCGTATTCCTCATTAAAGATACCCAGAGTCTGCACATGTGTCTAATTTATTAACTCATATAAATGACAAAAAATATTGTAATAACTATGATAACCGTCTGTTGGATGTTACACTGCATCCCTGCACACTGTTGACAGCGCCATACACAGGCCAGCCAAGGATTGGGCTGCAAGGGCACTGATAGAGAACGACTTCCAGGTTGATAAGGCACCAGCATCATGCACTCCTTCCCACACAAAACAGTAACTTCTAGCACACTTGAAGTATTCCCTAGGCAGGGTAACTGGTATAAAAGTTAGTGAAAAATGAAGGGTGACTTGTGTCATTATATTGGAGATCATTGTCAACTCTGAATGTTTACTCACTAGGAGTGTTGAGGGTTGGAGGGCTAGGTCCAGGCTTATCACTCACACTTTACATATAATAATAATATATCTTTATTTCTACAAGATACATGTACAAGGTATACAGCTAGCTGACGTTCAATGAATACTACTAAATAGAAAGCCGCTTGTTATGCAGAGCATTTCGAGTATATTAGGTTAGTTTTGTTCCCAGGATTGCGACGCTCACAGGTCGCTGACACCCAGGTACCAATTTTATTACTGTGTGTGACATGGTCGGCAGGTGTCTTATGGAAACACGTCTAATGTTAACCAGCCGTTACCGGAGATTCCGAACTCGGACTCAGTGTGTGATAGAGTCTGGAGCGCACTAGCACTCGAGCTATGGGACATTACTCTCTCCGTTATTTCCAACTACACATTACACTACACTGCATATGTGGAAACGATTTTTATTTATACACTTCACACAAAGACTGTAGGCCACACCCAGGCCAATGAGTTTCACCTGTTTCCACTTCACATTTATTCTATAAATTTATGCTCATTTCCTAACAACGGGCCAAATTCTTTTTTTTTTTACTAGACCACTGTCTTCGCTACAGCTACACGATTATTCAGATTCTCTTAACCACCCCAAGAAAAATCATTCAGTGGGAGTTGAACATGTATCCAGATGTTAGCACTCTCTGTACACTATTACCCTTATTTGTTTTCGGAGAATTTCAATATTCGCTCGATTAGTCTAAAGAACTAAAGAGATTTTTCATATGTTTAAATGTTCTGTCACGTTCCTGTGTCTTAGCGTAAAGATCTGTCCAGCAATAATCCACACAAACTACGGGCCGCACAGAGGCATACCACTACAACAGTACAAAGGCTCCGATACACGATCAGTAAGGGTTATCAATGCATGTAGTGGGTATTTGTCTGGTATGGCACTTAAAATACCAAGGTGAAGGTCTAAGGACTTTCGCCTGCATTTCTTCTCAATGCATTATGTTTCATAGAATTCGTTCCTATGAGATTGCTCAATAGAGAATGCTTCCTGTACACCATATGTACACCAAGAGTACAGAGTTTGTCGAAACATTGCTTGAACAAACAAGGGTATTCAAATATCAACATGTTTAATGTCACTCTGAATGTAACCTTCAAAATTAGGGATGCCAAGCCATTGAGGATTCTTTTCATATCGCCTGTTCACTCTAGGCTGGAGTACCGTACCGACCCTTTCAAGTTAGGCAAAATTGCAGACCTAGATAATATAGAGATTCAATGATTTCAAGGAAATGTTTGGATGAATGTGTGAATATTGCTCATTCACCGAGAGGACACAGGGAAACTGACTCACCAAAGCCCGTGTAAACGCCTCTAATTACTTATGAGCACAGGCGAAATATGAAGCAAATTTTGCCCAAAAGCAGCCTAAATACGAATCTGCCGATATAACAAAGCAGGATTTGTATATATATATATATATATTATATATATATAATATATATTATATATATAATATATATATATGTGTGTGAGTGTGTGTGTGTGTGTGTGTGTGTGTGTCGTCATGTCGGAGGTCTTTGTGTGATGGTGATGTGTGTCACTAATGTATGCATACTTACCAATTTGTAGTCAAATAATTGTGGTTTCAGGGGTCGAGACTCAGCTCTGGCCCCCGTCTTCTCTTCACTTTTTGCTACTAGGCCCTCTCCCTCAATGCTCATTAGCTTTATCATTACCTTGTCTGGAAAAACTATGTATGGTTCCTGCTTCCATTACATCATTGCTAGACTATTCCATTTTCTGACTCACTCTATGGATGATGAAATACTTCCTAACATCCCTGTGGACTCGATCTGAATCTTCAGCCTTCCAATTGTGACCCCTTGTTTCTGTGTTCCTCTAAGGAACATCCTGTCTCTGTGCACCTGGCCTATTCCATGCAGTATTTTGTATGTTATTTTTCATGTGTCCCCCGACCCTCTGTCCTCCAGTGTCGTCAGGCGATTTCCCTCAACCTTTCTCCATAGGGACATTTATTTCTCGAGTCTCCGGAACTATCCTTGTTGCAAAACCTTTGCACTTTCTCTTATTCTTGATGTGCTTGACAGGTTGGGGTTCCAAACTGGTGCTGCACACTCCAGTTATGGGCCTGATGTGTACGGTACTGGGAAACGCTACTCTCAGGTTTTACCAGGGCGTCCATTCCATATGCTGCAGCAGTTATCTGGTTGACGTGTGTGCTTCCGGAGGCGTGCACGGCAGCAATGCTCACCCAAGATATCTCTCTTGAGTGAGGTTTGCAGTCTTAGTAAACTTGCTTACTCTATTCTGCGGTTCTTCTTTGCCTTTCCTTCAATCTTCTTGACTTTTGCAATTATTTAGTGGGTTTGAATTCGAGATGTCAGTTCCTGGACCACATGTCCAGCCTGTCCAGGCCTCTTTGAAGTCCTGCCTGATCCTCATCTGATTTAATTCTCCTCATTAAATCACATCATCTGCAAAAACGGTGGACACTTCTGAGTCTATCCCTTCCATCATGTCATTCACATAAACCAAAAATAGCACAGGTCCTAGGAATGATCCCTGTGGGACCCAATCGTCACAGGTGCTCATGTGATACCTCACCCATTACCAGTGACTCGTTGTTGCCTCCCAGTCAAGTATTCTCTGATCCATTGCAGTGCCCTACCTGTTATACGTGCCTGATCCTCCAGCTCATGCACTAAATCTCTTGTGCGGAACTGTGTCAAATGCTTTCCTTCAGTCCAGGAAAATGCAATCAACCCACCCCTCTCTCTCGTGTATCATGTTACTTTGTATAAAAAACAACAGAAGGTTTGTGACACGGATTTGCCATCCATTAAATCGTGCTAGATTGCCTTTTATATCTTGTTCTGATTCAGGTGCTCCACCACTCTCCTCATGATAATCTTCTCATGATTTGCTATACTATTTACACGTCAAGAGTCACTGCGTCTGTAGTTAGTGCCTCGTTTCTGTTCTCCTTTTCTTAAAAATGGGGACTACATTTGATGTCTTACATACCTCAGGTAGTTGCCCCAGTTTCAGGGATTGTTTTGAGATTGTGGCACAAACAGCATCTTGCCTTCCTTCTCCTAAGAACCCCACGGGGAGAATGTCCGGTTCCATCGCCTTGAGAATCAAGGTCATTGGAGTAGCTTCTGCACCTCCTCCTCAGTTGTGTGTATGTCACCCAACACTTGTGGGGTATATTCCCTGTTGCGGTGTTCCCTCTGTGCTGGTCTTCCAGAGCCATTACTATTCTATGTAATACTTTCCTTGAATCTCGCGTTGAGCTCGTCAATGCCTCTTGATGTGTCTTGTGAGTTCCGACCTTCTTTCTCAGCCTGATCACTGGTCTTTGATGACTAATGCTATGTTGTTTTCGTTCTGTCGCTGGGGCCTCCCTCTAGTCTTGTACATACTCGTTTGGTCTTCAACTAATCTCCTTATTTTCCTTATCTTCTGTACATTTTCCATTCTCTAGTGCACTTAGGTTTTGCCTCCCTACACCTTCGGGTTAACCAGGGGCTCGTTCTGGTCTTCCCATTGTTTCTGTTGCCCTTGGGAACAAACTTTCCTTTGCACTCCTTAAATTTGTTGTTACGTAGTCAATCATTTCGTTTTATGACTTTCTTTTATCAATAATCTCTCTCCCACTGAACTCTTGCAGGACATTCCTCATACATGTTTAGTCCCCCCTTTATAGTTCAGCTTTTCCCATTCAACTCCTATTACCCTCTTTACTTGTAACTCTACTAATTTATTCAAAGCACAGGAGCCACGTGATCACTAGCTCCAGTGGGTTCTCTTCATATGTGAGTTCTCAATGTCTGAACTGCTCAGGGTGAACAAGAGGTCCAGTCTTGTTGGTTCACCCTCTGGTCGTGTCCTTAACATGTTGATACATAAGGTTTTTCAGTACCACATCCATCATCTTGGCTCTCCATGTTTCGGGACCCCCGTGTGGCTCCCAGTTTTCCCAGTCAGTCTACCTGTGGTTGAAATCGCTCATAACCAGTAACTTTCCTCTGCTCGAGTGAGCTCTTCTTGCCACCTCAGCCAGTGTGTCCACCATTGCTCTGTTCATATTCCTCTATTGGCCTCCTGCAGTTCTATGGTAGATTATACTTCACTTCCATGACTACCTTATGTTCCCTAGACTGAACTGTACCTACTATGTAATCCCTTTCTCCAATCTCGTCCACTCCTTCATTTTTCTTGTGTGTGTGTGTGTGTGTGTGTGGTGTGGTGTGTGATGCTGTGTGTGTGTGTGTGTGGGTGTGTGTGTGTGTGTGTGCTTGCAAAAAATCGGGACCAAAAAAACCGCGGGGCCATTTGAAAGATAGATCTAGGCCTAATTGTGTTGATTGCACTACGAGAGGCCTAAAACGTTTAACGAGTGTTTAAAGTCGTCGTCCCTCAAGGTGTACCAATCCTAGTGTTTAATGTGGATCGTTTCCTCAAGGTTTACACATTCTTAGTGCATATTGTGGATCGTTCCTTCAAGGTACCCCACATTCTTAGCGTATAATGTGCGTCGTTCCTTAAGGTTACGCACATTCTTAGTGTATAATGTGGGTCGTTCTTCAAGGTTACCACATTCTTAGTGTATAATGTGGATCGTTCCTCAAGGTTACCCACATTCTTAGTGTATAATGTGCGTCGTTCAAGGTTACCCACATTCTTAGTGTATAATGTGGGTCGTTCCTCAAGGTTACCCTCATCCTCAGTGTATAATGTGGGTCGTTCCTCAAGGTTACCCTCATTCTCAGTGTATAATGTGGGTCGTTCCTCAAGGTTACCCACATTCTCAGTGTATAATGTGGGTCGTTCCTCAAGGTTACCCACATTCTTAGTGTATGTGGGTCGTTCCTCAAGGTTACCCTCATCCTCAGTGTCACCTGAGGGACCGAACCACCCCCCCCAAGTTACCCTCATCCTCAGTGTATACTGTGGGTCGTTCCTCAAGGTTACCCTCATCCTGTGTATAATGTGGGTCGTTCCTCAAGGTTACTCTCATTCTCAGTGTATAATGTGGGTCGTTCCTCAAGGTTACCGCTCATCCTCAGTGTATAATGTGGGTCGTTCCTCAACGTTACCCTCATCCTCAGTGTATAATGTGGGTCGTTCCTCAAGGTTACCCTCATCCTCAGTGTATAATGTGGGTCGTTCCTCAAGGTTACCCTCATCCTCAGTGTATAATGTGGATCGTTCCTCAAGGTTACCCTCATCCTCAGTGTATAATGTGGGCCGTTCCTCAAGGTTACCCTCATCCTCAGTGTATAATGTGGGTCGTTACTCAATGTTACCACTCATCCTCAGTGTATATGTGGGTCGTTCTCAAGGTTTACCCTCATCCTCAGTGTATAATGTGGGTCGTTCCTCAAGGTTATCCTCATCCTCAGTGTATAACGTGGGTCGTTCCTCAAGGTTACCCTCATCCTCAGTGTATAATGTGGATCGTTCCTCAAGGTTACCCTCATCCTCTGTGTATAATGTGGATCGTTCCTCAAGGTTACCCTCATCCTCAGTGTATAATGTGGATCGTTCCTCAAAGTTACTCATCCTCAGTGGGT
>NC_069403.1:111212688-111370566 GCF_026875155.1 Cherax quadricarinatus | reverse complement strand
AGCCCCCCATAAAACTAACTTCTTGACCAATTGGAAAAATCAGAACAGCTTCTTGAACTTAAAGAACTGTTAGCAAACAACAATAAACAAGAAACAGCGCACGATCAAAAAAGGGAAATAATATAACGCAAAAGGGGGGGCCCAAACTGCAGATCCTCCACAAAAGTCAAAATCTCCCCATACTACTAAATTAATTTCGCTTAGAAAATCCTCAGTAAACGTCGAAAATCACAAGTCTGACCATGTTCTGTAAAACAGATTTACACAGAACCAAAACAAGAAGCGACGAGACGATCTTCCCCAACAAGGGGGCAGAAAAGGGAGAGCAGTGAGGGACCTCTTTTTAGAAGAAACTCCAACGAAAAAGAAAACGCACCCAGGCCGACTCTCCCCCCTGGTGAGGTGTGATCCCCTCCCCCTGATCACATGATTTTCCGTGGACGCTGCCCCCACAACCAGAACCCGGGGAGGGAAAAAAGCGAAGTGATGGGGAAAATGCTGTCTGCTCTTAACACTCACAAACTAGACACTGAAAATATATTTTACTCCTCCCTAATATATAACTAAGTCAAATAATAAATAAACAATTATTACGTTTTAGCAAATATAAAAATTGAGAAATTTAAAATTATATAAAAAAGAAAATTACATTATAAATATACCATTCAGGGGTCGAAATACTACCCACAAACACAACTCATCACTTCAATATCACCCCATAAATATCATCATATCAGATGTCCTACTGCACACATATCATCACTATCAATTCACTCCCCATACATATCATCAATCGATATCACTCCCCCAACAACACATATCATCACTTTAATTCCTCCCACACACACCCCTACTCATCACTTCAATATCATTTAAAACATACTCATCACTATAGTGTCCTTCTGCACACATACCTTCATTCAGATACACTACCATACATACCATAAAATTTAAAATTATCACTACCACACACACACATATCATCACTATCAGATACACTACCACACCCCACATATCATCACTATCGATTACTACCAACACACTATCTCCATCAGATACACTACCACACACACATACCAAACTAGGATATTCTACCACACAATGCTCATACTTCAGATTTCACTCCACAACGCCTCTCACTATAGAATCACATTCCCCAAATCACAAACCTCATTATACCTCCCATCTTATAAATTTTTTTTTTATTTTTTCATTTTGAAATTTAAACGTGTTGTCATCATTCATTGGATTTTAAAAAATGAGTTCTTACAATTACCACATTTTCATATGTTCATCATATCATCTTCCTATTTTATCCTTTTTTCACTATTTCTCACATCACTTCACTATATCATCATATAACTTATTTTTCTCAATATCATCTTCTTTTTTTCATCACTTCATTTTCCCTTTTCTCACTATCTTTTAACTAATTCATCACTACACTTCACTTGTTCTTCAATTTTCCTTCTCTATTTTCTCACTATCATCTTCACTATGTTACACTACTCTTCATATATTCTCCTTCAATTTCACTATGTTCATCAATTCATTTCTCTTTTTTCACCCCTATCATTTTCACTATGTTCATCACTTCTCTTAAAACTATATTCATCACTATCAATTTCCCACTATTTTCATCAATATCACTTTTATTTTCTTCACATCTTTTCCACATGTTCTCACATCATCTTAACATTTTATCACTTCAACTTCACATTTTCATCTTTATCATCTTCTCTATTTTCATCCTTTCATCTTCCTATGTTCATCAATCATTTTAAACTATATTCTCACTATAACTTCACTTGTTCATAAATTTTCACTTTCTATTTTCTCACTATCATCTATATTTTCTCCCCATCATCTTAACTATATTCATACTATCCTTCACTATGTTCTAATATCATCTTTTTTTTTATCACTATCATCTTCCTAGTTCTCATATCATTTTAAATGTTGATCATTATCACACATATTCTCGGTATCATCTTCCTGTGTTCACACATTTTTTGTTTTGTGACCACTATCATTTTCCCTTTATGTTATCCTATCATCTCACTATGTTCATCTTTTCTTTCTTCACTTGTTATCATATCATCTTCATATGTTCATCAGTATCATGTAACTATCTCATCACTGTAATTTTCACTATGTTCACACTATCATCTTCACTTGTTATCAGTTATTTTTTAACTATGTTCCACTATCATTTTCACTTGGGGTTCTCGGTTCATTTTCACTTGTTAAAATTTATATGTTAACTATGTCATCACTATCTTTTCATATGTTTATCACTACATTTCACTCTGTTATCAGTATGATGTTAACATGTTCATCATTTTCATCCCATATCATCAACAACATTTACAGTTATTCAAAATATTCCCACCACCTTCCCAATACTCCAAATCTCCTCTTTTAAACTTCTTTTTCTTTTTTTTAATTTTCCCATATTCATTGTTTATGGTTTTCTTAACTTTTTTATCTTACCCCAAACTTTCTCTATTTCGCAAAATTTGCTGGCAGTACCTCACCCACTCTTTCATTTACTTTCCTTTTTCCCCTCCCCCCACCACTTCCTCACCTTTTTCTCTACTCTCCATGTATCCATTTTCCTATATCAATTCGCTTTCAAAAATCTTCATAAGCAACCTTTTTCTTTTCCCTTCCCCCACCTTTACCTATTCCACAAACACTCCTTTTTCCCCCGACCCACCCTCTTTATTCACAAATTCTGTCCGTTTTTAAACCCCCTTCAACCCCAAAACTTTCCCATCTCTCACTAGCACACCTTTCCCCAAAATTGATTTTTTCTCACCCTCCCCCTTTCTTAATAAAATTTCACCCCTTTTTTACTTGTTCTTTTCAAATCAATACCTAAATAATGAAACTGAATATCATTTTCCTTTACATGTACATTTCCCGGGCCTACCCAAACAACCTTCAATCCCCCAATACATAATCTAAAAAACTTTTTCATTTTGGCTTATATGCCTTTTAATTATTCTCTTTTTTAAAAATTTTTTTTTTAAAAAGTCGGCCGCCTCCCCCCCGAGGCAGGGTGACCCAAAAAAAAAAAGAAATCTCCAAAAAAAAAAATATTTCATCATTTTTAACTCTTTCACCTCACTCACACATATACTGTTTTTGCAAGGTGTTCAGAACACAACATTTAGAAGCATATACGTAAAAGAACACAACATTTCCCCCCAAAACTGTCAATATCCCGAACTCCTCCCTTAAAAGTGCAGGCATTGTACTTCCCATTTCCGGACTCAAGCCCGGCTTATAAATTAAAGGGTTTCCTAAAATCACTCACTAAATATTCCCCTGCTCCACTCCAACAATCGTCAGGTCCCAAATACCATTGTCCCCACTCCTATCGAACCGCTCACGCAGACCCCTGCTGGACCCAAAGCCCCTCGCCACTAACCTCCCTTACCCCTTCCCTTCCAAACCCTTTTTGAGGACGCCCCCACCCGCCTTCCTTCCCCTACAGATTTAAATGCTCTCCATGTCATTCTACTTTGATCCATTTTACAAATGACCAACCACCTCAACAACCCTCTTCACCCCCTAACTAATACTTTTATTAAATCCACACCTTTTCCTAATTTCCACACTCCAATTTTTTGCATAAAATTTAACCCCAAAATTTCCCATAGACACCACATCTCCATACCTCCAAACGTCTCCTCGCTGCAGCATATACCACTCAAGCTTCACACCCATATAAGAGTGTTGGTACTACTGTACTTTCATACATTCCCTTCTTTGCCTCCATAGATAATGTTTTTTGCCTCCACATATACCTCAATGCACCACTCACCTTTTTTCCTTCATCAATTCTATGATTAACCTCATCCTTCATAAATCCATCCGCCGACACGTCAACTCCCAAGTATCTGAAAACATTCACTTCTTCCATACCAGACCTCTTTCTATACATAGCTCAATTAAAGAACCCCCCTTTCATTTACCTCTGGCACCCCAAACTTACTATTGCCATTCCCATGACGCCTAAGAGGCAGTTGTAATTGTTAAAACTATAGGATTGATCCACTGTAACTATTGCGAATTAGGATCCTTACATGAAGATCATGGCCGGTTACTTGTAACGGCTGAAGCGTCGTCATATAAGTAATTTAATGTGTGAAGTTAACCTGGGACACGCGTGGTGGTACTGTTGTTTTGATGTTGGTAGAGGAAATTTAGTAAGGAGCGTGTTGCCTTGTATGTGTGTGTGTGTGTGTGTGTGTGTATACTCGCCTAATTGTGGTTGCAGGGGTCGAGACTCAGCTCCTGGCCCCGCCTCTTCACTGATCGCTACTAGGTCCTCTCCCTCTCTGCTTCCTGAGCTTTGTCATACCTCTTCTTAAAACTATGTATGGTTCCTGCCTCCACTACTTCACTTGCTAGGCTATTCCACTTCCTGACGACTCTATGACTGAAGAAATACTTCCTAACGTCCCTGTGACTCGTCTGAGTCTTCAGCTTCCAGTTGTGACCCCTTGTTTCTGTGTACCCTCTCTGGAACATCCTATCTCTGTCCACCTTGTCTATTCCCCGCAGTATCTTGTATGTCGTTATCATGTCTCCCCTGACCCTTCTGTCCTCCAGTGTCGTCAGTCCGATTTCCCTCAACCTTTCCTCATACGACATTCCCCTGAGCTCTGGGACTAGCCTTGTTGCAAACCTTTGTACTTTCTCTAACTTCTTGACGTGCTTGACCAGTGTGTGGGTTCCAGAGTGGTGCTGCATACTCCAGTATGGGCCTAACATACACAGTGTACAGTGTCTTGAACGATTCCTTATTAAGGTATCGGAACGCTATTATCAGGTTTGCTAGGCGCCCGTATGCTGCAGCAGTTATTTGGTTGATGTGTGCCGGTGACGTGCTCCGTGTTATGGTTCACCCCAAGGTTTTATCCCTGAGTGAGGTCTGTTCTCTTTTGTCACCTAGCCCTAACTTGTCCTGCGGTCTTCTTTGTCCCTACCCAATCTTCATGACTGTTGCATTCTCAGGGTTGAATTCGAGAAGCCAGTTTCTGGACCACATGTCCAGCTTGTCAGGGTCTCTTTGCAGTCCTGCCTCATCACTGATCGATTTAATTTCTTCTCATCAACTTCACATCATCTGGCGGAATAGGGACAATTAGAGGTCTATTCATTCCATTCATGTCGTTCGCATATATCAAAAAATGCACTAGTCCTTGAACTGACCCCTGTGGAACCGCGCGTCACAGGGCCCACTTTAGATAACCTCTTCACGTACCATGACTCGTTGTGTCTTCCCTGTCAGGGTATCCTGATCCATCTGCAGTTGCCCTCCCTGTTATATGCGCCTGATTCCTCAGCTTCTGCCTAATCTCTTGTGGGGAAACTGTCTCAATGGCCATCACTGCAGGTCAATAGGAAAACGCAATAACCACTCTCTCTCTCGTGTCTTACTTCTGTATACCTTGACGTCATAAAACTCCAGAGGTTTGTGACAACAGGATTTGCCTTCATGAACCCATGTGGTTTTCATTTATAATTTGGTTCAGTTCCAGGTGTTACACCACTCTCCTGATAATCTTCTATATGACTTTGCACACATTACATGTCAGTGAACAGGTCTGTAGTTTATGCCTCGTTTATGTTTCCTTTTCTTAATTGGGGATACATTTGCTCGTCTTCCATTCTCAGGTAGTGCCCAGTTGAAAGATTTGGTTGGGGCACGCACAGCATCTTGCTCCTTCTCTAAGGACCGATGGGGAGGATGTTGTACGGTCCCATCGGCCTTTGTGGTATAAGGTCACTTAGCAGCTTCTGCACCTCCTCCTCGGTTGTCGTATTGTCATTCCAACACTTGTTGGTATATTCCCTCTTGACGTTCCCTTCTCTGCTGTCTTCCCAGAGGCATTCCTGGTCTCTACTGTAAAAAAACTTCCTTAAATCTCCTATTTAGATCCTCCATGCCTACTGATCATATCTTGTGAGTTCTCCACCTTCTGTTCTAAGTCAGTCACCTGGTCTTTGACTGTTGTTTTACTCCTGGATGTTGCTATACAAACAGTTTCGGGTCAGTCTTGATTTTCGATGCTATGTTATTTTCAGGCTGTCGCGGGGCTCCCTCCTTACCTCTGAATACTCGTTCCTGGCTCTGCGACGACCTACCTATTTTCATGTGTTCTTGCCTTCTGTATTCTTTACCTTATCTATTGCCACTTGTTGTTTGCTCCTTACACCGTCGGGTAAACCAGGGGATAGTTTGGTTCCCATTGTTTATAGTTTGCTTGGGAATAAACTTTCCATGCCTCCTGATTTTGTTGTTACATATTGCTTCATTTCAATTACTGGTTTCCTGCCAGTTCTTGTCCCACGGAACCTCTGCAGAAGGTTCTCATCCCTATGTAGGTCCCCTCTTTTATAGTCAGGCTTTTTCCCATTCACTCCTGTTACTATCTCCACTTGCCAACTCTTACTATGTATTCATAGCACAGAACCACCGTGGTCACTTCTTCTAGGGGACTCGCATATGTGGGATGTCCTCAATGTCTGAAATGCCCAGGGTGAACACAAAGGTCCAATTTGCTGGTTCATCCTCCTCTCTCATATGGTAGTGTCCTTCAACATGTTGGTGCATGAGGTTTTCCTGCACCCACATCACATCTTGGCTCTCCATGTTTCGGGATCCCCAATGTGGCTCAGGTTTTCCCAGTCAATCTCCCTGTGGTTGAAATCCCAGAACCAGCAACTGTGCTATGTGGAGAGAGCTCTTCTGGGCCACCTCAGCAAGTGTGTCCAACATTGATCTGTTGCTCTCTTATATTCATCTCTTGGCCTCCTGCCAGTTTGTGAGTGGATTATACATACTGCAATGACACACCGTGTGTGCTCCACAGACTGTGTGTGTGTATGTGTGTTGTGTATGTGTGTGTGTATGTGTGTGTGTGTGTGTATGTGTGTGTGTTTGTGTGTGTGTTTGTGTGTGTGTATGTGTCGTGTGTGGTGTGTGTGTGTCTGTGTGGTCTGTGTGCTTGTCTGTGTGTGTGTCTGTTTGTCTGTGTGTGTGTGTGTGTGTGTGTATGTGTGTGTGTTTGTGAGTGTGTGTGTGTGTTTGTCTGTGTGTTGTGTATGTGTTGTGTGTGTGTGATTGTGTGGTGTGTGTGTGTGTGTGTGTGTGTGTGTGTGTGTGTGTTGTGTTTGTGTGTGTGCGTGTACTCACTAATTGTGTTGCAAGGGTCGAGAGCTCAGCTCCTGCCCCCCCCCCTCCCCCCCCCCTCTTTATGAAGCTACTAGGTCCTCTGCCTCCCTGCTCCTGAGCTTTATCTACCTCCTCTTTTAGGTATGTATGGTTCCTGCCTCCATACCTCACTTGCATAGACTATTCACTTCCTGATACCTCTGGCTGAAGAAATACTTATCCTAACATCCTTGCTCATGTGAGGTCTTCAGCTCCAAGAGTGACCCCTTGTTTTCTGTGGGTCCCCTCTTGGAAAAATCTGTCTCATCATTAGAAGTCACCTTGAAAAGTATTATTGATTAATGAATATCAGCATAGGTTACACGAGAGGTCGCGTTCCTGCTTGACGAATTTACTTGAGTTCTTCAATAGAACAATTTGAGGCAGTTAGAATGTGATAAAGAATATGATATTGTTTATTTGGATTTTAGTTAAGCTTCGATAGGTACCTCACAAAGGACTCTTAAGAAAAGTGGACAGCTCATGGTATAGGAGGACAAAGTTCTAGCATGGATAGAGGCATGGCCCTTACCAATAGAAAGCAGAGAGTTACCATTAATGGGGTCAAATCAGAATGGGGATTTGTACTAGTGACGTTCCACAAGGATCAGTTTTAGGCCTCTCTTGTTCATTATATACATTATGACTTGAATGAAGGGATTACGAGTGACATGAGCAAATTTGCTGATGATACAAAGAAAGGCCGTATAATTCATTCTGTGAGGATAGCAATGAACTCCAGGAGCATTTGGACAATTAATGTCTGGTCTGAAAAATGCAGATAATGTTCAATGTGGAAAAGTGTAAGGTACTAACGTTGGTAATGAAATTTAAACACTCAAAGTTTATATAACTAGGTGTAATGAAGTAGAGCTTGATCTACAGGAATGTGAAAAAAAATACTTGGGAGTCCCCCCCCCCCCCCCCCCCCCCCCCCCCCCCCCCCCCCCCCCCCCCCCCCCATGGTAAGCAGAAATTAGAAATCTAAAGCCAAGAGGACAGCATGTTGCGCAACAAGGCAACATGATTACTTGGATTTATCTCAAGAAGTTATAAGTAACAGAAGTCAAAAGATATTTTACAGCTTTATAAATCACTAGTGAGGCCTCATTTAGATTATACTGGCTCAGTTTTAGGTTCCTTACTACAGGATGGATATAGACTCTTGGAGAACATACAGAGAAGAATTGACTAAAATGATATACTGTGTTAAGGAATTCTCCCGTATGAAGAGTAGACTTGAAGCCTTAAAATCTCCACTCTCTGGAGAAGACGTAGAATTAGGGGAGATATCATGAATTGTATAGTGGATGACGGGTATAAACAAAGGAGATATTAATACAGTACGGATGGGTGTCGAACAGGTAAGTAAGAACCATAACTAATGAATTTAAGAGATAAATTTAGATTTAGAAATGACCAGGTAAGTACTGGTTTTCTAACAGAGTTGTGGATGCGTGGAACAGTCTTCCCATCTCCCAGTTGGGTGATCGAGACTAGGTTCTTTAGCAGCTTCACAAAAAGAGATTGAGACAAATTTATGACTGGGAAGGAGCTTGGGTTTGATTTTTGTCTTGGGTACGGGAGTATATTCTTGGGTAGCTGTGGGTAGGGGTCATTTTGATTAAGGGACCTGCCTTGTATGGGTCACAGTAGGCCTTCTTCAGTGTTCCTCCATTATTGAGGTTCCTATGTTCTATCCACAATGTTAATTCCACGCAGTATTTTGTATGTCTTTATCATGTCTCCCTACCTCCTGTTCCTCCTGTCCTTCGCAGGACATTTCCCATAGCTCTGGAATTAAACGGTTGTTGCATACTCCAGTATGGGTCTGACGTACAGGTGTACAGTCGTCTTGAACGATTCCTTTATAAGGTATCGGAACGCTATTCTCATGTTTGCCAGGCGCCCATACTCCCATATGCCTATACTCTGTCTACGGTCTTCTTGCCCTTCCTCGATTTCCTGACTTTGGCATTTGGCTGGGGTTTAATTCGAGATGCCAGTTCTGGACAGGTGTCATACTCGTCCAGGTCTCTTTGAAGTCCTGCCTGTTCCTCATCTGATTTAATTCTCCTCAACTCTAATTCACATCATGTGCGAACAGGGAATCTTCTGAGGTCTATCCCTTCCATTTGTCATTCACAATATACCAAAAATAGCGCATGGCCTTGGACTGACCTCAGTGGTGGCCTGCTCGTCACAGGTGCCCACTGTAATTACCTCGGTCACGTATCATCGACTCGATGTTGCATTCATGTTCAGGTTTCTCTGATCCATCTGCAGTTCCCTTCCTGTTATACGTGCCTGATCCTCTAGCTTCTGCACTAATCTCTCGTGAGAAACTGTGTGAAGGCCTGCCTGCAGTCCAAAGAAAATGCTATCAACCCACTCTCTCTTCTCTCTCTCCTCTCGTGTCTCTGTTACTTTATCATAGAACTCTAGAAGGCCTTAGGACACAGGATATGCCCTTCTATGAATCTGTGCTGGTTGCATTTATACCCTTGTTCTGTTCCAGGTGCTCCATCATTCCTCCTGATTATCTTCTCCATGACTTTGCTTACTATATATGTCAGTGACAGCTGGTCAGTAGTTTAGTACTCCTTTCTGTCTCCTTTTTTAAAAATGGGAACTACATTTGCCATATTCCACACCTCAGTAGTTGCCCAGTTTTCAAGGGATGTGTTGAGATTTGTGGTAGTGGCACAACAGCATTTCTGCTACCTCACTAAGGATACAGGGAGATTTTGTCCGCGTCCCATTGCCTTTGAGGTATCAAGTTCCTTTAGCAGCTTCTTCAACCCCTCAGTGGTGTGTATGTCATCCAATACTTGTAGTTTATTTCTTGTTGGTGTCCCTCTGTCCTGTCTTCCCTGGAGTCCTTCCTGTCTCCACAGTAAATACTTCCTAAATCTCGTGTTGAGCTCTTCACACACATCTTGATCGTTTCTTGTGAGTTCCCACCTTCTATCCCTTAGCCTTATCATTGTTTTGTCTTTGACTGTTTTCTTCCTTCTAATGTGGCTTTACAGCAGTTTCGGGTCAGACTTGACTCTCGATGCTATGTAGTTTTCCTACGTCGCTGGGCCTACTCCTTATCTGTGTATAACCCGTTTCTGGCTCTTCGACTAATCTTTTAATTTTCCTGGGTCCTTTGCCTCTTGTACCTTTTCCATTATCTAGTGTACTTAGTTTTTGCCTCCCTTCACCTTCGGGTAAACCAAGGACTCGCTTTGGTTTTCCCATTATTCCTGATGTGTGTGTGTGTGTTCTACCTAGTTGTATCACCTAGTTGAGGTTGCGGGGGTGAGTCCGAGCTTCCTGGCCCGCCTTCTTCACTGATCGATCTAGGGCACTCTCCCTGAGCCGTGAGCTTTATCATACCTCTGCTTAAAGCTATGTATGGATCCTGCCTCCACTACATCGCTTCCCAAACTATTCCACTTACTGAACTACTCGGTGGCTGAAGAAATACTTCCTAACATCCCTGTGATTCATCTGTGTCTTCAGCTTCATCTGTGTCCCCTTGTTACTGTGTCCAATCTCTGGAAACATCATGTCTTTGTCCACTTGTCAATTCTCTCAGTATTTTGTATGTCGTTATCATGTCCCCCCTATCTCTCCTGTCCTCCAGTGGTCGTCAGTGTTGATTTCCTTAACCTCTCTCGTACGGCAATTCTCTTAGCTCCTGGGGACTAGTCTTGTTGCAAACCTGTTGCAACTTTCTCTAGTCTTCACGTGCTTGGTAGGTGTGGGTTCCAAAATGGTGCCGCATACTCAATATGGGCCTAACATACACGGTGTACAGGGTCCAGGTCCTGGAATGATTCCTTATTAAGATGTCGAATGCTGTTCTGAGGTTTGCTAGGGCCCATATGCTGCAGCAGTTATTTGGTTTGATGGCGCTTCAGGAGATGTGCCTGGTGTATACTTACCCCAAGATCTTTTTCCTTGAGTGAGGTTTGTTAGTCTCTGACCCCCTAGGACTGTACTCCCGTCTGCGGACTTCTTGCTTCCCATTCTCTTTGTCACTAGATCCCAACTTGGTGGGATTGCTCAATCATGGGAGCCCCCAAATTTGCTGACCAGGTCTGCAGCCTGTCCCAGATCCCTTTGTAGTTCTGCCTGGTGTCGATCGAGTGTTTTCTTCTCATCAACTTCGTAATCTGCAAAACAGGAACAACTCGAGTCTATTCCTTCCGTCATGTCGTTCACAAATACCAGAAACTGCAATGGTCCTAGGACAGACCCTGCGGGACCCGCTGGTCACAGGTGCCCACTCTGACACATCGCAAGTACCATGACTCGCTGCTGTCTTCTGAACAAAGTATTCCCTGATCCATTGTAGTGCCTTCCTGTTCTCCCTGCCTTGGTCTCAAGTTTTGACACCAATCTCTTGTGTGGAAACTGTGTCAAAACGCCTTATTGCAGTCAAGGAAAATGCAATCCACCACCCCTCTATCTCTTGTCTTACTGCTGTCACCATGTCATAGTACTCAGTAGGTTGTTGACACAGGATTTCCCGTCCCGAAACCATGTTGCTGCTGTTGATGAGATATTTCCTTTCTAGGTGTTCCACATCTTCTCATGATATTCTTCTCCATGAATTTTGCATACTTCATGTCAGTGACACTGGTCTGTAGTTTTATGCTCTCACTGTCTGTCTCCTTTTTTAAAGATTGGGACTACATTTGCGGTTTCCATGCCCAGGCACTCTCCGTTTCGATAGATGTATTGAATATTGTTGTTAGGGGTACACATAGCGCCTCTGCTCCCTCTCTCAATACCCATGGGGAGATGTTATCTGGCCCCATTGCCTTTGAGGTATCTAGCTCACTCAGAAGCCTCTTCCCACTTCTTCCTCGGTTGTGTGCACTGTGTCCAGCACTTGGTGGTGTGCCCCACCTCTCCGTCTTCTGGAGCCCCCTTCTGTCTCCTCTGTGAACACTTCTTTGAATCTTTTTTTTGAGTTCTTCACATACTTCCCAGGGTCATTTCTTGTTGCCCTCCCCTCCTTCCTTCCTTAGCCTGATTACCTGGCCCCTTTGCTGTTGTTTTCCCTCCTGATGTGGCTGTACAACATTTTTCGGGTCAGATTTGGCTTTCGCTGCTATGTCATTTTCATATTTTTTTTTGGGGCCCTTCCCTTCTTATCTGTGCATATTCGTTTCTGGCTCTACGACTGTTCTCCTTATTCTCCTGGGTCCTTTGCCTTCTATATTTCTTCCATTCCTAGCACACTTGGTTTTGCCTCCCTGCACCCTTTTGGGGAAACCCTGGGCTCATCCTGCTTTTTCATTAATCCTGTTACCCTTGGGTACAAACCTCTCCTCAGCCCCCCTTGCATTTTGTTGCTACATATTCCCATCATCTCATTTTAAATGGCTTCCCCGCCAGTTTTTCCCGTCCCACTGAACCCCGTTCAGGTAGTTCCTCATTCCTGTGTAGTCCCCCTTTCTTGTAGTTTGCCTTCATTCGTCCTGCCTTCCTGCTTTCTCCCTCCACTTGTAGCTCTACTGTGTATTCGAAGCTTAAAACCACATGGTCACTGGGCCCCCAAGGGGGCTTTCATATGTGATGTCCTGAAAATTTTGCACTACTGAAGGTGAATACTAAGTCCAGCCTTGCTGGTTCATCCTCTCCTCTCTTTCTTGTAGTGTCCCTTACGTTTGGTACATGAAGTTCATCCAGTACCACCTCCATCATCTTAGCCCTCCATGTATCTTGGCCCCCATGTGGGTCCAAGTTCTCCCAATCGATCTCCTTGGGGTTTTAAAGTCACCCATGGATCAGGAGCTTTGCCCTGCATGCATGAGCTCTTCTGGCCACTCTAGCCAGTGTGTCAACCATCGCTCTATTGCTCTCGTCGTACTCTTGCCTTGGCCTCCTGCTGTTCTGGGGTGGGTTATACATCACTACTATTACCCCCTTTGGGGACCTCCAGATGAAGTGTTCCCACTATGTAATCACTTTCTTCTCCGCTATCCCTCTCTCCAGCTCATCAAGCGATTTTTGATCACAACGCCACTCCTCCACCCCCCGTTCCCTCTGTCTTTCCTCAGATTTGGTATCCCTTTTTGGGAAAGATGGCATTGTTATCATACCTGTAAGCTTGGTTTCTGTAGAGCTTTGATTTCCCGTTTGATGCTTTTTGCCTCTTTCATCACTTCCCCCACCATTTTTTTCCCACCTTTGGTACCCCCATTTTCCTTTTTCCAAACTTTTTTTGGGGCCTGGAGGGGGGGGCCGGGTGGCATTCTGTGGGATTTATACTCGGGTTTTTTGGGGTATGGTTGAGGTTTGGGGGGTTTATATTTATTTCGAGAGTCTTCCCTTTGTTTTCCCCGTCTCCCTTTTTTCCCCCTTGTCTCTTTTCCAGCCCCTTTTCCTTTTTTTCCTCTTCCCACTGCGGGGTTTTTTTTTTTTCCCTCGCCAAACATTTTTTTTTTTTTTTTTTTTTTGGGAGGATTTTTGATTTTGGAGAATAGGATGGGGGGTTTTTTTCGAGAAAGAAAACAAAAACCCAATTTTTTGAAGATTTTAAATTTTTTCTTTCCCCCCCCCCCCCCCCCCCCCCCCCCCCCCCCCCTCACCCCCCCCCCCCCCCCCCCCCCCCCCCCCCCCCCCCCCCCCCCCCCCCCCCCCCCCCCTTTTCCCCCCCCCCCCCCCCCCCCCCCCCAAACCCCACCCCCCCCCCCCCCCCCCCCCCCCCCCCCCCCCCCCCAACCAAAAACCCCCCCCCCCCCCCCCCCCCCACCCCCCCCCCCCCCTCCAGAAAAAATTTATTATTTTTTTTTAATTTTTTTTTTTTTTTTTTTTTTTTTTTTAAAAAAAAATTTTTTTTAAAAAAATGGGGCAAAACGAAGAGAGAGAGAAGAGAGAAGAGAGCAAGAGAGAGAGGAGAGAGCAAGGGGGGAGAGAGGGGGCAAGGAGAGAGAAAAGAAGAAGAGAGAAAAGGGGAGAAAGAGAGAGAGAGAGTAAAGAGAGAGAGAAGAGGGGAAAGAGAAAGAGAGAGGAGAGAAAGAAGAGGAGAGCAGAGAGAGAAAGAGAAAGAAAAAGGGAGAGCAGAGAGAGAAGAGCAAGAAAGAGAGGGAGAGAGAGGAGAGAAGAGAGAGAAAGAGAGGGGGGGGGAGAAAGAGAATGCAAAGGGGGGGAAAAGGGGGAAAGAGGGGGGAGTTGGAAGAGGAGAGGGGGAGAGAGGCTGGGGGGGGAGGGGGGGGGGAGGGGAGAGGGTGGGGGAAAGGGAGAGGGGGAGATAAGGGGAGGGGACAGAGTTAGGGGGGGAAGAGTTAGAGGGGGGGAGGTTTTGGGGTAAAGATTTAGAGGGGAAAGAGGGGGGGGGGGAAAGAAGAGAGAAGAAGGTAGAAGTGATAGGTAGAGGAGAGATATGGGTAAAGAGAGAGAGGTAGAGATGGGTCTACTTGGGGTAGAAAGAGGGGGGGAAGGAGAAAGGTTCAGATGGTCATTCACGGGACGGTGTGAATCCTGTGTATTGTTTTGTGTGTTTGTGTGTCGTTTGTGTGTGTGTGTGTGTGTGTGTGTGGTGGGGTTGTGTGTACTAGTAGGGTTTCCCCGCCTCCACTACAAAATTTCCCAGATATTCCATTCCTAAAAAAATCTATGACTGAAGAAATACTTCCGATATCACTTTGACTATCTGGGGGTTCAATTCCCAAATTGTGACCCCTTTTTCTATGTCCCCTCTCTAAAAACTTCTTCTTTGTACTTTTGTCAATTCCCGCAGTATTTCATATGTCTTATATGTCTCCCCTAACCCCCCTGTCCTCCACGTCGTCGGGCCTTTTCCCCCTTAACCTTTTTCGTAGGACTTTTCCCCCTTAATCGGGGACAGTATTTTAAAATTTAGCTCATTCTCTAATTTTTTGCCCCCGCCTTGACCAGGTGGGATTCCAAATGGTGCTTCCCCCATATGGGCCTGACGTACACGTGTACCGTCTTAAACGATTCCCACTGAGTATGGGAAAAGCAATTCTCAGGTTGGCAGGCGCCCAATGCTGAGCAGTTATCTGATTGAAGGGGCCCTCGGGAGGTGTGCTCGGTTTTAAAATTTGGGTGCACTAGGCTTTTATTACGTGTCATAAACTTTTTTGGGGATGATATCACACTTACATTCGATCTCGTATCATGAATCTATTTTGGGATGATATCTACACTTACATTGCACTACGTACGAATCTATTTTGTTATCCCCACCCCTTTACATTGCAATAAATAGGTACCTACCTAACATAACCTAACTAACCTAACCAAGGTTTAGGTACCGGTTGTTTTGCAATAAAAGGTTAGACGAAAATGAAAATTTAATATTTTCCTTGAGATAAGCCAAAGTAGCACCATTAAAATCATACCAAATCTTTTTTTTGGTGGGGTTTGCGTCTTTGGCCCCTAGACCTCCTTTCTGCGGTCTTCTTTGTGGATTTGGGGCTATGTTAAGAAAGTAAGATTTTCGTTGGGTTTTTTAACCCCGGGGGTTACCCACCCGGGAAAACCCAAAAAGTCAGTGCTCATCGAGGACTGTCAACTTTTTCCTTGGGGCCCTTAATCTTGTCCCCAGGTGGACCCACACCATCGACTAACCCGGGTACCTATTTGTGCTGGGTGAACAGGACACAGGTGAAAGGGAAAACGTGTCGAATGTTTCCCCCGCCGGAATCGCCCCGGGCCCTCCGTGGGGGAAGGGGAGCTTTAGCCACCAGGCCCCCCGGCCAGGAGTGTGGGACCAACCCTTGTCCAGCTGGGTGCTCCCTTCCATAGGATTTTAAAAACACATTATGGGGTTTTTCTTGCGTTCTTGATGAACACGGAGTTCCAGGAATGAAATTTATGACGATTTTCGTCCAACTCCGATTTTAGTCATACACCAGCAATTAATGGCCCAAGGGGACCGAAACGTCATTATAGGTTTTTTTTGCAAAAAATTAATTTTGTATAAATTCCCACGGCAGTTTGTAACATTTAAAACTGTCTCTAATGATTTTACATTCTTTCTTATTTCTTTGTATAATTTACGACATTTTTTTTCCAAAAAGTGAAAGGTGAAAATTTGACTACATTATGAAAAGCCAAGAATTTTATTATATTATAATAAAAAAAGAAGCGCAAAACCCCAAAAGGGGCATAAGGCTCCCAAAAATTCCAACCTATTTTTAAGTTAACCCTCAAAACAAAGAATGTTTTTATATTGAAAATCAAAAAAAAAGATTTTCTTTCTCATTCAAGAGGAAAAAAATCTAAAATTATTTGACTATTTCTGTCTACAAAATTTCACTATGAAACGTTAAAAAAACATTCCTGCAACAATGTAAAAGCAAAAATTACTTTTAAACATATTAGAAAAAATTTTTAATTATCATTTTCTTTAAATTAAGGTAATTGTAAAGTTATTTGCATTTTTGGGGAAAAAAATCTTTTTTTATTTTTTATTTTTTATGGGCGGAAGTGGGGTATAATTACATACGTAAGACAAAATGTGGGAATGCTGGGGGTTTTAAATTTCCCCCCACATCAAACACGAGCATGTTTCCCTTTTACCCGCTACCCGTGTTCACCTAGCGTACTAGTCACCTTTTCTGCTATAAAAAGTTCAATAGCGTAAATAGTCACCTTACTCCCGCTATAACTGTTCCCTAGATAAGTGGTCACCTTACCCTGCTATAACGTTTACCTATCAGTAAGTGGTCACCTTACTCCTGCAAATGTTCACCTATCATAATGGTTTACCTTACTCCCGCTTAACTGTTCACCCGCAGTAATGGTCACCTTACTCCTGTATAATGTTTACCTATCGTAAGTGGTCCCCTTACTCCCGCTATAACTGTTCACCTAGCGTAAGTGGTCACCCTTTCTCCCGCTAAACTGTTTCCCTAGCATAATGGGCACCCACTCCTCTATAACGTTCCCTATCAGTAAATAGTCACCTTTCTCCTGCTAAACGTTCTCTAGAGTAAAAGTCACCTTCTCCGCTATAATTTTCACCAGCAGAAGTGGCACCTTACTCCTGCTATAACTGTTCACCTAGCATAAGTGGGCACCTTACTCCCCGCTATAAAAATGTTTATATCAGTAAATAGTCACCTTACCCCGCTAAACTGTTCACCTACAGTAAGTAGTCCCTTACCCTGCTATAAATGTTCACCTGAAAATTCAACACTTATGCCATATGGGGAAACTTTTTTGAAGAAACGTTTCGCCACACAGTGCTTCATCAGAAGGGGAAAAAAGAGGAGGAGGGGTAATCAGTCCCCCCCCTGGAGTCGAATGTGTTCAGTCCCCTCAGTCTTTTAAAATACAGAAAAGGGGCCGTAAAGTGGCTTAATACTGTAGACACTACAACATTATGGGATCTTGGGAAAATTTTATAATCTTCCCCCCAACCCCCAGGAAATTTTCGCTAAACACATCTCTAAAATCTTGGGCACATATCAAGCACATTCAAACACTAGGGTGATCTTTTCAATACATTCGCAACACAACATCAGGAAAAAAGAAACTTTCCAGCCTTTACGTAAATTCCCATTCACAAAAACCTACTCACAAACCGTCTCTTGCGCAGGAAAGAATTCACTTTACTTCCTATTCCAGCCAACAACATCACCTTTTTGAACAGTGTTGGATTTACGTGTTTTTTTTTCGAAAATCACCTCTTTTACAGAATTTTTGGGCTACCCTTGGTTCGGCCCCCCAGTGCCCCCTGGCGAAACCCATACATGAAACATTTGGGAAACTAGCGTTTCTCCCCATTATCCCTTTGGGCTGCACCTGGCCCCTTTTTTGACGACATTCTCCTCATAACTCCCAAGCTTCAACTTCAACTCTCCAAAAAAAAAGCTTAACCAGGGCGAGCCCCCAACCGGTTTACACTTGAAAAAAGCGACAACACTCTTCCTTTTTGATGTTGTTCTCTGCAAAGGACCATGAACTTCGTTTTAAAGTCTATCGAAAACCACCCTCAACACGATCTTTTCCCCTTTTTACTCTCACCCCGACACCAAAACAAAAAGTTGTGTAAATTTTAGGCACTATAATTTAACAAGTATTTTTTTTTTCCAAACTCCACTTTTCCCCGCACTTCATCAGAGACTGCAGCCGACGGGCATTAAAATTTTTCAACCACCCAAGAAACACTGCCCAGAAGAGATACATAGCCCCCCCCACAAATCCTTGCGAAACCTTTCCCCCATCTTTTCAATCCTCATTCCCAATATCTACCTCCACAACCACGACCATCAGCTTTTCCACCCTGCGGGGAATACCAATCCCCCTTGTAAAGACTGCAGCAAATTATACTGGGGAAAACACAAAAGACCTCCAAACATATTTCAGAACACCCTACGCAGGCAGATCTGACGATTCAAGGAAAGCCCGTGTTCAAAACCCAAATTCACACAACCATTTAATCAACTGCAGAAACAAGACTTACGCTACAATACCGAAGAATCCCCGGAAAATCACTTAAATTATATCCAACAAATTAACCAGTGTATAGTAAAAAGACAAGTGCAACTAATGTACATTTTTATTGTGGCAAGTTTTGCCTCCGGGTTTTGCAAGCCCTTACAAAAAGTACATGGCAAGAGGGGGATGTATTATATATATTTATATATTTATAATATATATATATAAAATATTTAATAATAAATAATTTTATATATATATTTATTATATATATGCTCAAGAAGGTGCAAAAACTATGGTAGAAGTAGGGTATAATTTTTGAGTAGTAGTATAATACAATATTTAGAACAATTAACCGCCCCATGAGTAAAAAGGGTATAAAACTATAACTTGGGTAAATAAGAAAGGGTTTGAAAATATTTTTAGGCTGGGTAGAGAATACCTGTTTCATTTTCATTCTCTGTAAAGTGCTTGTGTAGTATTACAGGAGAACTATGTGAGGCAGGGGTTTACTGTTTTCTGGAGGATTCTTTCTAAGACTTCAGAGATGGTGAAGCGCCGTTTTTTTATTTTTACTTGTATTAAAACGCTATTAGTGAAACAAGGCACTTGCGTCTGCGAAATTAGTTTTTTGATCACTAATTGGGCGTCCCCAAATTTTATGAGAAAATTGGTGTAATTTCGGTGTTGTACACAGGGGTTGTTCAAGTTATCGTTCCTACATGCTAAATTTCCATTTGGGGGTGCGAGGTTTCTTCCCGTTTCACCTCATAAAACTTTTCGCAGCCTACACAGGGATAGTGTAAACCCCCGCATTTCTGGTTCTGGTGCTTTGGGTTTTGTCCTGGGTTTGATCCTTTTTTGAAGTGCTGGGAAACGATGGCGACTCTGGTGTTTGCTTGTGAAAGTGCTTTGAAAAATTCATGCACCTGCGTTGGAAAAATTATAACTTTGTTTGGAGTGGTGTTGGTGCGTGGGGAATTAATGACTGAAGAGCTCTTTCTTTCAATCCTTGATGAAAAAAGGAAGGGAAAAAATTTAAAACAGGGAAAAGGGTTTTGGGGAATGTATGTACATTCCTCGTCAAGAAACTCAGGACTACAAAATTCGGTATCTCTAAGGAAAGATCATATATCCCTTTTGGTCTTAGTATCTTGACTGGAATAGAAGTGTGTGAGGTCTTTTTTATTTGTGGGTTTCCCCGGGAAATTGAAATCTTAGGTTGTTTTTACTTTGTGAATGAGGACGTCGGGGAAAGGGAGCTTTTCACTGACTTTCCTAGGGTTTAAAATGGTCGCCCGGTTTAACTGCGTTTAGCCCTTTCCCAAGATTTCCCTACACAAAAGTTTGGGGGTTATTTTCAAACGTCGTCCCCGTAACGTAACCAATGCGCTTGAAGGGATGATGTTGGCGAAGTTTTTCGGATTCTAGAGTTCAATGTCAAGTTGGTTAAAAACGGCACTGATGGGGGGACCCAATTCCCATACCGTGGTTTTTTTGAAGACCTGTTTTTGAAGAAAAATTCGAAAAAATTTACACGTTCAAAAAAAAGTCCAAAAAATTTGCTTGTAGATCCTGGTTTTAGAGAGCCCACACGATGAAAATTTAAAACATGTGCAACCTTTGGGGATCTTCATTTAGGGAAACTTTCGCCACACATGGGTTTATCATCCTACAAAAGAATCTTGAAAAACAGGAGAAGAAGAGGGAATCAATCCTCAGCCCTTAGTCGATTGGTCAGTCCATCAAACCTGTCAGACCTGCAACTTTTTGGGGTCTTGATACTTTGGGAATTCTTCCTTCCCCAAAAACCCCTTGGGCACGACCTACTTCCACATTGAACAAATTACACCACCCACGACGCGCACCTCTCCTCCCCACGGTAATAAGCTCCTTCTTTTCCCCCTTAGCCGTTTCTATTTAAGATTGATGGACTTACCCCGATCAAGGCTAAGGGATGTTACCTCATTCTCCTCCGGTTCTTAAAGATTTTTGTTTGTAGGGCCCTATGAAGCCACTGTGTGGCAAAACTTTTCCTCAATAAAGATCCCCAAGAGTTGCCCCTTATCAAATTTTTTCAAAATCGGCTTTGTATGGATTGATAAACCCACTGTTTTGGCGAAACGTTTCCTAAATAAAGTTTCCCTATATTCCTAGGGGCCCAATTTTCAACTTGCCCGGTTTTAAAAAACCCCATTCTTTCACAACTGTCAGACACGCATCTCATGGGTTCTTGATAAAAAGAATTCAAAAACTTGTTAAACCCTTTTGGGACGAAGCCCTTTTCCCCACTAGTGGATGGTCCCACATGACCCCGCCCCCCTCCTGCTTCCCCTTTCACCTAAATTTACAGTAAAAAAAGCCAGGCAGGACAGTAGGGGATGTGAAGACAAATGTAATCATTTCCATCACCCTTTTGAAGTCGTAAAATTTGGGTTGTCAGTCCCTCACCCGGGAAATTTCTCAGAATCCCCCAACACTCCCGGTGCCTTCGCCCCAAAACTCCAAGGTTGACGGACTGATTTCCCCAATTTTTGTACATTGGGCATCCCCTCTTCAAAATTATGTCCTGGAATTTTTTATTGATAAAGCCACTGGATGGGGAAACCCTTAAAAATAAAGATACCCCAAAAGTTGCAAAATGTGTTTTTAATTTCATCTTTCCAAACCCGTCCCGGTTTTTTATAAACCCTTTTTATAATCACTCCCGTTTAGACATGCAACACAAAGGCAATTTTTGGTACAGAAGAAAAAAACACCTTGGACAATTTTTTTAAGTGAGAAATTTTTTTGATTGAGAGGGACATGACCCCCCCAGTGGGGGAACCCTTCCACTAACCCATCTGCACCCCTCCCTTTTCCCACCCGTAATTTTAAATCCAACACTGTCGTTTCGGAATAAATTGCCCCAAATGTTGCCTATTTGTCTTTTCTCCAACCTGTCGGTATTGTATACCATTTGATAATCCTTCTTGACAAACATTCCTACGAAACGTACACCTCAACCAATACCAGACGAAAACTTCTCAACGCAGGCTTCACCATTATTTGGACTCCTGAGCACCGTGCCAAAAGCACAGTCATTGCTAAACACGTAGACTACTCTCTCCTGACAGTCTATGACACAGACAAAGAAGACTTAATAAAAGACATCAGTACTAAGAACAAAGTCTCTGTTGACGATATTTACAGACCCGAAAACTCTACCATTCTCAAAATACGTTGTTCTACTCCTTCTGACGCCTCTACACTCTTCAGTCAAGGAATCTTTGCCAAGACCATCCGCATTCCTCCAAACACTCTCTTAAGAACATAAGAACATAAGAAAGGAGGAACACTGCAGCAGGCCTGTTGGCCCATACTAGGCAAGTCCTTTACAATTCATCCCACTAACAAACATTTGACCAACCCAATTTTCAATGCCACCCAAGAAACATGCTCCGATGTGCAAGTCCCTCTCAAATCCAACCCCTCCCACTCATGTACTTATCCAACCTAAATTTGAAACTACCCAATGTCCTAGCCTCAATAACCCAACTAGGTAGACTGTTCCACTCATCAACTACCCTATTTCCAAACCAGTACTTTCCTATGTCCTTTCTAAATCTAAACTTATCTAATTTAAATCCATTACTGCGGGTTCTCTCTTGGAGAGATATCCTCAAGACCTTGTTAATATCCCCTTTATTAATGCCTTACTTCCACTTATACACTTCGATCAGGTCCTCCCCTCATTCTTCGTCTAACAAGTGAATGTAACTTAAGAGTCTTCAATCTTTCTTCATAAGGAAGATTTCTAATGCTATGTATTAATTTAGTCATCCTACGCTGAATGTTTTCTAACGAATTTATGTCCATTCTGTAATATGGAGACCAGAATTGAGCTGCATATCTAGGTGAGGCCTTACTAATGATGTATAAAGCTGCAGTCTATGACCTCTGGACTTCTGTTGCTTACACTTCTTGATATAAATCCCAGTAATCTATTTGCCTTATTACGTACGCTTAGGCATTGCTGTCTTGGTTTAAGGTTGCTGCTTACCATAACCCCCAAGTCCTTTTCGCAATCTGTATGGCTAAGTTCTACATTATTTAACTTATAAGTGCTAGGGTTATGGACACTCCCGAGCTTCAGAACCTTGCATTTATCTACATTGAACTGCATCTGCCACTTTTCTGACCAAGAGTAGAGTTTGTCTAATCCTCCAGAAGTTCCCTAACATCTACGTTTGAATCAATTATCCTACCTATCTTCGTGTCATCGGCGAATTTGCTCATATCACTAGTAATTCCTTCATCAAGATCATTGATATATATTATAAACAACAACGGGCCCAAAACTGATCCCTGTGGAACGCCACTTGTTACTGATCCCCACTCGGATTTAACCCCATTTATGGACACTCTCTGCTTCCTGTCTGTGAGCCATGATTCGATCCACGAGAGCACCTTTCCCCCAATGCCATGAGCTGCTACTTTCTTCAACAGTCTTTGGTGCGGAACTCTATCAAATGCCTTACTAAAATCTAAGTAAATAATATCAAATTCTTTATCGTGGTCAACAGCCTCAAAAGCTTTACTGAAAAAAGTTAATAAATTATTAGACAAGACCGGCCTCTTGTGAATCCATGCTGAGTATCATAATCAAGCTATGCTTATCGAGATGGCTTCTTATAATTTGAGCTATAATTGACTCTAGTAATTTGCCTACAATTGAGGTCAGGCTTATTGGGCGGTAATTTGACGGTAACGACTTGTCCCCTGTTTTAAAAATAGGAATTATATTAGCCATCTTCCACATATCAGACACTACACCTGTTTGAAGAGATAATTAAAAATATTAGTTAATGGTTCACAGACTTCCATTTTGCATTCCTTTTAGAACCCTTGAAAAAACCTCATCAGGACCCGGTGACTTATTTTGCTTCAGTCGGTCTATCTGCTTCACAACCATTTCACTAGTGACTATGATGTTACATAATTTATCTTCTTCTGGCCCACTATAAAAATTAATTTCCGGAATATTATTAGTGTCTTCCTGTTGTAAAACCGAGAGAAAATAATTATTTAAAATCGAGCACATTTCATTCTCTTTGTCAGTAAGATGCCCACAGTTATTTTTAAGGGGACCTATCTTATCTCTGACTTTTGTTCTATATACCTGGAAAAAACTTTTTGGGTTAGTTTTAGAATCCCTAGCAACTTTAATTTCATAGTCCCTTTTAGCTTTTCTTATCCCCTTTTTAATGTCCCTCTTAGTGTCAATATACTGATTCATAAGATGACCCTCGCCTCTTTTGATACGCCTATAAATTCCTTTCTTATGCCCCGAACTTCCACCCAATCACACAATGTCTTAAATGCTACAAATTCGGCCATGGCAAAAACATGTACATCTACACAAGTCTGCTACAGATGTTCAGCAACTGGCCACTTCTGGAATATATGTACTTGCGACCTCCCCCTTAAATGTTCTAACTGCGGTGGGTCACACACTGCAGTTGCAAATTCCGGCCCCTCTAGAAAAGACATTCTCTCCTCCCTCAGAGCAAGCCAACCTCCCTCCCTCCCTCCAACCCCATCCCTGTACCTCCCTCCTCTACCAAACCGCCCTCCTCCACCCCAATGCCTGGGCCTCCCCACGCACTTGGTCTACCTCTTCTACCCTACATACATCAAACACCAACACACAGACTACAAACACCTCTCCATCTACGCCTACACCCACACTAGACTACAAAACTGTCAACTCGCCACTGCTGCCCACTCTGCGATGGTAATCTCTCAAGCTTACCAATCAGACTACTCACATGTCCTTAACCTAATCTTGTCTGCTAACAATCTTCCCTCTCTAATCATCCCTCCTTGCTTCTCTTCTAAACCCCCTACAACCTCTCCCACTCCCCCTCTTCCTACGCCCTCCAGCTCTCCTCCTCCCCAACCACTCTTCACTCCCACCAACACCTCTCCGCCCCAACCCTTCTTCACATCTACCCCTCCCACCAACACCCCTCCTCCCCAACCCCTCTTAACTACTTCTACTACTCCCCTTACCTCTTTACCCACTTCTTCCTCCATTACCAAAGCTTCCACTTCCTCTGCATCCACCATCGTCCACTCCTCCACCACATCCAAGACTTCATCCAGGTTCAACTCCACCTCCTCCAAACAAAATCCACTCAACCCTAAACCTGCCCCAACTTCTGATATACAGACCAAAGAACATAAAAACAGATCCATCTCTTCCTCCCCCTCCAGGAAACGGGTCCGTAACACCTACAAACACACATCAACCGATGGCACCACTATCGCAGGCTTAAATATAAACTCCCCCGACACTAACTTTGGTATGACGAAACCATTAAATCATGTTTAAGGTGATTCAGTTCAACGTACGTTCTTCACAATTAGACACTGGCCGAGCTCCTTGAAGCAGAGAGGCCAGATATTGTTTTACTAAACAGTACCTGCCTCAAAGCCCCTCAATGTATCTGCCATTATGGTTATACTGCACTACAGTCCCCCTATGATCCCCAAGATGGGGTTGCCATCCTTGTCAAATCCAACATAAAACACGAATCTCTCCCAATCCCTTTTATTCACCAACATTGTCTTGCAGTCAGAATACACACCCACCTTGGCCCCTTTATCTTTTTCACCACCTATGCTCGCCCAAACACTATTCTCAACATACACGACCTCTCCTTAGTCTTCAACTACACCAACACATCAACATACCTACTAGCTGACATGAATGCCAAACACACCGCCTTTCATCACACAGTAACAACCAACTTGGTCAGCAATTACTCAACTTCAACACCTAGTTCACCTCGGCCCAGACTTCAACACCTTCTACAACCACACTGGCCAAGCCAAACCCGACATCATTCTGGCAAACCGAACCAGCTCTCTCTTTCAACACTACATATCACCTGGCCCTATTAAAGGCTGTGATCACATTCCCGTCATCTTACACATCTCCTCCAACCCTATCCTCATCCCAGCCACACCTTCCTTCTCCTACAAGAACGCTGACTGGGATGCCTTCAAACAACACAGATAATACTAACCTCACCTATGACTACAACAACAAACCCATCTCTGACATTGACACTCAACTTGATCTCATCCAGGACACCATTACACAAACAGCCAACACTGCAATACAAAAAAAAAAAACCCACACCACTCGTTATTCCTTCAAACCTTCAATCAGAACAAGAAGACTAATTATCTGCTGCCAAAACCGCTTCCTCTACAACACACACAGATTTAATCAAGTCTGATTGGATCTCACTTACCTCAGAAACAACATTCTATACAGTCTAGACCAAGACCACAACAATCACTAGTCACAGCTCATACTACAAGCGGACAAAGGGCGAATCAAAAACACCAAAGCCTTCTGGAACTTTATCAAAAAAATCAGAGGCTCCACTCCCACCAACAAATTCAAACACATCACCCACAACAACACACACATCTCAGACCCGCAGGCTGCTACTAACATATTCAAACACATCTGGGAGAACATCTTCCACCCTCACCCACCCCACCCTTCCCCTATCCAACACATTCATAACATAGAACACTGGACTACACACACACACGAAACAACACCAGACAGCCACATCCATCTGGACTCTCTTACCTCCTCCCAAGAATAATGATAAATTAGACACATGTGTAACTCTTGGTTATCTTTATTGAGGAAACGTTTCGCCACACAGTGGCTTCATCAGTCCATGCAGAGGAGAATCTTGAAGAACAGGAGGAGAATGAGGTAATCAGTCCCTCAACCTTGAGTCGATGTGGTCAGTGCCCTTGGGCACGACCTACTTCCACATTGAACAAATGTGGCACCACCTACGACTGCTGCATCTCTCCTGCCTACGGTTTATAAGTTCCTTCTCCACACTTATACCTTATTCTATTCAAGATTGATGGACTGACCACATCGATTTAAGGTTGAGGGACTGATTACCTCATTCTCCTCCTGTTCTTCAAGATTCTCCTCTGCATGGACTGATGAAGCCACTGTGGCGAAACGTTTCCTCAATAAAGATAACCAAGAGTTACACATGTGTCTAATTTATCAACATGTCGGTTCTCTGAACCATTCATCTACAATCCTCCCAAGAACTTGACACTCCTTTCACCAACACAGACGTTAAAACTCTCCTCAGACACCTTCCTCCCAAGGCTCCTGGTGCCTCTGGCCTAAACCATATTATCCTAAAACACCTTCCTGACTTTATCATTACTGCGTACACAAACCTCCTCAATGCCTCCCTTGCCTCTCGATACTTCCCTTCCCTCTTCAAAGCTGCTACTGCTACCCTCCTTCCTAAACCCAATAAAGACCACTCTGACCCTAGAAACTATCGCCCTATCAGCCTCCTCGAAACTTTAGGAAAACTTTGAAAAACTCATCAATCATCGCCTTTGCAGATACCTGGAACACAACTCTCTACTTTCTGATGGCCGGTATGGCTTCAGAACACACAGATCCACACAGGATGCCATTAACATCATTCTCAACTACATCCACATAAACACAAAACAAAGAAAAAGGACAGCCCTGGTTGCAAAAGACGTTGAAAAATCTTTTGACACTGTCTGGTATGAAGGGCTCAAACACAAACTTTGCACTAACATTAACCTGCCTCTCACTACTCGTAAACTCCTCTGCAACTTCCTAGACGGCAGCACTATGCGTATCAAATTCCAAGGCTGTTACTCTGACTACTTCACACTAAATGCTGGAGTACCCCAGGGATCTGTCCTCTTCCCTACCCTCTACATTTTATACACTAACGACATTCCAACACCTGTATACCACAACTCCATCACACTAGCCTATGCAGACGACGTTACACAACTTATCACTCAAGCCAATGTAGATACACTCACACACAAAACACAAAATGAGGTCGACAGGATAGCCACCTGGGAACAAAAATGGAGGATTAAATCCAATGCAGCTAAATCCAGCATTATGTATTTTAACTATAGGAAATGTGATCCTCCATTACCTGTCGAGCTCAGAACTGCTGACACCCGCACTTACATCCCCATCACACAATCTGTCACTGTCCTTGGCGTTAATCTTGACTACCTTCTTCGCTTACATGGACACATTCACTCAAGGCAGCAACATGCCTCCCAACGCACCAAACTACACCTCTACAAATCCCTAATACTTCCTCTGATAACTAACTCTCCACTAGCCCTCTCTCTTGCAGCTAAAACGAACTTACTTAAACTGCAGCGTGTCCAGAACAAGGCGCTGCGCTGAGTGCTTGATGTCGGATGGGAGGACTTCGCCACAAGCGAGTCTCTCCATGCCCAATTAGAAATCCCTGCGCTGAATCTGTACTGGAAGACGCTCAGTGACAGACAGATAGACAAACTTGAGACACGACATGACTACTGGACCTCCCTCCTTGACGAAGACATTCGCAGACCCACAAACCAACACAACCTTTTCTACTCCTTGCATGATGTGTGTGTTAGGTAAGACACATATGCAACAGTTAGGTATCTTTATTTCGAAACGTTTTGCCTACACAGTAGGCGAAACTGCTTCTATCAACTTTTCTGTACTCGACTGAAGAAGCCTACTGTGTAGGCGAAACGTTTCGAAATAAAGATACCTAACTGTTGCATATGTGTCTTACATAACAACCTGTCGGTATTTTATACCATTTTATTGTTCACTCTGTCAGACACTGCAACACAAGGGTATCTTGGTACAGACCTGAAATCAACTTGGACAACTTCTACTAGTGAGAATGGCTGGATTTGAGAGGGACCTGACCTTCCAACGACTACATTCTTACCTCTACTAGTGGCCTACATCTCACCTCCTGACGGTATATAGGCTCCATCCTGTCACTTCAACTCCATATTGTTTCAGACTATGGAACAATACTCTTCTCCAGACTGAGGGACTGACCACCTCAAAACTTCAAGGGTGATGGACTGATTACATAGTCTTCAAGTCTCTTCTGCTTCTATCAACTTTTCTATACTCGACTGAAGAAGCCTACTGTGTAGGCGAAACGTTTCGAAATAAAGATACCTAACTGTTGCATGTGTGTCTTACCTAACAACCTGTCGGTATTTTATACCATTTTAATGTTCACTCCTTGTATGATCCTGCTCCTAGCCCTATTTACAAATAGCCTTGGATTCACTGACAGGTAACTTGCGCTGTCCATTCTCTGACCCACGTTCGCTTTAGCTAATCTTCGTCTGTCCCGTCCTCCCCGCTTACCCCACCGGAGTCTCAGCAGAAAAGCCTGAATTTCTGTTATCAATATCTGTCCCACGATCGCCTTCGCTGCTGGGTTAAGCCCTGGCTCTATTTCTACGACTAAGAACACTCCTCTCCTGAGCTATTCTTCGTCTGTCCCGTCTTTCCCGCTCATCCTATTTGGGATCTTACTTGAACTTGTTCGTTCGTTCGTTCCTATGCTGTACATTCTACAAGATTGATTGACTGAACACCTAAGAACATAAGAAAGGAGTATCACTGCGGCAGGCCTGTTGGCCCATACTAGGCAGGTCCTTTACAATCCATCCCACTAACAAAACATTTTCCCAACCCAATTTTCAATGCTACCCAAGAAATAAGCTCTGATAACTCTATCCACTCATTTGCAAGTCCCACTCAAATCCAACCCCTCTCACTCATATATTTATACAACCTAAATTTGAAACTACTCAAGGTTTTAGCCTCAATAACCCAACTAGGAAGACTGTTCCACTCATCAACTACCCTATTTCCAAACCAATACTTTCCTATATCCTTTCTAAATCTAAACTTGTCTAATTTAAATCCATTACTGCGGGTTCTCTCTTGAAGAGATATCCTCAAGACCTTATTAATATCCCCTTTATTAATACCTATCTTCCACTTATACACTTCGATCATGTCTCCCCTCATTCTTCGTCTAACAAGTGAATGTAACTCAAGAGTCTTCAATCTTTCTTCATAAGGAAGATTTCTAATGCTATGTATTAATTTAGTCATTCTACGCTGAATGTTTTCTAACGAATTTATGTTCATTCTGTAATATGGAGATCAGAACTGGGCCGCATAATCCAGGTGAGGCCTTACTAATGATGTATAAAGCTGCAGTATAACCTCTGGACTTCTGTTGCTTACACTTCTTTATATAAATCCCAGTAATCTATTTGCCTTATTACGTACGCTCAGGCATTGCTGTCTTGGTTTTAGGTTGCTGCTCACCATAACCCACAAGTCCTTTTCGCAATCTGTTTGACTAAGTTCTACATTATTTAACTTATAAGTGCTAGGGTTATGGACACTCCCGAGCTTCAGAACCTTCCATTTATCTACATTGAACTGCATCTGCCACTTTTCTGACCAAGAATAGAGATTGTCTAAATCCTCCTGAAGTTCCCTAACATCTACGTTTGAATCAGTTATCCTACCTATCTTTGTGTCATCGGTGAATTTACTCATATCACTAGTAATTCCTTCATCAAGATCATTGATATATATTATGAACAACAACGGGCCTAAGACTGAAACCTGTGGTACGCCACTTGTTACAGATCCCCACTCGGATTTAACCCCATTTATGGACACTCTCTGCTTCCTGTCTGTGAGCCATGACTCGATCCACGAGAGCACTTTTCCCCCAATGCCATGAGCTGCCACTTTCTTTAACAGTCTTTGGTGTGGAACTCTATCAAAAGCCTTGCTAAAATCTAAGTAAATAATATCAAATTCTTTATCGTGATCAACAGCCTCAAAAGCTTTACTGAAGAAAATTAAAAAATTAGTTAGACAAGAACGGCCTCTCGTGAATCCATGCTGAGTATCATTAATCAGATTATGCTTATCCAGATGGCTTCTTATAATCTCAGCTATAATTGATTCTAGTAATTTGCCTACTGTTGAGGTCAGGCTTACTGGGCGGTAATTTGACGGTAATGACTTATCCCCTGATTTAAAAACAGGAATTACATTAGCCATCTTTCACATATCAGACACTACACTTGTTTGAAGAGATAAATTAAAAATATTAGTTAATGGTTCACAGAGTTTCATTTTGCATTCCTTAAGAACCCTTGAAAAAAGTTCAGCAGGACCCGGCGACTTATTTTATTTCAGTCGGTCTATTTGTTTCATAACCATTTCACTAGTGACTGTGATGTTACATAATTTATCTTCTTCAGGCCCACTATAAAAAAAAAGGCTGAGGGACTGATTACCTCAAAACTCTTCGTCTTCTTGTATTGGACTGATGAAGCCACTGTGTGGCGAAACATTTCCTAAATAAAGATTCCCATATGTTGCATATGTATCTCAATCTTCAACTTATCGGTTTTCAAAACCATTCATCAACATGAAGGAGTCTTCCTTGAGGGGTATTTAGCACAGACATCTATCAGAGAATGATAGGTCAGCTTACTACCTTCCTCTAGCATCTAGCTTATTTCTGAATTTACACCACTTCGAAATAATACTCAAAAACACTTATCCTGTTCCACATAATGTCTTAAGGGCTCTGGTGGCCTGGTGGTTAACGCTCTCGCTTCACACGGTGAGGGCCTGGGTTCGATTCCCAGCCAGAGTAGAAACATTGGACGTGTTTCTTTCCACCTGTTGTCTATGTTCCCCATCAGTAAAATGGGTATCTGGGTGTTAGTCGACTGGTGTGGGTCGCATCCTGGGACACTGACCTAAGGAGGCCTGGTCACAGACCGGGCCGCGGGGGCGTTGACCCCCGGAACTCTCTCCAGATAAACTCCAGATAAACACTGGGATTACAACTGGAAGAAAGAAAGCAAAGAAAAGCTTGAGAACTTTAGTTACAAGAAAGGTGTCTAGGTTGAATATTATTTTCAATAAATGTAAACTTAAGAGTAAGGGAGATAGGCTCCTACACTTCACTTGGTGTACTGTTTACCTTCACTTATGATTCTGTATACAAGAATGCTCCTAAAGAAACTATCATCTGGTACATTACTGTAATGAAATGTACTTAAAAGTATAAGAGTAATATATATGTTTATGTGACGGTGTACTTGGTTAGACTCGACTTAGAATGTAACTGACAAAACAAGTCCCCAGATAAGCCAACTTCTGGCCCATAGAGAGAGGCAATATAACATGTTTGAACAGTTGAAGCCATGAGCAATACAGCGTCAGGCAAGGAAAGAGACCAGGAAAACAACCCTAACTGGGAACAGTCGATAAGTCGTCCATGTAAGGAAAAAAAAACTCTTATTAATGAATCTGAGTTCACAAACTTCCAGATACCAACTATGGGAGTGTATAACACCAGAATAAGGTAAGTAAAGAGTTAGACTCGGAACCTAAATTATTATTATAATCAAGGGGGAGCGCTAACCCCATAGGATTATACAGCGCTTGTGGGGGGGAGGGGATGTGGAAAGTATTCAGGCTTAATTCGGGGACTGAAGCACAGATCCAATTCCCTAGATCAAGAGCCCCTCACCAGCATCAAGGAACTTTCTTTGAGGGATCGGAACCTAAAGCCTATAGAGTGTCTTACGACACAACTTCAGAGAACGTCAGAAATCATTAACTCTAAATTCTTTGTTAGCAGAGTTACGAGATGTATGTTCAGGCTGAACAATGGAAATATACACTACTAAAACACAGAGGTTACACAACACGAACTAAGGAGAACAGCGTTCTCCCAGACAGAGCAGAAAAGTGTTGTCTTGACAAGGAACTACGAGAGAGAGAAGCAGACCATGCAGATGAGAGATCAGGTGTCTTCCTCCGGCTTACCAAAGGTACCAGCAGTCATTCAAGCGAGCATTGTAGGTAGCCAGTCAAAACTCTTTATAGTGAGCACAGTGTAGTGTAGCTGTTACATCCTACCTATATATGTAAGCTAAAAAAATAAGACAACTAATAATATAAAGCATTATATTTTCATTTTATGTATTAACGAAATTAAAATTAGCAATATATTAGATGAAAGGGAAAATATGTACAATAATAATGGCATTATTTTTCTGGGGATGCTACACCCCCGCCCGCACAACAAACAGTCGTACCAGGAGCGTACTGAATGTCTGGTACTCGTGTAATCACTTGTAAAATCATATAATAATATGTGAGTCAACTTTAGTGAAATGCTACAAGCTGAGTCGAAGAGTAAATAATGGACTGTAATGAGACTTATCTTGAAAGACAGCTTTCGCCCACACAGCCATCCCTGTAGGCTGTAGGCGATGTCTTGAGAAGCTGTCGTATGCAAACCCTAAGGGCTGTGTGAAAAATTTTGTTATGTAAGTATAATTACCCCTAGGGGGTGTTGTCAGTATTTCAATAACTGAATACTGACGATATGTACTGGTGTGGGTTCGATGGAACCTCGGATCACCAGGATCACAGCCTGGGTATTTGCACCTGGGTATTTGTAGCTGACCCATAGTTGCACCTGGTTATCCGTTGTCTTGAGTGAAGCAGATGAATTCTTTGGAGAATGTCGCACTACACTCCGTCAGGATTGCAACATTCGTTATTATACACTGTTCATCAAGTATTGTTCATTATTCACAATCTTATCACTAAAGAAGCTGATCATACTTCTCTGTAAGTGTTTTAATGTGTTCTTTGAGATTCTTTTATGCACACAAACGAGCGGATCAGTGTTCTTTGTTCCTTATCCCGACATCAATGTGTCCCTTGGCAGGATTAAAAGCAAGCTAAGCTAAGACATCTCTCGCTGCACTTTGCTTACCCCCAGCACATAAAGGAAAAGCTGACATCGCTTATTTCCTTTCCTTGACAAACTTCCACCATGAAGCAATGCAAAATGCTTGATTTTTGCTGTCTAGGCATAGACAACAATGTATACTATCTTTAACATGGTAATAAAGTGGGTGCAGGATTTTCCTTAATTGTCCTGCTAAGGTAAGAGATTGATTGTCTCTCATTAAATTACAGTATTTGCAACACTGGTCTCATGCAAAGAAGTCACATGACCGTGACACAAGCTCGTACTACAGCTGGAATCAATTAAAGTGTTGATGCAGAAGCAAGATGCCATCAGCCACAATGGAGGGCTGAGCCCCTCAGAGGGCTGAAATGGCTGAAAGGGGCTGAAGGGGCTGATACCCCCCTGGAGAAAATTTCTCCACATCACTGATGTGCCAAGCATGTCAAATACACAAATTTTCAGTGTTTATGCCACTGTTTAGATATATTGTTGTATACTGTTCTATAGTGGCGGCGGCACAGTGGTGGGCATATTTCATGCACATGACTCCAGTGGGATACAAACAGCGGTGGTGGCTACACAAGCAGCTTGCACTCAAAATGTTGAGTCTCGATCATAAAATATTCATTCAGTTTGACGACCCATAATCTGATTAACGATTCACTAAATACAGAGTCATACTGAGTCTTCAGTACCTCACTCATTTCTTTGCCGTCGTCTGTGTAAGACCCATCTTGTTTAATCAAGAAACGGCCCTATACTGGATATGGTTTTTATCCAAGATTTGGTAAATGAAAAGAAATGCTTTGGATTTCCTTCAGTTTCATTTATTGTTTTAAAATATTTCTGTCTCTCCTGGATCCTGTACGATTCATTTAACTTAAGCTTGAGATTTTCTATTTCTCAAAAAAGTTCCTTCTTCCGTATTCCAGATACACTAGCCCTTCTGAGGAGCTGTGAGATTCTTCGTCTTCACCTGAAGATGGTGTCTCTCTAGTTTACATCTCATTTTCCTTTAGGAGAATATGCCCTGAGCATACCTCATGTGACACAAAGTTGATCTTTTCTAGGCAATGGTTCAGTTCTTCGTTGTTAAAGATAATTTCCCAGTATATTTCGTTAAGGACATGGTGAATTTGATCCCAGTGGATGTTCTTGTTGTTGAAGTTAAGCTTGGTGAAGGCACCCTCATAACTGATTGCATTTTGCTGATCAGGATTCCTATGTATACCAGTCTAAATTTCGATTAGGTTGTGATATGAATTAATTGTCTTTGATACTGCTGCATATCATACCAGATCATCAGTATTAGTGAAAATAAGGTCAAGTGAATTTTCCAGTCGTGTTGGCTCCACTATCTGCTGTCTTTAAAGGTGAATTTGTTGCATAAATTCAGTAGCTCGAGTGTATGAAAAGTTTCTTCTGAGTTGCCTCCTGGGGTTATCTCCCCTATAACATTATTTTCCACATTTTTTCATTTTAAATGTCTTAAATAGAAATCACCAAGCAACGAGATAATTGGAGTTGGTGTTAGAAGATTTCCCAGACTGTAGTCAATCAATTTTCAACAACTGTTTCTTGAATTGCTGGGAGGTTGTATCTGGTGGTTTATATTCAGCCAAAATGACAAGCTTTTGGTTCTCGATCTTTACTGTTTAAACTTCAACTACATTATTTGTGATCCTTAGCGATTTTGAAAAAATAATCGACTGTGATGTAAAGGCCAACTCCCCCTCCTTGTTGCCTATACTGTCTATCGCATCTATATAAGCTGAACCCTGCTATCCATACTTCGTTGTCAAAATGATCTTCCTTGAGGGGTCTCTGTAAAAGCTACATTCACTGCATTTTACTCTGTGACGAGTCCACTGATGAAAGGTATTTTGTTGTCGGTTGATGGCTTTAGACCCTTTCAAATAATGTGAAGGGCGTTTGTGTCTTTTGCGAACTGATGAATAACACATTTCAGGGTGTAATAATGTTGGTAGAATTACCGACAATATGTAAAGTAAAAGGACACAAGTGCAACTAATGTGGCATTTTATTGTGGCAACGTTTCGCTCTCCAGGAGCTTTGTCAAGCCGATACAAAGCTTGACAAAGCTCCTGGAGAGCGAAACGTTGCCACAATAAAATGTCACATTAGTTGCACTTGTGTCCTTTTACTTTACACATTTCAGGGTGAAAATGTTTGCAGGAAAAATGACACATTTCATTGGTAATGAGGTCGCGGCATTTTTTAGGATGGTCAGAGTTGCATGCTCTGTTTATTTTTCCAGGTATTATATGCCTACACATACCCCAATCATAGAATCTGCACAAATTTGTTTTCTGTTGGGTAAGATTTATGAAGGCTGGGTTCACTTCTGGTGCAGCTTTTGGATCTGACTTCACACTCTCTTCGGCACCTGTACCAGCATCATTACCAACAGCTATTTCTAGAAACGTACCAGCACTATCCTCCCCCCCCCCCGAAGCATCACTCGCACTTTTGACACCTCTAACTGAAGTCTATTTTGTATTTCAAGATCTTGCATTTCTAGATCTGAATCCGTTTCTTCGGAACTACCAAGTCCACTGTCTCAAGCTGGCGCACTGTATCGCATTTCTAGATCTTTCTGGGCACTGTTTTCTAAGGCAGCACCAGGGCTGACAGCACCAGGGCTGACAGCACCAGGGCTGACAGCACCAGCTGAAACGATATTTTGCATAACTGAGTTTACCCTGCTGATGTCGTGATATGTAATTGTGTGTCATTTCCTTGTGTGTTACTGTTCGGTTGTGTTGTTATACCATGGTGCTCTTTCTAGGACCTCTTTTAATCTTGCACTTTCCCAAAAAGGACTTTTTAAGTGTGTCTGCCGTTTCCATGAATGTAAAATGTTCCGTCAAACAGACCCAAAAATATTTCCCTCCTTTAATACCATTGTTGGTAGAGGTGAAAATATTGGCTCATGAAATATGATACTGCTCCTGGCAAAGGTATTATTGTTCCCCCACATATATTTCCCTTAAAAAGCATTGTTGCGTTGATGACACGTCTTAATTATGGTTGATATTATTCCGGTGATGAGAATAGAGCGACTTACAATTTCAATTTAACTCATATAATTGTAGATAAATGGTTCAGAGAACCGACACGTTGATAAATTAGACGCATGTGCAACTCTTGGGTATCTTTATTGAGGAAACGTTTCGCCACACAGTGGCTTCATCAGTCCATACAAAGGAGAAACTTGAAGAACAGGAGGAGAATGAGGTAATCAGTCCCTCAACCTTGAGTCGATGTAGTCAGTCCATCAATCTTGAATAGAATACGGTATATGTGTCGATTCTGTGAACCATTCATCTACAATCCTGTCAGACACTGCAACTTCTTGGGATCTTAATACTTGGGAATTCTTCGCTTGCCTAACCCTTGGGCACGACCTACTTCCACATTGAACAAATGTGACACCACCTATACTGCTGCACCTCTCCTGCCATACGGTTTATAAGCTGCTTCTCCGCTCATATGCCGTATTCTATTCAAGATTGATGGACTGACCACATCACTAAAGGTTGAGGGAATGATTACCTCATTCTCCTCCTGTTCTTCAAGATTCTAGTTTGTATGGACTGATGAAGCCACTGTGTGGCGAAACGTTTCCTCAATAAAGATACCCAAGAGTTGCACATGTGTCTAATTTATTAACTCATATAAACTGACAAAAAATATTGAAATAACTACTCATAACGGATAAATCTGGTAGCCGTCTGTTGGATGTACACTGCATCCCCTGCACACTGTTGACAGCGCCATACACAGGCCAGGCCAAGGATTGGGCTGCAAGAGCACTGACCTGAGAACGACTTCCAGGTAGATAGGCACCAGCATCATTGCACTCCTTCCCAGCACAACTGTACTTCTGGCACACTTGAAGTATTCCCTAGGCAGGCTAATTGGTATAAAAGTTACTGAAAATGAAGGTGACTTGTGTCATATATTGGAGATCATTGTCAACTCCGAATGTTTACTCACTTTACTCTAAAATAATAATACATCTTTATTTCTACAAGTACATGTACAAGGTATACAGGCCTAGCTGACGTCAATGACATACTACTATATAGAAAGCCGCTTGTTATGCAGAGCATTTCGAGTATATTAGGTTAGTTTTGTCCCAGGATGCGACGCACACCAGTCGACTAACACCCAGGTACCCATTTTATACTGATGGGTGAACATGGACGGCAGGTGTCTTATGGAAACACGTTCTAATGTTATCCAGCCGTACCGGAGATTCGAACTCCGGACCTCAGTGTGTGAGCTGAGCGCACTAGCAATCGAGCTATGGGACACTTACTCTCTCGTATTTCCACTACACCATACACTACACTTCACTACTGTGGAAACGATTTATTTATACACTTCACACAAAGGCTGTAGGCCACACCCAGGCCAATGAGTTTCACCAGGTCCACTTCACATTTAATTCTATAAATTATGCTCATTTCCAATAACGGGCAAATTCTTTTTTTTTTTTTACTAGACCACTGTCTTCGCTACAGCTACACGATTATTCAGATTCTCTTTAACTACCCCAAGAAAAATCATTCAGTTGGAGTTGAACATGTATCCAGAATGTTTGCACTCTCTGTACACTATTACCTTTATTTTGTTTCGGAGAATATCAATATTCGCTAGATTAGTCTAAAGAACTAAAGAGATTCACTTTGTATGTTCACTGTCACAGTTCCTGTGTCTAGCGTAAAGATGTCCAGCAATAATCCACACAAACTACGGAGCCGGCACTGAGCAACTACCCACTACAACAGTCACAAGGCTCCGATACACGATCAGTAAGGTTATCATTGCATAGTTGTGGGTATTCGTCTAGTTTGGGCACTAAAATACAAGGTGAAGTCTAAGGACTTTCGCTGCATTCTTTCTCAATGCATTATGTTTCATAGAATTCGTCCTATGAGACTGCTTAATAGAGAATGCTTCCTGTACACCATCATGTACACCAAGAGTACAGAGTTTAGAAACATTGCTGAACAAACAAGGGTATTCAAATATCACATGTTTAATGTCACTCTGATGTAACCTTCAAAATTAGGGATGCCAAGCCATTGAGGATTCTTTTCAAATCGCTTGTTCACTCTAGGCTGGAGTACAGCTGTTCACTACTGACCCCTTTCAAGGTAGGCAAATTGCAGACCTGGATAATATAGAGATCAATGGATTTTAAGGAAATGTTTGGATGAATGTGCTGAGTATATGCTCATTCACCGAGAGACACAGGAAAACTGACTCACCAAAGCCCAGTGTCCCCACGCGAAAGGCAGGCAAACGCGTCTAATACTTATGAGGCACAGGCCGAAATATGAAGCAAAATTTCTGCTCAAAAGCCGGCCTAAATACGAATCGGCCGATAAGCAAAGCATCCGATTCATATATATATATATATATATATATATATATATATATATATATATATATATATATATATTATATATATTATATTATATATATAATATGTCGTGCATGTCGGAGGTCTTTGTGTGGATGTGTGTCTGTGTATGCGTACTTACCAAATTGTAGTCGCCCAATTGTGGTTTCAGGGTTCGAGACTCAGCTCCTGGCCCCGTCTCTTCACTGGTCACTACTAGGCCCTCTCTCTCAATGCTCCATTAGCTTTATCATACCTTGTCTGAAAACTATGTATGGTTCCTGCTTCCATTACATCATTTGCTAGACTATTCCATTTTCTGACTACTCTATGACTGAAGAAATACTTCCTAACATCCCTGTGACTCGTCTGAATCTTCAGCTTCCAATTGTGACCCCTTGTTTCTGTGTTCCCTCTATGGAACATCCTGTCTCTGTTCACCTTGTCTATTCCATGCAGTATTTTGTATGTTGTTATCATGTGTCCCCCGACCCTCCTGTCCTCCAGTGTCGTCAGGCCGATTTCCCTCAACCTTTCTTCATAGGATATTTATTTCTCTGAGCTCCGGAACTATCCTTGTTGCAAACCTTTGCATTTTCTCTAATTTCTTGATGTGCTTGACCAGGTTTGGGTACCAAACTGGTGCTGCACACTCCAGTATGGGCCTGATGTACTACGGTACTGGAACGCCATTCTCAGGTTTACCAGGCGTCCATATGCTGCAGTAGTTATCTGGTTGACGTGTGCTTCCGGAGACGTGCTCGGCGCTATGCTCACCCCAAGATATCTCTCCTTGAGTGAGGTTTGCAGTCTTTGTAGACCTTGCCTATACTCTGTCTGCGGTCTTCTTTGCCCATCCCTCAATCTTCATGACTTTGCATTTAGTGGGGTTGAATTTGAGATGTCAGTTGCTGGACCACATGTCCAGCCTGTCCAGGTCTCTTTGAAGTCCTGCCTGATCCTCATCTGATTTAATTCTCCTCATTAAACTCACATCATCTGCAAACGGGGACACTTTTGAGTCTATCCCTTCCATCATGTCATTCACTAAACCAAAAATAGCACAGGTCCTAGGAATGATCCCTGTGGGACCCCAATCGTCACAGGTGCTCGTTGTGATACCTCACCACATACCATGACTCACTGTTGCCTCCCTGTCAAGTATTCTCTGATCCATTGCAGTGCCCTACCTGTTATACGTGCCTGATCCTCCAGCTCCTGCACTAATCTCTTGTGAGGAACTGTGTCAAAGGCCTTCCTTCAGTCCAGGAAAATGCAATCAACCCACCCCTCTCTTTCGTGTCTTACTTATGTTACTTTGTCATAAAACACCAGAAGGTTTGTGACACAGGATTTGCCTTCCATAAATCCGTGCTGATTGCCGTTTATAATCTTGTTCTGTTTCTTGTGCTCTACCACTTTCCTCCTGATAATCTTCTCCATGACTTTGCATACTATACACGTCAAAGACACTGGTCTGTAGTTTAGTGCCTCGTTTCTGTCTCCTTTCTTAAAAATGGGGACTACATTTGATGTCTTACATACCTCAGGTAGTTGCCCAGTTTCAAGGGATGTTTTGAAGATTGTGGCACAAACAGCATCTCTGTCCTTCTCTAAGAACCCACGGGGAGATGTTGTCCGGTCCCATCGCCTTTGAGAAATCAAGGTCATTGAGCAGCTTCTGCACCTCCTCCTCAGTTGTGTGTATGTCATCGAACACTTGTTGGTATATTCCCTGTTGGTGTTCCCCTCTGTGCTCTCTTCCCAGAGCCATTCCTATCTCTACTGTAAATACTTCCTTGAATCTCGCGTTGAGCTCGTCACATACCTCTTGATCGCGTCTTGTGAGTTCCCCACCTTCTTTCCTCAGCCTGATCACCTGGTTTTTGACTGGAAACATAAACACATATGCAGTTTAATGTGATCCTTTATTGACAACGTTTCGCCCACACAGTGGGCTTTTTCAAGTCACAAACAGATCTACCTGGGGTGGAAGGTACGGGAGTATTTATAGTCAGGTTCAGAATGTTGAGGTTAGATGGAGAATACTGCATCTGATGATCTACCGGGTGGGGTTATAGAGTCTTGGGTAGCTTGGCAGGGGTATTGGACAAGTTGTTAGTAGACCACCTGCAGTGTTCTATGTTCTTATGTGGGATAGCGAAGAAGAAGTTTCTTGGCAAGTGGTTCAGCTATGTTATAGAAGCCATTGTTCTGGTTGAAATTGTTGGTTATAGAGATAAGCAATGATTCCAGGATTCTTCGGTATTGAGTGTTGTCTTCTGTGGCGATAAGTCTTGAGTTTCTGTAGTTAATTGAATGGTTGTGTGAATTGCGATGTTGTACACAGGCATTCCTTGTATCGTCAGTCCTGCTTGCGTATTGGTGTTCTGAAATACGTGTTTGGAGGTCTCTTGATGTTTCGCCCACGTATAATTTGTTGCAGTCATTATAAGGGATTATGTATACCCCTGCAGAGGATGGAAGCTTGTCCTGTCTACTACTGGTGATTTCCTTGATGGTCGTGGTTGTGGATGTAGATACTTGGAATGATGTATTGGAAAAGATGTTGGAAACATGTTTGGCAATGGAGTTGGTGGGGAGGACTATGTATCTCTTCTCGGCAGTGTCTTCCCTGGGTGTGTTGAAGATGTTTAATGCCCGCCGTCTGCAGTCTCTGATGAAGTGAAGAGGATAGTGGAGTTTAGAAAATACTTGATCAATTATAGTGCATTCTTCCTCAAGGAACTCATTGCTGCAGATTCTGAGTGCGTGCAGGAAGAAGCCTATAATTACACCACGTTTAGTTTTAGTGTCGTGGTGAGAGTAGAAGTGGAGAAGATCGTTTTGGTTGGTTGGTTTTCGATAGACTTTAATTAAAACGAAGTTCATGGTCAGTTTTGCAGAGAAGAACATCAAGGAAAGGAAGAGTGTTTTCGATTTCTTCTTCAAGTGTGAACTGGATTGAGGGCTCGACCTGGTTGAGCTTGTCTTGGAGAGCTTGAACGTTGAAGCGCCTGGGAGTTATGAGGAGAATGTCGTCAACATAACGGAGCCAGGTGACAGTCGAAGGAATAATGGTGGAAAAACGCTCGGCTTCCAGAGGTTCCATGTATAAGTTCGCCAGGACGGCACTGAGTGGCGAGCCCATGGGTAGACCAAAAGTCTGTTGAAAGAGGTGATTTTCGAAAGAGAGACACGTGAAGCCGACACATAGTTCAACGAGGTCGATGAAATCGCTGGCTGGAATAGGAAGATCAAGTGAATCGTCAATTTTTTTGCGCAGGAGATCGATGGCTTGTGTAGTAGGTACTTTGGTGAATAGGGAATTTACGTCAAGGCTGGAAAGTTTCTTATTCCTTGTGTTGATGTTGCGAATGCGATTGAGAAGATCACCCGAGTGTTTGAGATGTACTGGACTGATAGTGTCCAAGAGTTTGGAGAGGTGTTTTGCGAGAATTCCTGAGAGTTGGTGGGGAGCACTGCCTATTCCCGAAGATATGGGCCTCAATGGGATACCAGGCTTGTGAGCTTTTGGTAGGACGTACATTCTGGCAGGTCTGGGGTTGCTGGGTATGGTGTGTAGAAGTTTCTTCCCTTGTTCTGAGTCCCTCAGAATGCGGCGAGTCCTTTGAAGAAAAGTTTTAGTAAAGTTGTCCAATTGGTTAATTGTGAGGGGTTGTAGGTATCTGGGTCATTAAGTAGATTGAGCATTTTGTTCCTGTAGTCGTCAGTGTTCATGATAACAACACTACCTCCTTTATCAGCGGTGGTGACCCTGATGGTCGTGTCTTCTGCTAAACCTTGAAGTGCAATGATGTAACGTCGAGGTATGACTGGGGAGCTGCGTGTTGAGATGGCTGCTGAGATGATGCCTTGAAGGAAACCTTTTTGGAAGTCGGAATCATTGTGTCTGTAGTTTTTGGCGATGAAATTGAGGTCTTGGTTTGGTTTCGTAATTCCTATTGCGAATTTGAGGCCTAAGCTGAGGGCTTCGGTTTCTGTGGTTGACAGTGGACGAGATGAAAGATTCTGAATAATGTCAGGTCTTCCTAAACTTTTCCAATGACTATTATCGCAGAGAGTTTGTAGTTTTCTAGCAAGTCTGATCTTCTGTTGAACATTCGCTGTGGAAACTCTGCTGCGAATGATTTCGGCGGAGCGTCTGTTCATGTTGCCCCGAAGTGCTGTGCCTAGTGTTCTGGCTTGGTGTTGTTATCATGAACACTGACGACTACAGGAACAAAATGCTCAATCTACTTAATGACCCAGATACCTACAAACCTCTCACAATTAACCAAGTGGACAACCTTACTAAAACTTTTCTTCAAAGGACTCGCCGCATTCTGAGGGACTCAGAACAAGGGAAGAAACTTCTACACACCATACACAGCAACCCCAGACCTGCCAGAATGTACGGTCTACCAAAAAACTCACAAGCCTGTTATCCCATTGAGGCCCATATCTTCGGGAATAGGCAGTGCTCCCCACCAACTCTCAGGAATTCTCGCAAAACACCTCTCCAAACTCTTGGGCACTATCAGTCCAGCACATCTCAAACACTCAGGTGATCTTCTCAATCGCATTCGCAACATCAACATCAGGAACAAGAAACTTTCCAGCCTTGACGTAACTTCCCTATTCACAAAAGTACCTACTACACAAGCCATCGATCTCCTGCGCAGAAAAACTGATGATTCACTTGATCTTCCTATTCCAGCCAGCGATTTCATCGACCTCGTTGAACTATGTGTCGGCTTCACGTGTTTCTCTTTCGAAAAATCACCTCTTTCAACAGACTTTTGGTCTATCCATGGGCTCGCCACTCAGTGCCGTCCTGGCGAACTTATACATGGAACATCTGGAAGCCGAGCGTTTCTCCACCATTATTCCTTCGACTGTCACCTGGCTCCGTTATGTTGACGACATTCTCCTCATAACTCCCAGGCGCTTCAACGTTCAAGCTCTCCAAGACAAGCTCAACCAGGTCGAGCCCTCAATCCAGTTCACATTTGAAGAAGAAGTCGACAACACTCTTCCTTTCCTTGATGATGTTCTCTGTAAAACTGACCATGAACTTCGTTTTAATTAAAGTCTATCGAAAACCAACCAACCAAAACGATCTTCTCCACTTCTACTCTCACCACGACACCAAAACTAAACGTGGTGTAATTATAGGCTTCTTCCTGCGTGCACTCAGAATCTGCAGCAACGAGTTCCTTGAGGAAGAATGCACTATAATTGAACAAGTATTTTCTAAACTCACTATCCTCGTCACTTCATCAGAGACTGCAGACGGCGGGCATTAAACATCTTCAACACACCCAGGGAAGACACTGCCGAGAAGAGATACATAGTCCTCCCCACCAACTCAATTGCCAAACATGTTTCCAACATCTTTTCCAATACATCATTCCAAGTATCTACCTCCACAACCACGACCATCAAGGACATCACCAGTAGTAGACAGGACAAGCTTCCATCCTCTGCAGGGGTATACATAATCCCTTGTAATGACTGCAACAAATTATACGTGGGCGAAACATCAAGAGACCTCCAAACACGTATTTCAGAACACCAATACGCAAGCAGGACTGACGATACAAGGAATGCCTGTGTACAACATCGCAATTCACACAACCATTTAATTAACTACAGAAACTCAAGACTTATCGCCACAGAAGACAATACTCAATACCGAAGAATCCTGGAATCATCGCTTATCTCTATAACCAACAATTTCAACCAGAACAATGGCTTCTATAACATAGCTGAACCACTTGCCAAGAAACTTCTTCGCTATCCCACATAAGAACATAGAACACTGTAGAAGGTCTACTCACAACTAGTCCAGTACCCCTGCCAAGCTACCCAAGACTCTATAACCCCACCCGGTAGATCATCAGATGCAGTATTCTCCACCTGACCTCAACATTCTGAACCTGACTATAAATACTCCCGTACCTTCCACCCCAGGTAGATCTGTTTGTGACTTGAAAAAGCCCACTGTGTGGGCGAAACGTTGTCAATAAAGGATCACATTAAACTGTATATGTGTTTGTTTCCATTGTGTCGGTATTTTATACCATTTATTTTCATGGTCTTTGACTAATGCTAAGTTGTTTTCGTTCTGTCGCTGGGCCTCCCTCCTAATCTGTACATACTCGTCTCTGGCTCTTCAACTAATCTCCTTATTTTTCTGTGTTCTTTGCCTTCTGTACATTTTCCATTCTCTAGTGCACTTGGGTTTTGCCTCCCTACACCTTCGGGTTGACCAGGGGCTCGTTCTGGTCTTCCCATTGTTTCTGTTGCCCTTGGGAACAAACTTTTCCTCTGCCTCCTTAAATTTTGTTGTTACGTAGTCCATCATTTCGTTTACTGACTTTCCTATCAATTCTCTCTCCCACTGAACCTCTTGCAGGACATTCCTTATACCTGTTTAGTCCCCCCTTTTATAGTTCAGCTTTTCCCATTCAACTCCTGTTACCCTCTTTACTTGTAGCTCTACTATTTATTCACAGCACAGAGCCACGTGATCACTAGCTCCAGTGGGTCTCTCATATGTGATGTTCTCAATGTCTGAACTGCTCAGGGTGAACAAGAGGTCCAGTCTTGTTGGCTCACCCTCTGGTCTTGTCCTTAACATGTTGATACATAAGGTTTTTCAGTATCACATCCATCATCTTGGCTCTCCATGTTTCGGGACCCCCGTGTGGCTCCAAGTTTTCCCAGTCAGTCTCCCTGCGGTTGAAATCGCTCATAACCAGTAACTTTGCTCTGCTCGAGTGAGCTCTTCTTGCCACCTCAGCCAGTGTGTCCACCATTGCTCTGTTGCTCTATTCATATTCCTCTCTTGGCCTCCTGCAGTTCTATGGTGGATTATACATCACTTCCATGACTACCTTATGTTCCCCAGACTGAACTGTACCTACTAGGTAATCCCTTTCTCCAATCTCGTCCACTCCTTCCATTTCTTGTGTGTGTGTGTGTGTGTGTGTGTGTGTACTCACTCACCTAGTTGTACTCACCTAGTTGAGGTTGCGGGGGTCGAGTCCGAGCTCCTGGCCCCGCCTCTTCACTGATCGCTACTAGGTCACTCTCCCTGAGCCGTGAGCTTTATCGTACCTCTGCTTAAAGCTATGTATGGATCCTGCCTCCACTACATCGCTTCCCAAACTATTCCACTTACTGACTACTCTGTGGCTGAAGAAATACTTCCTAACATCCCTGTGATTCATCTGTGCCTTTAGCTTCCAACTGTGTCCCCTTGTTACTGTGTCCAATCTCTGGAACATCCTGTTTTTGTCCACCTTGTCAATTCCTCTCAGTATTTTGTATGTCGTTATCATGTCCCCCCTATCTCTCCTGTCCTCCAGTGTCGTCAAGGTTGATTTCCCTTAACCTCTCCTCGTAGGACATACCTCTTAGCTCTGGGACTAGTCTTGTTGCAAACCTTTGCACTTTCTCTAGTTTCTTTACGTGCTTGGCTAGGTGTGGGTTCCAAACTGGTGCCGCATACTCCAATATGGGCCTAACGTATACGGTGTAACAGGGTCCTGAACGATTCCTTATTAAGATGTCGGAATGCTGTTCTGAGGTTTGCTAGGCGCCCATATGCTGCAGCAGTTATTTGGTTGATGTGCGCTTCAGGAGATGTGCCTGGTGTTATACTCACCCCAAGATCTTTTTCCTTGAGTGAGGTTTGTAGTCTCTGACCCCCTCAGGGTGTGTGTGTGTGTGTGTGTGCTTGCAAAAAATCGGGACCAAAACAACCGTGGGGCCCATTGAAAGATAGATCTAGGCTTAATTGTGTTGATTGCACTACGAGAGGTCTAAAACGTTTAACGAGTGTTTAAAGTGCGTCGTCCTTCAAGGTTACCGACATCCTCAGTGTACAATGTGGATCGTTCCTCAAGGTTACCACATTCTTAGTGTTTAATGTGGGTCGTTCCTCAAGGTTACCACATTCTTAGTGTTTAATGTGGGTCGTTCCTCAAGGTTACCACATTCTTAGTGTTTAATGTGGGTCGTTCCTCAAGGTTACCACATTCTTAGTGTTTAATGTGGGTCGTTCCTCAAGGTTACCACATTCTTAGTGTTTAATGTGGGTCGTTCCTCAAGGTTACCACATTCTTAGTGTTTAATGTGGGTCGTTCCTCAAGGTTACCACATTCTTAATGTATAATGTGGGTCGTTCCTCAAGGTTACCACATTCTTAATGTATAATGTGGGTCGTTCCTCAAGGTTACCACATTCTTAATGTATAATGTGGGTCGTTCCTCAAGGTTACCACATTCTTAATGTATAATGTGGGTCGTTCTTCAAGGTTACCACATTCTCAGTGTATAATGTGGGTCGTTCTTCAAGGTTACCACATTCTCAGTGTATAATGTGGGTCGTTCTTCAAGGTTACCACATTCTCAGTGTATAATGTGGGTCGTTCTTCAAGGTTACCACATTCTTAGTGTATAATGTGGGTCGTTCCTCAAGGTTACCACATTCTTAGTGTATAATGTGGGTCGTTCCTCAAGGTTACCCTGGACGCCTAATTTCTTCTTTACATCAGCTATATTCAAACTATTAAACTTAATTAAATCTACATGTTATACATTATATGTAACATTGTTTATAAAATAGATGGGATGCTATGCTACACTCTCTATGCTACACTCTCTATGCTACACTCTCTATGCTACACTCTCTATACTACACTCTCTATGCTACACTCTCTATGCTACACTCTCTATGCTACACTCTCTATGCTACTCTCTATGCTGCACTCTCTATGCTACACTCTCTATGCTACACTCTCTATGCTACACTCTCTATGCTACACTATGCTACACTCTCTATGCTACACTCTCTATGCTACACTCTCTATGCTACACTCTCTATGCTACACTCTCTATGCTACACTCTCTATGCTACACTCTCTATGCTACACTCTCTATGCTGCACTCTCTATGCTACACTCTCTATGCTACACTCTCTATGCTACACTCTCTATGCTACACTCTCTGTGCTACACTCTCTATGCTGCACTCTCTATGCTACACTATGCTACACTCTCTATGCTACACTCTCTATGCTACACTCTCTATGCTACACTCTCTATGCTGCACTCTCTATGCTACACTCTCTATGCTACACTCTCTATGCTACACTCTCTATGCTACACTATCTATGCTACACTATGCTACACACTCTATGCTACACTCTCTATGCTACACTATGCTACACTATGCTACACACTCTATGCTACACTCTCTATGCTACAATCATAGACTTCACCAGTTACGGTTAGGTTTGGCAAGATTCGTCAGGAAGCATGACAATTGTTTCCTGACCCGGGCATCTGCCCGAGACCTTCGGCTGGCTTACCGGTCCACTCCTTTAAAAACTGAAATTATTATTAATAATATAAGTTGCAGTTTCATTAGATAAAATTTTAGATATAATAACAGTGTTAATGCAAGATAGAAACTATTATAGAATTATTTCATAGGAATTCATTAGGCTCTCGTAATATTCTGAATTATTTCACTTAATGTTTATTAAAATTTTAGTGATTTCACTGAAAGGAATTGGTAGTTCCTTCTTTACATCATCTATTAAGGCAGATTAGTCTCTCCAGAGGATTAACTTTTATTATTATTATTATTATTATTATAATAGTTATAATTATTATTGTTTTCTTTACATGTAAATATTATATGATTTCGGAATAGACAAATATGTTCGATTTGACAAAAAAGGTGGATAGTTTCATATCCTCGTATAACTGGCCCATCAGCATCGTCAAGGATACCCCTCTGTCATGTATAACAATAATAGACTGAATTATTGCCAATGTTACGATCTTCAGATGATAGTCGCAGAAGGATAATTGAAACTCGAAGCAACTGCCAATCATTTCTCTTTATTGCGGAAACTAACCCACCAACCACAAAATACTTTCAACTTCTTCAGTGTAAAAGTTTTCTGAGAGTCGTTTTTTTTAATATTTTACATCACATCACACCAAAGTATAAATTATAATTTCTCAATATTTTTCTGTACACAAGTTACTGTATCTCTCTCTTCTCTCTCTCTCTCCCTCTTTCTCTTCATTCTTCTCTCTGTCGTTTTTCTCTCTTTTCTCTCCCTTTTTTCTCTCTTTCTTTCTCTCTTCTCTCTCTCCTTCTCTCTCTCTTCTCTCTCTCTCTCTCTTTTCTCCTCTCTCTTTTCTCTTCTCTCTCTCTTTCTCCTCTTTCTCTCTTTCTCTCTCTTTCTCTCTTCTCTCTCTCTTTCTCTCTCTTCTCTCTCTTCTCTCTCTCTCTCCTCCTTCTCTCTCTCTCTCTCTCTCTCTCTCTCTCTCTTCTCTCTACTCTACCCGCTCTATACTTATCTATTTTATCTTATTTTACATACACAAGCATACATATATATATATATATATATATATATATATATATATATATATATATATATATTATATATTATATATATATATATATTTTTTCTGAATCTAATGGAAAGTGTGGTCTCTTATTCAGACAATTCAGCTTTTATCACAAACAAAACTCCTTACGTTTATATACAGACGTTCTCACCTAGACATACTTTGTTATAATTTAACTTGAAGACACTCAATGCCCTGTGTATTTACACCCCGAGTAACTCAGTTCTCTATAACAGTAATATAGCATTGACTATAGCAACGTTATCCTTCTCTAAAACAGTGTTATCATTGTATATAAGATGACTTATCATTGTCATTTACAAGCAACTTTAACAGCAAGAGTAGCATGTACATTAATTGTATGTTCTTGCCTGAAAATTAATCTGTCATTTCACACTCGGTCTTGTTGGTTTTGATTTTTGGTCACCACTATTTTTTTGAGAGAGCATAAGAATTCTCAGCATAGTGTAACATGCACAAATGGTTCTGCAGTTCAGTAGAGCAGTAACAGGCAGATATGCTACTGCATGAAAATTCGGGAGGTAACAGATAGGTTTGACCCTGAAAAAAAAAAACATTCGTGCAGTAACAGGCAGGAGAGTGGAGAATCAGTCCTGGGAAACAGTCGGGAAATGACAGGCAGGTATTGTTTCGCAGAATCAGTGAGCAGTAACAGGTAGGTATTGTCCTGGAAAAACAATCGTACAGTAACAGGCAGGTATTGTCCTAGAGGATGAGTAGAGCAGTAGGATCACAGGTATGGTTCTGGACTATCAGTCGGTCAATAACGGGCAGATATGGCCATAGAGAATCAGTCGGTCAGTAACGGGCAAACATGGCCACAGAGAATCAGTGGGACAGTCGTTTACAGGTTATACAAAGAGTAAACAGTCTTGTAACTTCCACAAAAAATAACATGTGATATAGGCAGTTATTTGTAGGCTCACAATTTTGCTATAATATAATAAAATATAGAAAAATCACAATTAACAAAGGCAAACAGCAAGTTGGATATAATTGTAATAAGTAATTATCACAGTAAAGGTCACTTCAAGTCGTTACGTCACTTTCACAAAGCGAGCTAAACTTACTTCAGTTTTCGGAGTCATAAGTACACTTGCCACATTATTAAGCAAATTTATTGATAAAAGACTTTTAAAATGAAAAGAGCAAAATTAAATAAAAAGCGTTTTGGATTACAAAATATAAAAGTAGATCAGAGATGCCACGCGAAAATTTATGCGAGTAATTAATAATAATTCGGCTAATTTAGAATCTGTGAAATAAAGGCGATTCAAGTTAATCTAAGTTATCTTACTGCGGACATAAGGATAAATCGAGTAATGTAGGATAATTAAAGCACTCATGTCTGCCTTAAATGATTCATGTCTTACGTCTGCCTTAAATGATTCATGTCTCATGTCTGCCTTAAATTATTCATGTCTCACGTCTACCTTAAATGATTCATGTCTCACGTCTGCCTAAATGATTCATGTCTCACGTCTGCCTTAAATGATTCAAGTCTCATGTCTGCCTTAAATGATTCATGTCTCACGTCTGCCTTAATTGATTCAAGTCTCACGTCTGCCTTAAATGATTCATGTCTCACGTCTGCCTTAAATGATTCATGTCTCACGTCTACCTTAAATGATTCATGTCTCACGTCTGCCTTAAATGATTCATGTCTCACGTCTGCCTTAAATGATTCATGTCTCACGTCTGCCTTAATGATTCATGTCTCACGTCTGCCTTAAATGATTCATGTCTCACGTCTACCTTAAATGATTCAAGTCTCATGTCTGCCTTAAATTATTCATGTCTCACTTCTGCCTTTAATTATTCATGTCTCACGTCTGCCTTAAATGATTCATGTCTCACGTCTGCCTTAAATGATTCATGTCTCACGTCTGCCTTAAATGATTCATGTCTCAACGTCAGCTTAAATGATAAGTTACGTCTAAATGATACTGGTCAAGTCTTGCACTTAAATTTTGTGCTGTCTGCAAAATATTATGGACACGTCAGCTTAAATTGTCCAGGAGACTTTTCAAAGTACACCTTAATGATTAGTTCATGTTGTTGAAATATCATGTCTCACAGTCTGCACATTCAAATGTTGTTCACTCTCTAAAGTCATGTCTCAGTCTGCCTTAAGGTTGTCTCAAGTACTTAAATTTCTGTAGTTGCAATTAATGATATGTCTACGTGAGCTAAATGTTTTTTCTCAAGTACTTAAATGTTGTTGAGAGCTGCATTAATAATTCATGTCCACGTCACTTATGTTCATCTCATGTCTGCTATGAAGTCATGTCAAGTCATCACGTCTTTAATGATAAATCAGGTAACAATAGAACATTAATATCAGTTTTACCAGATATAACCATAATACCTTTAACAATTATTTGTGTCAGACCATAATAAAAAATATGAAAAAATCCATAGATTTGCAATATTTGTGTTTGTAGTATGTGTGTGTGTGTGTGTGTGTGTTTGTGTTGTGTTTGTTTGTTTGTGTGTGTTTGTGTGTGTTGTGTGTGTGTGTTTGTGTTGTGTTGGTTGTGTGTGTTTGTGTGTATTCGCCAATGAATAATGACACTATTTTACACTTGACATGATAAGGATTCTGCACAGTAGCTACATGATGGCACTCGCTATTACATTTTTATCATGACCATAGATATACATATGAGCGTACATGATATATATAGTAATATATTATATATATATATATTTTATATTTATTATATTTATATATGATATATATATATGATAATATATTAATTAATATAAGATATTAGCAAAACAACCACTGTGAAGAATGAGAAATTCCAAGCGCTTTTCGTGACTACTCACATTATCAAGGAACATGATTGTTCTTTGATATTGTAAGTAGTCACGAAAGCGCTTGAAGCTTCTCTATTCTTTCACAGTGGTTCTTTTGCATATTCTGAAATCACCTGTTTACTGTGATCTTATTGCATGTATGTATGTATGTATGTACATATATTTGTGCGTGTGCTTGTCTTTCAGTCTCTGTGTCTGTGTGTGTGTTGTGTTGTGTGTGTAGTTGTGTGTGTGTGTGGTGTGTGTGTGTGTGTGTGTGTGTGTGTGTGTGTGTGTGTGTGTGTGTGTGGTGTGTGTGTGTGTGTGTGTGTGTGTGTGTGTGTGTGTGTCTGTGTGCGTCTGGATAGGAACACAGTAATATAACATAACTTATACCCGCCACTAGGAACATGAATTCTTGTATGAGTGGTCTTCATCACTTATCTCGAAGCTGCGTCTGGTTTCGTCAATTCTCGGAGTGACTTCCACGTCATTTTCTGCCGACTGTACTATTCTGCATGTTCCTAAGTCACCGATGCAATGCTATAAATTTTCACAAGCAAGAGTCTTAGATCTTCCCAGCTGTTAGGGTATGTAGCCAGTAACATGGAAAAACTATGTTGCAATAAGCAACATGATTTTACACAAGAAAATACACTTGTTAATACATCAAGTACAGATACGAAGTATAGAGTTCCTTTGTATATTTTTTGTTTTACGAAAATGTACAGGATACGAGTGTATTAACAAACCAGGAAACACGTTATTCCATGAGCCTCAAATCACTCAATTTGTCTTTGAGCGAACTAAGGGAAGACAGATTCCCATTATTTCTGTGGGAATTCTTCTGCCACTGCCAGAGGAGGGTCTGTTGAAAACCTCGACAGTTCTAGCCATCACACCGCCTTCACTACGTAGCCCCCTTCTGTAGATATGCAGGAGTACCACTGTACTACACATCAGGCGCTCCGTAGCCCCCTTCTGTAGATATGCGAGAGTATCACTGTACTACACATCTGGCGCTCCGTAGCCCCCTTCCGTGGATATGCCAGAGTATCACTGTACTACACATCTGGCGCTCCGTAGCCCCCTTCCGTGGATATGCCAGAGTATCACTGTACTACACATCTGGCGCTCCGTAGCCCCCCTCCGTAGATATGCGAGAGTATCACTGTACTACACATCTGGCGCTCCGTAGCCCCCTTCCGTAGATATGCCAGAGTATCACTGTACTACACATCTAACGATCCATCTGCCTTTACCTGCAGTGTTGTTGTCTCATCATCTAAGGAGGAGGAGAGGCAGCAGTGGCAGTGCAAATGAGAGAGAGGTAGGCAGCAGCAGCAGTAGGAAGAGCTGCAGCGTTTCGGGTCTTCCCGTCGCTCCGCTGCTGATGTTTGACGTCGACACCGACGACGAAGATGCGGATGATGACGATGACGCCGACGATGATGAAGACGACGATGATGATGATGACGATGATGCCGATGAGGACGCTGAAGACGCTTCCTTCTCCGTGTTCGTCTCCTGCTGAAGTCCAGCGGGGTTTTCCTCTGAATATATAAATTAAAATTTAAACTTATTGATTCATTTACAAAATTATAATTTTTTTTATTTATATTGCTTAATAACATAACCCAGAGTTAGAAGACGGATTCCATATAGCTTCCAACACTTAAGCACATCAAACACACACACACACACACACACAAACACACACACACACACACACACACACACACACACACACACACACACACACACACACACACACACACTGGCTGCAGTGGCCAGAAGAGCTCATGCATGCAGGGCAAAGCTCCTGATCATGGGTGACTTTAACCACAAGGAGATCGACTGGGAGAACTTGGAGCCGCATGGGGGCCAAGATACATGGAGGGCTAAGATGATGGAGGTGGTACTGGAAAACTTCATGTACCAACACGTAAGTGACACTACAAGAGAGAGAGGAGAGAATGAATCAGCAAGGCTGGACTTAGTATTCACCTTGAGTAGTGCAGATATCGATGACATCACATCTGAAAGACCCCTTGGGCCAGCGATCATGTGGTTTTAAGCTTGGAATACACAGTAGAGCTACAAGTGGAGGGAGAAGCAGGAAGGCCAGGACGAATGAAGCCAAACTACAAGAAAGGGGACTTCACGGGAATGAGGAACATCCTGAACGGGGTTCAGTGGGACAGAGAACTGGCAGGGAAGCCAGTTAATGAGATGATGGAATGTGTAGCAACAATATGCAAGGAGACTAAGGAGAGGTTTGTACCCAAGGGTAACAGGAATAATGAAAAAGCCAGGATGAGCCCATGGTTCACCCAAAGGTGCAAGGAGGCAAAAACCAAGTGTGCTAGGGAATGGAAGAAATATAGAAGGCAAAGGACCCAGGAGAATAAGGAAATCAGTCGTAGAGCCAGAAACGAATAAGCACAGATAAGAAGGGAGGCCCAAAGACAATATGAAAACGACATAGCAGCGAAAGCCAAATCTGACCCGAAACTGTTATACAGCCACATCAGGAGGAAAACAACAGTCAAGGACCAGGTAATCAGGCTAAGGAAAGAAGGAGGAGAGACAACAAAAATGACCATGAAGTATGTGAGGAACTCAACAAGAGATTCAAAGAAGTGTTCACAGAGGAGACAGAAGGGGCTCCAGAAAGACGGAGAGGTGGGGCACACCACCAAGTGCTGGGCACAGTGCACACAACCGAGGAAGAAGTGAAAAGGCTTCTGAGTGAGCTAGATACCTCAAAGGCAATGGGGCCAGATAACATCTCCCTATGGGTCCTGAGAGAGGGAGCAGAGGCGCTATGTGTACCACTAACAACAATATTCAATACATCTATCGAAACAGGGAGATTGCCTGAGGCATGGAAGACAGCAAATGTAGTCACAATCTTTAAAAAAGGAGACAGACATGAAGCACTAAACTACAGACCAGTGTCACTGACATGTATAGTAAGCAAAATCATGGAGAAGATTATCAGGAGAAGAGTGGTGGAACACCTAGAAAGGAATGATCTCATCAACAGCAGCCAACATGGTTTCAGGGACGGAAAATCCTGTGTCAAAAACCTACTGGAGTTCTATGACATAGTGACAGCAGTAAGGCAAGAGAGAGAGGGGTGGGTGGATTGCATATTCTTGGACTGCAAGAAGGCGTTTGACACAGTTCCACACAAGAGATTGGTGCAAAAACTGGAGGACCAAGCAGGGATAACAGGGAAGGCACTGCAATGGATCAGGGAATACTTGTCAGGAAGACAGCAGCGAATCATGGTACGTGGCGAGGTGTCAGAGTGAGCACCTGTGACCAGCGGGGTCCCACAGGGGTCAGTCCTAGGACCAGTGCTGTTTCTGGTATTTGTGAACGACATGACGGAAGGAATAGACTCTAAGGTGTCCCTGTTTGCAGGTGACGTGAAGTTGATGAGAAGAATTCACTCGATCGAAGACCAGGCAGAACTACAAAGGGATCTGGACAGGCTGCACACCTGGTCCAGTAATTGGCTCCTGGAGTTCAATCCCACGAAGTGAAAAGTCATGAAGATTGGGGAAAGGCAAAGAAGACCGCAGACGGAGTACAGTCTAGGAGACCAGAGACTACAAACCTTACTCAAGGAAAAAGATCTTGGGGTGAGTATAACTCCAGGCACATCTGAAGAGCACATCAACCAAATAACGGCTGCAGCATATGGGCGCCTTGCAAACCTCAGAACAGCATTCCAACATCTTAATAAGGAATCGTTCAGGACCCTGTACACCGTGTACGTTAGGCCCATATTGGAGTATGCGGCACCAGTTTGGAACCCACACCTAGCCAAGCACGTAAAGAAACTAGATAAGTGCAAAGGTTTGCAACAAGACTAGTCCCAGAGCTAAGAGGTATGTCCTACGAGGAGAGGTTAAGGGAAATCAATTTGACGACACTGGAGGACAGGAGAGATAGGAGGGACATGATAACGACATACAAAATACTGAGAGGAATTGACAAGTTGGACAAAGACAGGACGTTCCAGAGATTGGACACAGTAACAAGGGGACACAGTTGGAAGTTGAAGACACAGATGAATCACAGGGATGTTAGGAAGTATTTCTTCAGCCACAGAGTAGTCAGTAAGTGGAATAGTTTGGGAAGCGATGTAGTGGAGGCAGGATCCATACATAGCTTTAAGCAGAGGTATGATAAAGCTCACGGTTCAGGGAGAGTGACCTAGTAGCGATCAGTGAAGAGGCGGGGCCAGGAGCTCGGACTCGACCCCCGCAACCTCAACTAGGTGAGTACAACTAGGAGAGTACACATACAGGGAAAGAGAGGACCTAGCAGCGATCAGTGAAGAGGTGTGGCCAGGAGCTGAGTCTCGACTTCTGCAATAACAATTAGGTGAGTACACACACACACAACACGCACATGATGGAATATGTGAACCAAATATGCAAGGAAGCTGAGGAGATGTTTCTACACAAGGGTAACAGAAATAACGAGAAGGCCAGGATGAGCCCGTGGTTTACCCAAAGGTGTACAGTGGCCAAAACCAAGTGTGCTAGAGAATGGAAGAAGTATAGAAGGCAAAGGGCCCAGAGGAATAAGGAAAGCAATTGTAGAACCAGAAATGAATATGCACAGGTAAGAAGGGAGGCACAACGACAATTCGAAGATGACATAGCAGCGATAGCTAAATCTGACCAGAAGCTGTTCTACAGCCACATCAGGAGGAAAAAGACAGTCAAGGACCAGGTAATCAGGCTGAAGAAGGAAGGAGGAGAGGTCACAAGAAACGACCGAGAAGAATTCAATCAGACAGGAACCAGGCAGAACTACCAAGGGATCTGGACAGGCTGCAGGCCTGGTCCAGCAACTGGCTCCTGGTATGCAACCCCACCAAGTGCAAAGTCATGAAGATTGGGGAAGGCCAAAGAAGATCACAGTCGGAGTACTGTCTAGGGGGCCAGAGACTACAAACCTCGCTCAAGGAAAAGGATCTTGGGTTGAGTATAACACCGGCACATCAACCAAATAACTGCTGCAGCATATGGGTGAATAGCATACCAAAGAACAGCATTCCAACATCTTAATAATTAATCGTTCAGGACCCTGTACACTGCGTACAATAGGCCCATCTTAGACTATGCAGCACCAGTTTGGAACCCACATTTAGCTAAGCGTTTAAGAAAACTAGAGAAAGTGCAAAGGCTTGCAAGAAGGCTAATCCCGGAGCTAAGGGGTATACCCAATGAGGAGAAGTTAAGGGAAATCGACCTGACGACACTGGAAGACAGGAGAGAGAGTGGATATATGATAACGATACATAAAATACTGAGAGGAATCGACAAGGTGGAAAGACACGATATTCCAGAGATGGGACACAGCAACAAGGAGTCACAGTTGGAAGTTGAAGACTCAGATGAATCACTGGGATGTTAGAATTTCATCAGTCACAGAGTTTCCAGAAAGTGGAATAGTCTGGGAAGTGATGTAATGGAGACAGGATCCACACACACACACACACACACACACACACACACACACACACACACACACACACACACACACACACAGCACAGAAACAGAAACAGCACAGAGACAAAGATATTACAGAAGTAGCATCGGCAATGGCTACATCAAAGACAGACAACAGGTCTGAAGGAAGCATGGAAACTAAACTGTATGCAGAGGTCCTGTCAAACCCACATGGGGCCAAAACAAAGACAGGGAGCACACTAGGACAGAATGAGAGGTTGGAAGACATTGAAGGAACTAGGACATGTGCAAGGACCTTACCAGATACCTGTGGGGGCCAGGAGCAGGTGAGCAGGAAGGATAAACCAAGAAGCATAGGGGCAATAACTAGGGAAGGGACTGAAGGAAGGAACACTCCACGGGAAGGAACTAAAACACATCAGAGGATGCAATGGGAGTCACAGTGGGAGGTGGAAAGGGAAAGATCCGTGTTTGTCTATGGGCTAGACGAAGCTAAAGGGGAAACTTATGATGAAAGAAAGCAGGAGGAGAAAAAAGCGATTGAAGATATCATGAAGGTGATAGGCGAGGGGGACATGACCCAGGTGGCAAATTTTCGGAGAATTGGGTGGTTCACAAAGAAAAGGAATCGGCCTCTCAAAGTAATTTTCAAGGCAGAATCAACCCGAACTATGATCCTGCAAGAGAAAGCACGGCTGAGAGGCAAGCAGGAGTTCCGGAGTGTGTACCTCGATCGAGACAGAACACAGGACGAAAGGAAGACAATGAAAGAGAGAGTTCAAAAACGAAAGGAGAAATGGGAGGAAATGAAAAAGGAGAGCAGAATAATCCAGGATCAAATGGAAGGACAAGCGCACCCCCCAGAAACACCTGCAGAAGGACTCCAGCCACGACACCCCCAAGGCAACTGAACAATCCAAACCAACCATCACACACCGATCCCTCTGTTTCCACCCCCCGCACCACAGTTACAGTATTAGAACAGAAGTTGAAGGTTTGGTACAAAAATGCAGATGGATTAACGAATAAACATGAGGAATGGCAAGAAAGAATCAATGAGAAGTCCCCAGACATCATAGCAGTTACAGAAACAAAACTCATGGAGACAATAACAGGTGCAATCTTCCCACCAGGATAACAGATCATGAGGAAAGATAGAAGGGGCAGGGGGGGAGGTGGGGTTGCTCTGCTCGTTAAAAACAGATGGAAATTCGAGAAAATGGAAGGAATAGATGAGACGGGAGAAAGAGACTACATAGCAGGTACACTTCAGTCTGGGGAACACAAAGTGGTCATTGCAGTGATATATAATCCACCACAGAACTTCAGGAGGCCAAGAGAGGAATATGAAGAGAGCAACAGAGCAATGGTGGACACACTTGCTGAGGTGGCAAGAAGAGCTCGCTCCAGCAGAGCAAAGTTGCTGGTTATGGGGGATTTCAACCACAGGGAGATTGACTGGGAAAACCTGGAGCCACATGGAGGTCCCGAAACATGGAGAGCCAGGATGTTGGACGTGGTGCTGGAAAACCTCATGCACCAACATGTTAAGGACACTACCAGAGTGAGAGGGGAGGATGAACCAGCAAGATTGGACCTTGTGTTCACCCTGGGCAGCTCAGATATTGAGGACATCAAGTATGAGAGTCCCCTAGGAGCTAGCGACCACGTGGTTCTGTGCTTTGAATACATAGTAGAGCTGCAAGTGGAGAGAATAACAGGAGTTGAATGGGAAAAGCCTGACTATAAAAGAGGGGACTAAATAGGGTTGAAGAACTTCCTGCGGGAGGTCCAGTGGGACAGAGAACTGGCAGGAAAGCCAGTGAACATTAAAATGGTATAAAATACCGACAGATTGTTTCAGACAACGGAACAATGCTCTTCTCCAGACTGAGGGACTGACCACCTCAAAACTTTAAGGGTGATGGACTGATTACATCGTCTTCAAGTATCTTCTGCTTCTATCAACTTTTCTGTACTCGACTGAAGAAGCCTACTGTGTAGGCGAAACGTTTCAAAATAAAGATACCTAACTGTTGCATATGTGTCTTACCTAACAGGAAAGCCAGTAAATGAAATGATGCAATATGTAACAACAAAATGCAAGGAGGCAGTGGAAAGGTTCATTCCAAGGGCAACAGTAACAACGGGAAGACCAGAACAAGCCCCTGGTTTACCCGACGGTGTAAGGAGGCAAAAACAAAATGCAATAGAGAATGGAAAAAGTACAGAAGGCAGAGAACACCACGAAAATAGGGAGATCAGTCGCAGAGCCAGGAATGAGTACGCACAGGTAAGGAGGGAGGCCCAGCGACAGTATGAAAATGACATAGCATCGAGAATCAAGAATGACCCGAAACTGTTGTATAGCCACATCAGGAGGAAGACAACAGTCAAAGACCAGGTGATCAGATTAAGGACAGAAGGTGGAGAACTCACAAGAAATGATCAGGAGGTATGTGAGGAGCTGAACAGGAGATCTAAGGAAGTTTTTACAGTAGAGACAGGAAGGGCTGTGGGAAGACAGCACAGAAGGGAACATCAAGAGGGAATATACCAACAAGTGTTGGATGACATACGAACAACTGAGGAGGAGGTGAAGAAGCTCTTAAGTGACCTTGACACCTCAAAGGCGATGGGACCGGACAACATCTCCCCATGGGTCCTTAGAGAAGGAGCAGAGATGCTGTGCGTGCCTCTAACCACAATCTTCAACACATCCCTTGAAACTGGGCAACTACATGAGAAATGGAAGACAGCTAATGTAGTCCCCATATTTAAGAAAGGAAACAGAAACGAGGCACTAAACTACAGACCTGTGTCTCTGACATGTATTGTGTGCAAAGTCATGGAGAAGATTATCAGGAGGAGAGTGGTAGAACACCTGGAAAGGAACAAGATTATAAATGAAAACCAGCATGGGTTCATGGAAGGCAAATCTTGTATCACAAACCTCCTGGAGTTTTATGACAAGGTAACAGAAGTAAGACACGAGAGAGAGGGGTGGGTAGATTGCGTTTTCCTAGACTGCAGGAAGGCCTTTGACACAGTTCCCCACAAGAGATTAGTGCAGAAGCTGGAGGATCAGGCGCACGTAAAAGGGAGGGCACTGCAATGGATAAGGGAATACCTGACAGGGAGGCAGCAACGAGTCATGGTACGTGAAGAGGTATCACAGTGGGCGCCTGTTACGAGCGGGGTCCCACAGGGGTCAGTTCTAGGACCAGTGCTATTTTTGATATATGTGAACGACATGATGGAAGGAATAGACTCTGAAGTGTCCCTGTTCGCGGATGACGTGAAGTTGACGAGAAGAATTATATCGGACGAGGATGAGGCAGGACTGCAAAGAGACCTGGACAGGCTGGACATGTGGTCCAGCAACTGGCTTCTCGAATTCAATCCAGCCAAATGCAAAGTCATGAAGATTGGGGAGGGGCAAAGAAGACCGCAGACAGAGTATAGGCTAGGTGGACAAAGACTACAGACCTCACTCAGGGAGAAAGACCTTGGGGTGACCATAACACCGAGCACATCACCGGAGGCACACATCAACCAAATAACCGCTGCAGCATACGGGCGCCTGGCAAACCTGAGAATAGCGTTCCGATACCTTAATAAGGAATCGTTCAAGACACTGTACACTGTGTATGTTAGGCCCATACTGGAGTATGCAGCACCAGTTTGGAACCCACACCTGGTCAAGCACGTCAAGAAGTTAGAGAAAGTACAAAGGTTTGCAACAAGGCTAGTCCCAGAGCTCAAGGGAATGTCGTACGAGGAAAGATTAAGGGAAACCGGACTGACCACACTGGAGGACAGAAGGGTCAGGGGAGACATGATAACGACATACAAGATACTGCGGGGAATAGACAAGGTGGACAGAGATAGGATGTTCCAGAGAGGGGACACAGGGACAAGGGGTCACAACTGGAAGCTGAAGACTCAGACGAGTCACAGGGACGTTAGGAAGTATTTCTTCAGTCATAGAGTTGTCAGCAAGTGGAATAGCCTAGCAAGTGAAGTAGTGGAGGCAGGAACCATACATAGTTTTAAGAAGAGGTATGACAAAGCTCAGGAAGCATAGAGAGGATCCAGTATCGATCAGTGAAGAGGCGGGGCCAGGAGCTGAGTCTCGACCCCTGCAACCACAATTAGGTGAGTACAATTAGGCGAGTACACACACACACACACAACTATATATATATATATATATATTATAATATATATATATATATATATAATATATATATATATATTAAATATATATATATATATATATATATGTGTATATAAATATATATATAATATATAATATGTGTATAAATATATATAAATATATATATATATAATATATATATAATATATATATATATATAATATATATATATATAAAGTCGTGCCGAATAGGCAGAACTTGGGATCTTGGCTTAAATAGCAACGTTCATCTTGCCATATAGGACAAGTGAAAATTTGTGTATGCAATAATTTCGCCCAAATCCTTCTGAACCTAACGAAAAAAATATATTTCACTCTGCTTGTTTAGTATTAAATTACTGTAAACAAATCTAAAATATATTTAGTTGGGTTAGGCTAAAATAAATTGTTCTTGTTATAAAAAGGTTAGGTAGGTTTTCTAAGATTCTTTTGGCGATAAATTAAAAATTTTTACATTAACATTAATGAAAAAAATATATCTTTAAACATATAAGAGAAAATTTCAGAAAGTACTTAATTTTAAATGAGTTCTTGCTAATTGACCAGTTTTACATATTCGGCACGACATATATATATTATGTATATATATATATATATATATATATTATATATATATATATATATATATATTATATATATATATATATATATATATATATATATATATATATATAATGTCGTGCCGAATAGGCAGAACTTGCGATCTTGGCTTAAATAGCAACGATCATCTTGCTATATAGGACTAGCGAAAATTTGTGTATGGAATACTTTCGCCAAAATTATTCTTAACCTAACGAAAAAAATATATTTCACTGTGTTTGTTTAGTATTAAATTATTGTAAAAACAAATCTAAAATATATTTAGTTGGGTTAAACTAAAATAAATTACTTTTCTTATGATAAGGTTAGGTAAGTTTTCTAAGATTCTTTTAGTGCAAAATTAAATTTTTTTATATTAACATTGATGAAAAAATATATCTTTAAACGTATAAGAAATTTTTTTAGAAAGGGACTTAATTTTAAATGAGTTCTTGCTAATTGACCAGTTTTACATATTCGGTACGACACACACCACACACACAAACCACACACACACACACACCACACTACATATTTTTAAAATATATATATATATAATATATATATTATATATATATTAATATATATATTATATATATATATTTTATATATATATCAACTACCAAAATAAAAGATTAACAGAAAGGCATATAAGGACCAGACTACACCTCGCGGTCACCTCACAACACCTGAAAAAAAAAAACCTGAAATTTTTATGATGATGTAGGTAGGCAGTCAAGGAGCCGTCAAACACAGCTCATATTTTACCCAAACATTAACAATTTAACTTCATAATGTATCTCAAATTCTTCCCAAATTTTATTAATTATAAACGAATCCAATTTGTATAATCCAAAAGCAATATTATTTTCCAAACTATTTTTTATGGGACTTGATTCTATTAGTTGTTTCATGTAGATAGATATAACAGGAAAGGGGGTGGAGTCGTATTGTTTGTACGAGAAAATATAAATTGCTGCAGTTATAAAAATAGAAGAAAAGAGGAATTTATAGGTGTATCAAAAGAGGAAAGGTTAACCTTATTTACCAATATGTTCAGTTTAAAAGAGAAGCAAAAGAGGGGATTAGAAAGGCTAAACGTGACTATGAAATTAGAGTTGCTAGTGAATCAAAGACTAATCCTAAAGGATTCCTTCAAGTGTATTGGACGAAGGGGAGGTAAAAAGTAGGACCTCTGAAAATTGGGAATGGACAGCTGACGGATAACGAACTGGAAATGCGTTCTCTATTTTTTGTCATTCTTTACACAAGAAGACGTAACTGAGATTTTCCAGAAATTAACAATTATTCAATTCCTGAAGAATTCATATTAACTAATATTACTGACAAGAGGGACATGGTTATCAAACATATAGATAAGTCCCAGGGACCTGACGAGATGTTTTCCAGGGTACTTAAAGAATGCAAGATGGAACTTAGTCATCCATTAACGAGCGTGTTTAATGCGTCTTTCCTTACTGGTGTTGTGCCAGAGATGTGGAAGATAGCTAATGTGGCTCCTATATTCAAATCAGGAGATATGTCCATTCACTCAAATTACCGTCCAGTAAGCCTGACGTCTATATTAGGCAAATTATTAGAATCAATTATAGTTGATATTATTAGAAGTTACCTTGAAGAGCATAATTTGATTAATGAATCTCAGCATGGGCTCACGAGAGGTCGTTCCTGCCTGACAAATTTACTGACATTCTTCAACAAAACATTTGAGGCAGTAGACAGTGATAAAGAACATGATATTGTTAGTTGGATTTCAGTAAAGCCCTCTATGAAGTACCTCAGAAGAGACTATTAAGAAAAGTTCTAGCATGGATAGAGGCTTACCAATAGAAAGCAGAGAATTTCCATTTATGGGTTCAAATCTGAATGGGGATTAGTCATTAGTGGTGCTCCACAGGGATCAGTTTTGGGCTCAGTGTTGTTCATAATTTACATTAATGACTTTCATAAAGGAATTACAAGTGACATAAGCAAATTTGCTGATGATACAAAAATAGGCTGTACGATTCATTCTTGAGGAGGTACCAGTGAACTGCGGAGGATTTGCGGACAAATTAATGTCTTGGTCTGAAAAAGTGGCAGATGAAGGTCCAATGTGGACAAGGTGTTAAAGTCCTAGACCTTGGTAAATGAAAATAAAACCTCGAAAGTTATAAACTAGATGAAGTGGAGCTTGACCAAATATATGTGTGAAAAGGACTTGGGTGTCATGGTAAGCAGGAAATCTTAAAGTCAAGACAAATAGTGTCTAAGTGAGCACAATAAGGTAACAGATTACTATGATTTATTCAAGAAAAGAATCCAAAAATTTTTTTAAAGCTCTATACATCACTGGTGGGGCCCTCTTTTTGGATTTTGCACTAGTTGTTTTGGTTCCTTATACAGGATGGATTGATTTTGGGGAAAACATAAGAGAAGAATGCTAAAAATGTTTATGCATAAGGAATTCCTGTATGAACATAGAGCATTTTTTAATAGTACCCACGAGAAAGTATTTTCTCAAACACATGACCTGTTAAAAACCACTGAAAAGTTTGGGGGCGGGCTATTATCCCTTTAATTTCATACTTGACATCTCAGAAACCCTCCTTCCCATTATAAAATTTTAAAATTTATTATATATATATTATTTAATTTATAATATATTTTTTATATTATATAATATTATGCAATAAGTCCAGTAAACAGGTGATTTCAAATATGCAAAAAAAACCACTCTGAAAGAATGAAAAATTAAAAGCGTTTTCGTGATATAAATTATCAAGGAACTATTTTCCCTTGAAAATGTGATGTCACGAAAGGGGGGGAATTTCTCTTTTCTTTCAGAGTGGTTTTTTTTGCATATATTATATATATTTATATTTATATATTTAATATATAATATTAATTTATATATTTTAAAAAAATCGGGTGAGTAAACGCTTTAAATCAGACATCAAAGCTTTCAGTGAGAACAGCTTCGGGGGAAGTAAATTTTTTTTTCCAGAGAGGGGAAGTGAAAAAGAAAAGGGGAAAAACATTTTTAAATAATAAAAGAACAAATAAAATTTTTGATTTACAGCTGAGAATTAAACAGTTTAGGAGAATGTTAATGACAGAGAGCCAAGTGATGAAAATGATTTGAAGGCTACACAAATAGCTTCCTGGAGCTACTTAATCAGCGTGGAGGAAATGCCATATGGTGAACATTCTCCGTTCGCCCCTAAAAAAAACAGGAGGCCCCAGTTTAAAGAAAAAAGTAAGTCAAGATTTAAAAACCAGGAGTAGAGAGAGGGCACAGGGTAAATAAAAACTTATGATTATGGAGAATTTAAAAAGTGAAAATTTTTAACACGAGCCCCCATTATGAGCCGAGATTGCAATTTAAAGGGGGGCAAATAATAGAAAAACTTTATTAACCAACCCCACAGGGTGGAGGAAATTTTTTAATGCTTTTGGGAACAATTTCCATTGAAGAAAAAAAAAGTCCTTCCTTTTCCCTTGGGAAAACCAAATCCCTCCCCGAATACTTTGTAATTTTGTTCCAACTATAGGGAAAGCAGCAAGAGTGAGAAGTGAGGATAATGATATTCAATAAAACGAAATCTAAAAGAGAGGATAAAAACCCTTACAGAATTAGTTTAAAATGATTCTTCAATGTTAAATTGAATGTGTTGTAAAAATAAAAAGATAAAGAAAATTGGACGAGACATAATGAAAATAAAAGAAAACATAAGAAAAAAACTGGAAGGAGAGGAAAAAAAAAAACGAATCGTAAGGCAAAGCACCCAAAAAAGATAACAGAAACGTTAGACTTAATTACAAAAAGCATAAAGTTTGGCTTATAGAAAATTTAAGGATAATGTATACAATATACTTAAGACCCTGTGCTTAAATAGGGGCAGCGGGGGACAGTCTAGGAAATAAATAAACGGAGTACAGAGAAAAAATTGAGAAAATGGAAAAAGGGGCCAGCGAGGACACAGTGGGGCTACCAAAAGTGTGCCCTGAGAAAATCATGAATAGGTCACTGATAGATCAGGGAAAGGAAGGGTTCGGTGAATGAGCAGTCGCTTAACGTGAATTACATTTAAAAGGGTGGATGATGTGTGTGAAACAGGATACCGTGTAAAAGTGAAACTTTTCGTGAAAAAAAACCTTGGTGAAAGCAAAGGTTACAGTGTCACCACCTTTTTTCCCTCCTACCTTTCTCACCTACCATTTTTTTCCAGGTAAACAAGGAAATCAGCTACAGGGTGTTAGTCTAAAAGGGTAGGGTTGTGCAGTTTGTAGAAAAAAACAGGAAAAAAATCGTAAATAAGGTCAATACAAAAAACTCGTGAGGTGAAGGGAGTGTGGGGCTGAGCCCAGAACATGTCAGACGTCAGTGGGTGAAGGGAGTGTGGGACTAGCCCAGATCGGGTGTCAGACTCAGGCTTTTTGTCAAAAAGTCAATCAGGGCCCAGAAAAGCTGTATTTTACAACAAGTGGACACCCAAAGCCCTGAGATTTGGGAGAAGGTTTCGCCAGCCAGTTTGTGGAGTGGGGTGAAGGTGAGAATCTGTTTGATCCGCCAGGGCGGAGGGCGGCCACATTTGCTGGAAGTTAGGGTGAAATAAAAGGGAAGTAAGAAGCAAGGCAAAATTTAAAAAAAAAGGGGGGGTGGGATCAGAGACAGCCAGAGAGGAGGGAAAAGATTATAAAAGAATGTGATAATGGGATTTTAGCTTGCAAGTAAAGTAAATAAAGGACATCTCCAAATGCATTTCAGGGACTGGGTGGCATGGGATGCATGCTTAAAGATTATAAATGACTGGGGAGTTGAAACAGTTATGTAAGAAGGAACATACGATTGATAGTAAAAGGTAATAGGGAAAAAAGGAAAAATAAGCAAAGTGGGTCCTGAAAACTAATGTAAGGCTGAGGCAAGGGGAAAAAGGGAAATTAAAGGAGATTAAATGAGGGGAAACCAGATGTATACCCAGAGAGCAGAAAAATAAAGGAAAAAAAACTGATAACTAAATTTTTCAAGAAAGAAAGATGAAGAATGACGTGGAAGATAATAAAAAACCCGAAAGAGAGAAAGGGGGAAGACAATCGGTTTAAAATTGGGTGATGAGATGAACCAAAATCTAATGAAAAATGGTAATTAAAGCATGATATAAAATCATCGAAGAAGTGAAGGAGACTTGTAATGCCCAAGACCCAAGTTTATGAGCAAGTTTTGAAAACACTGAAGTTTATGGGAATTTTTGAAACACTGAAATTTATGAGGAATTCTGAAGCACTGAAATTTTGAGGAATTTTTGAAGTATGAAGTTTATGAGGAAGTTTGAAACACTGAAGTTTATGGGGAAAATTTGAAGCATGAAGTTTATGAGGGAAATTCTGAAGCATGAAGTTTATGAGCAAGTTCTGAAGCAGAAGTTTATGAGCAAGTTCTGAAGCATGAAGTTTATGAGGAAGTTTGAAGCACTGAGTTTATGAGGGAAATTTGAAGCACTGAAGTTTATGAGGGAAATTCTGAAGCACTGAAATTTTTGAAAGGAAATTTGAAGTACTGAAATTTATGGGGGAAAATTTTGAAACACCCAAGTTTATGGGAAGTTCTGAAGCACTGAAGTTATGGGAAGTTCTGAAGCATGAAGTTTTTGAGGAAGTAATTGTAACGTCTTCATATGCACTTCATGCGACCCCAAAAATGAAAGAAATTATGTGTATAAGGATTACAATTTGATGGATTTTTTATAAGTTAAAACGTATGGCAAGATATTTACCGTCAAATGTGAAGATAAAGAAAGATTTACGAGGGGAAAAAAAAGGGGGAAGTTGAGCTGGAAGAGGGGAGCAAAGAGTGGAGCAGGAGGAGAGAGATGGAAAACAGGCGGAGACGGGAGCAGGAGGAGGGAAAAAGAATGGGGAACGAAGGAAAGCCCACGAATGGGGGCTGGAGGGGGGAAAAACTGAATGGGGAAACTCAGAGATGGGAATGGAAATGAAAGCGCTCCACACGTTCAAAGAAAAAGATGACCGTAAAGGATCAGGAAATGCTGGAAAAAAGGAATCTCACAGTGGATGAAAAGGAATAAATGCAAAGAAACTGCCGAATGAGGTAAAACTTCACGTAGAACAGCGAGGAGTTTCCCGAAAAAAAGTAGCGGGTATAAAAAAGTAGTGGGTTAAACGGGGTATACCCTAAACACTAAGGAAAAACAAAAACAATTGTATTTTGCGAAGATTTTCAACAAATCACTGAAGCTTGCAAAAAACCCGGGAAGAGGGGGGTGGGGGAATATTTTGGTTGCCATTTCGTGCTTCGAGGGAGAGGAGAGGAGAGAGAGAAGGGGGGGGGAGAGAGAGAGAGAGAATTTAGATCTTAAATTGGTTTCGCTGATTTTTAATGTCATAGACAAGATTAAACTGGAGGTGGGGCAATTAAACACCAAGAGCGGGTAAGTCAGGAAACTCAAGACGTTTACCTGCAAAAAAGAAACTGTCAATAAACTTTATGAAATTCTACAACAAAATTTCTGCATCTTGCTGGACTGCAAAAATTTTTTTCGATACTCAATGAACCCGAAATTATTCGGGCAAAAGAGGAAAAAACATCAATGAAAATTTGAAAACACACAAAGAACATTAGAAAGAGATATTTGGGGGAGGGGGGGTACCTTGTGGGTTCTACAAGAATCAGGCTGGGGCACAATGTTCTTATATATGTAAATGACATATCAGTAGTTTTTGAAAACTACATGTCTTTGTTTTTAATATAAACATAATGCAAGGGCTGAAAACATGAGGAGCAAATAAGTAGGGTTCTAAAAGATCGAAAAAAGCTACATGAAAAGTCAGGCTAAAGGTCTATTTAAAAAATAAAGGTAATTTGATTAGGGGAAAGGGGAGAGGAAGACCCCTGACAAAAAAGGAGAAAAAATTTTAAAAAAAAACAATACATGAAAAAAATCTTGTACACAAAAAGCATTGTCGTATCCATATAAACCATATAACTACCGTGACACAGACTAAATTTAAAAATTCTTAGACCCCTTTTTTAAAATTTGCCCCGACATAGACATGACCTACGCCAGAATCATCATGGAACCCCCTCGTATCATGTGCAGAACTTGATAAGGTCCCAAAAACGGAAATAATACTATGTCAGAGAAAACAAGAGTTATTCATGCATAAACGGAAATTAAAAACCTGAAATCATGGGGGAAAGAAGGATCAATAAGGAAGGGAAAGGGGTTATCGGAAGGTGAAAACAAAGGGAAACCATGAGGGTGTTAGGGAGCATTTCATTTTTTGTCTTAGTGGGAGAAACTTTGATTAAAATGAATGGAAAGTGATGGAGGCATTTTTTTTTTCGCTTGTGGGCCCAGATATCACAAAAAAATCGGTCTTAGTCTGGAAACAAATCCGTGAATATATATCAGGTTTTTCATATTACGCGGGACTAGTAATAGGGGTCAGGGGTCCCATGAGAATGTTGCAGATTTTCAAAACCATACCCCAAAGCAGGAGATAAAAATTCAAAATGAGAACAAAAAATGCCAATATACGATTTTAGTAAGGAATATTGAACAGAGAATGAAATTAAGTCCCCGTGCCCTTCTAAAAGAACTGAAACCCCCATGCGGATCAGAGGATAGAGGGTAATCGGATGAACGAACATGCCTGGGTCCCCGAGAAAATGTAGCGAAGGGAATCCAGCCAGAAATTATTTGAATTTTAAAACTAGCTAGAGTCGAAATGAAAACTTTCGAAATGAGAGCCAGGGCCATTTTACATGAGGTAGAAAGCCTAATTGAAGGTTTCCCGGGAAATCAAATAAAAAGAAGGAATTAAAAAAGAGAAAGGTTTCTTATATGGAACTCAATGTAACTGAGTAATTTGATGAATTGACATAATAAATCGCGATGAAGTATTCAGGAAGTGTTAGGAGGATATTAAAGAGAAACGTGTGCAACATGAGGTAAAATGGAGTCAAATGGAGCAAAACCGAGAATTGGTGGAAGATACACAAATAACTCGCACATAAAAGAGAGAAGCTTACGACGAGGTTATTTGTGTATCGTTCCAGTCACGGTATTGTGCCTTTTTTTTTTTTGTCATTTATTGGTGGAAGAGAGACCATTGCAGAGAGAAACTTAACTGAAAGGTTTCGCCTCTAGACAGGCTTCTTCAGTCAGTACACAGGGATGTACAAGAAACAAATTTATGTAAGAGCATCGACTTCTGTATTGGATAAGAGTCTGGATAACACGTTGTTGATTATGTGAGGACTGCCCGCGTCTTTCCATCTTCTATGGGTATAATAATAGGTCAGTTTGACGTCCTATTTACGTTTCTGCAGTTCGTTGGTTCTCGCCACTCTAGATCTGAATTGCTCGACAGTGGTCAAGTCAAGGCTGCCCTGAACCTGTTATTCCATGTTGCGTATGATGTGGAATGATGTACCCACCCCAGCCAAGAGCAACATAGCTGTTGCCACTAACATATCCATCACAATCACAGACCAGAGCAAGCAAAAAGAAAGAGTATCACTAGGATCACATTAAAGAAGGTGTCGACATTTTTACATGTGGCGGTTGTGACCTGAAAAATATGAGAGACCTCCTGTGGCATACATGTCGGGAGGATTAACATGAATAATGCCAGTATGATGCATGGGGACCAGACTATACACCAGATGTTTTAAAAGAACACCCAGGTAGTCGTAAAGGAAACGGACTAAAGGCAACGCACAAGACACATTCCAACACAATCAAGGAGCTATAAATTTTGCCAAACATGATGTCTAACTCACTGTACATTATTTTACTACATGTAAACCACACAATAGCCAAATTCTGTAAACTCAGCATTGTAATCCTTATAGAGAATAAACTTTGAATTTGAATAGATAAACAGGCCACTGGATGGACCCGTAGAACTCCCGCAGTGCTTCCCACTCGTAGTTCATCCCAGGAGGCCAGGAGCTGTGACACGACCCCTGTAACCACAACTAAGTGAGTACATTAATCTCGCAAACCTGATCACTTGCCTGACCGGCAGGAAACGAAAAAATAAAATGGCAAGAAATAACTAAAATAGTCCACCACCTTGGTACCTTGATGGACTGAAGGCACAGCCAGTAGCCTCCCCCCCCCTTCCCCTAAAATCACAACCACTAATACCAACAACAAAATCCTTAAGCCATCCACCAACAAAATACTTTTCATCAGTGGACTTCTAGAGAAGTCAAATGCGATGTTTACAGCCTTCACAGAGACCTACACAAAAGACCCCGTTGACAGCGAAATATGGATAACTAGGTACAATTTTGTTTAGATGCGACAGAAAGAACAGGCAACAAGGGAAAGTTGGCCAGTATGTCAAACAGTCGCTCATTTGCAGTTACTGAAACAAATGTAGTCGATGTTCTAGCGATATAGATCGATAACCAAAACTTAGTTATTGTGGCTGTATATAAGCCACTAGATGAGATGCAGCTTGGTGATTTCAATCTAAGACATACAAAAATGGAAGAATGTATCATATTATTTTATAACAGAGACCATCCCTGGAGGCAGCTCAGACAGAAAAAAGTTAAACACATATACATGCATTGCTGAAACTCTGTAATAAATACAACCTAAGCCAACAGATCGTCGACCAACAAGACTTGACCTTATTGTCACAAATAATGAGCACCTGGTAAGAAATATGACAATACAAAAAAAATGGACATGAACATGGGTCGTGACCAGCAAAATGTATACAGCTACGAGGGTGCCTTCACTTAATTCAGCTTCAACAACAAGAACATCAACTGGGATCAGGTAAACCACGTCCTAAATGAAATATGTTGGGAAGATGTCATAAATAACATGGATCCTAACTAGTGCCTTGAAAGGATCAAGTTTCTGATAGCTGAAGTATGTTAAAGAAGAAAAAAGATAAGTAAATAGGTGAGAGAGAAAGAGAGAGAGAGAGAGAGAGAGAGAGAGAGAGAGAGAGAGAGAGAGAGAGAGAGAGAGAGAGAAACTCCCTTATTATTATTATAATCAAAAAGAAGCGCTAAGCCACAAGGGCTATACAGCGAAGAAACTCCCTTACAAGAGAAACCGAAGAATCACTGAGGTTCTCAAAGGGGCGAGATTATTTGAAACATGTAAATAAGTACTGACCAGGGAAGTGTAAAATATTGAGCTTAATTTAAATGATTCATTCAGGATCCAGGAAAGAGTGGAGGAGCCAAAAACAATTAGTGAAATCGAAAGAAATTAAAAAAAAAAAAAAGACAAAAACCACATCTAGAACAGGGCCTTTACTCAGACAAGTTGGCACTGGCACAATTGACAATAAAGAAATGAGTGAGATACTGAAGTCTCAATACAACTCTTTGTTTAGTGAGCCACTAATCAGTCTAAAGATCGACAGTTTATATTATTTTCTCGTGAATGAACCTCAAAACCCTGTCAATGTATACCAAATTTCTTGGATGCACTGGAAGACAAACAGAATGCAGACATAGTATACACAGATTTTTTCAAAAGCCTTTGACAAGTGTGATCATTGTGTTATAGCGCACAAAATTCACGCCAAAGAGATAACTGGCGGAGTGGGAAGATGGATCTTCAACTTTCTACCCAATCAAATACAAAGAGTAGTGGTAAATAGATTTAAGTTGGAGGCTGCCATGGCGAAAAACTCTGTTCCACAAGGCACAGTACTCGCACCCATCCTGTTTCTCATCCTCATATCAGACATAGACAGAGATGTAGACCATAGCACCATGTCATCACTTGAAGACGATACTAGAATCTGCATGAAGCTGTCATCCATTGAGGACACGGTAAATCTTTAAGCAACGGAAATGTGCAACGGATAATAATATGATGTTCGATGAGAACAAATTTCAATTTTCCCATTATGGAGAACTGGAGGAAATAAAAACTAGAACTGAGTATACCACAAACTCTAATAATACAATAGAGCAGAAATGTTGTGTGAAGAATCTGGGAGTGGTAATGTCAGGGGATTTTACCTACAAGGAGCATAAGAGTGTCACTATGGATAATGAGAACCTTCAAAACAAATGATGCCAAGCTAATGACAATCCTAATCAAATCATTTGTTCTCTCTAGGCTGGAATACTTCTGTACACAAACATCTCCATTCAAGGCGGGTGAAATCGCAGATACAGAGAATGTACAGAGAACCTTTAGTGCGCATATAAGTTGCGTCAAACACACAATTATTGGAATCATTTGATCTGTACTCACTCATGCGCAGACGAGATTGGGGTTGGTCCCGAATTTGCACCCAGAAATCATTCCCTACGAAAAGAAAAGACTGGGCAGACCGTGCAATATACCCCAATGAAAAGTAAGGGCACCATTAGTACACTAAGAGAAAACACAATAAGTGTCCGGGGCCCAAGACTGTTCAACAGCCTCCCACCAGGCATAAGGTGAATAACCAATAGATCCGTGGCTGCCTTCAAGAGGCAGTTGGACAAATACTTAAAGTCAGTACCTGATCAGCCGGGTTGTAGTTTATCGTAGGATTATGCGCGTCTAGCAGTAACAGCCTGGTTGATCAAACCCTGATCCACCGGAAGGCCTGGTCAAGGACTGGACCGTGGGGGCGCTGATCCCCAGAACATCTTCCAGGTAGTTTCCAGGTAAGTAGACATCCTTGTGTATTGAAATGAAGGAGCTTGTCCACAGGCAAAACGTCTCAATAAAAAGTTCCTCCATTTGTAGCTTTTTTTTCACTAATATCGAGTAATATTATTAGAGAAAACGTTTTGCCTACCAGAGGCTTTACGTCCCGTTGTCTATAAGTAAAACTACGACAATAAATGTAAGTAGGTCCAATTCAGAACTGGAAAACCTGTGACGCCCATGCGGAAGCCAAGGGAGTCACCCCTATAAGGAAGGAAGAAAATGTTATGATCAAAGGAATGCCAGGAAGAAAACACATGTACAAGAGAGCATAAGAGAAGTATGGGACACAGTTAATTATGTCCGAGCAAAGAGTTCTCAGGAGACTCTGAGAATGAAATAAGAACGGGCAAAGTCTGAGCCGATGTTATTATTCCTCCTTAAGAGAAGAAATACAGTGATAAGGAATCAGATGTGATGTATCAGAGCTTGAGCTGACTGGTAAACAGTCAGGCAACAACTGGCAACTTCTGTGACTCTTACAAAAGCAGATGTGACAAACACTGTGGCTATTATTTCAAGATTATTAAGAGGTAAACAGTAGAAAAAATTTCCAAAAAGAGGTAAAAAAGGAAAAAAAAAAGTTTTGAAACAGTAATGAAAAAATTCTGGTTGTAACATGAATGAAATGTTACTTGTTAAGGGAAATATACGAGTTGATGAGAAAATAGAAGGTTTGGTTATATTTGTATATATGAGGAATACAAATCAATTTGAATAAGATATCGTCAAAATAAAAGAAATAAGAACATATACAGAAGCGAAAAAAAAAAAAACATAATAAATTTGTTACGAAGACTATTTTAATCATGAGGGACCTTATTTAATAATGTTAGTGACGACTCCAGTGTTAATTGTTAGTGACGACCTCCAGTGTTAATTGTTAGTGACGACTCCAGTGTTAATTGTTAGTGACGACTCCAGTGTTAATTGTTAGTGTAGAGACTAATAATTGTTAATTTGACGATCAGTGTTAATTGTTATGAGAGTGCCATGTGTTAATTGTTAGTGACGCCTCCAGTGTTAATTGTTAGTGAGACCAGTGTTAATTGTTAGTGACGCTTACAGTGTTAATTGTTAGGGCTCCAGTGATTATGTAGTGGGACACTCAGTTAATTAGTGACGACTCAGTGTTAATTGTTAGTGACGTCCAGGTTAATTTTAAGCGACTCCAGTGTTATATTGTTAGATCCACTCAAATGAAATGTTGACGACTCCAGTGTTAATTGTTAGTGACGACCAGTGTTTTGTTAGAAGTTCCATTCAACTGTATGAGTAGCCTAAAACTCCAGTGAGTAATATCATCAGGTTATTGTTAGTGAAACCAGTGTTAATTGTTAGTAGAACTCTCCAGTGTTAATTGTTAGGACGACCTCAGTTTAATTGTTAATGACGACTCAGTCGTTAATTGTTAGTGACGACTCAGGTAAATCTTAGTGAGAGCTAATAAAATATTGATAGTGAAGCCATAAACCGTGAGAATACAGTGAATAAACTCATAGGAAGCAGTGAAGACTACAGTGAGTTATGACAGTGTGGAAGTGAGCTATACAGTAAGACTACAGTGAACCATTGGCATGACGATTCCAGTGGGTATTATTAAACAAGGATTTTAATTAATAACACGAAGACAAAAAAATGACAGTGAAATTCCAATGAATAATGATGATAGACGACCAAATGAATCTTTGGTATACAATTTAAAACTCATCAGGCGAGCCATAAAATCATCAGGACGAGCCAAAAAACTCATCAGACGAGCCAATAAAACTCATCAGAACGAGCCAATAAAACATCTCAGGACGAGCCAATAAAACTCTCAGGACGACCAATAAAACTCCTCAGGACGAGCCAATAAAACCCTCAGGACGACCAATAAAACTCCTCAGACGAGCAATAAAATCCTCAAGAGCCAATTAAAACTCCTCAGATTGAAATCATAAAAACTCTCAGGACGACAATAAAACTCAGGTACGAGCCAATAAAATCATACAGGAGAGCCAATAAAACTCCTGACAGCCAATAAATCATCAGAAATCCATAAATCTCCTCAGGACGAGCCATAAAAAATTCAGGAAACAACAAAAATCTCTCAGGATACAGGCAAATAAATCATACTACCCGAGCCATAAAACCCATCAGGACGAGCCATAATAAGGGATAAAAGTTAAATGAAATTGAAATTAAAATCACGTAACATTTTAAATTCATAACAATTTTGTGAATAGGTTGATAAAAAATCTTGAAAAATGTTAAAAATGAGATCAAATTTTCAATCATTAGAATACAATATTAAATTATATGTCATAAGAAACAGTTTAGGAGGAAACAAAAGAACAGATTAAAGATTAACATAGTAAAAACCTATGAAAATAAAACTTACCCTGATCCTAAAAAAAGAATAATAATTTATAAAGTGCAATTGATATAATCTTTAAATAATATCTAATGCTAAATTAAAAGTTTATCCCTAAGAAAAACTAAAAACAAGAAAATCGACTTAAAAAAAATTGTAAGACACTTAACCTTGAAACCTTTAAAAAGAATACAAGAAATAAATAAATAATGGAGAAAAAGATAAGATTATAAATATGGAAAGTATAAACAAACAACTATTAGTAAAATATTTTCATTCAATCAATGGGAAAATTAAAAACTAAAATATTTGCTAAAGTGCACTTGCAAAACTACTATAAATGAAGTGTCTTAAATCCATAAAATAAAAGAAATATATCCCATGAATTACCTAAATGAGTGATTAAGATAAACAATAGAGTCAAGGTGAGGTACACCTTCGTTGTGAAGAAACACGAAAAAGAATTATGCTTCCATGATTAATTTGAAGTAATTATGTGTAAATTTCTGGAATAAGTAAAAAAAAATATAAAGAATTGTCAACTAATAAAAATAAAACCTTGACAACTAAAATATTGGGTTTATTAACAATGGGAAAAAGCTGAAATAGTAATCCTGAAGAGTTGTACGTATAATAATGGAATGAAAAAGACTTATTAATTAAGAATAATAATATCAGGATAGAATGTTTTTGAAATAATTGTAGAAACAGAGGTGTAATGGTAATGCTTGAAGAGAAACTTGTGCTAGAGAAGTTACAAATTAATGGAAAAAAATATCTTCAGGAATTCGTGTAACTAATGGGATCCAACATAGAACCGAAAGACTGTAGGGGTCATACAGCTTGGGAAAAGGAGACAATCAGGTTAGATCCTTATGAGGTCTCGTTTTCAAGAAATGTGAACAGCAACAAGGTGGGCACAATTCAAGTTAAAGCTAGATGAATCCTGTTCGATTAGCGAAGTTTTTTCAGTCAAGAATTTTCAGAAACTCGAATAGTCTGGTAATGATAGTTTTGGAGAGGTTCCATCATTACTTTTAAGATGATTATGTAAAACTCATCGAACGGAACCTAGTAGCGCAGGAAGAGGGAGGGGCCAGGAGGGTGGTGAACCCCTAACCAATGGCGAAACACATTCACGCTTTATGGACTTCGTTTTTGACACTTGTTCATATGGATTTATATTATTCTCAAGTTCGTTTATTATCGGTTCCTGATGTTTGCATTACGGTCTTGCATACGATTCTAAGTTCTGCGGTATTTCAATTCTTTCAGAGGTTTTATAGTTTAGACGTATTTTATATGTAATTCTCATTTTTGTGTTAAAATGATTCTAGGGATAACCAACAAAACCGGTGGGTTAAATCGGCTATCAGAGGTGGATTCACAAAACTCCAGAAGACGGAATTAGTCCGCTGGACCACTTGTGTCTGGATTTCCTATTGTCGCAGGTTCTAACCCCACCCGGAGTTTGGTTTGAATGTGCTATATCAATTTCGTAGATTTCGATTACTTCGATTATTTCACAGGAACAGGATGAGACAGGAGGAGCCTTAAAGCATTAGTGCAATTGAAATGAAATATTTTTTCATATGACCAAAAAAGGCAAATCCCTCCTAGTATCGGGCCCCAGCTCAGGATCAGGATGGGTGAAATTACACAGATGACAACAAGAAATGATAAACTCAAATCCCATGGACTAGCTTTACTAAACCATAAATCATGAGGATCGACGCCCAAATTTCTTATGAAATCCTCAAAACTCCATAAGTATACTAGATTTCAGAACATTACCATTCCAAAAATTTCGAAAAAAAAAACATTGGACAACATGCCCATCCTCCCCCGACCAGACACTGATGATAACCTTGTTTTCATTGAGAAATCAGAAAGAACCCTATCCGCTTGCTAAACTATGGAGGAGGAGCTTGGGATGGTGATAAAATACTAAAAAGGATATAGCCCCATCCGAAAGGGAATCAAAGCATAGACTAAAGAACTATAGACCAATAGCTCTGACAAACCATAAATCGAATCTTGAAAGGTGCTTAGAAGCAGGATTGCAAATCACGGATTCCCCAAATTCCAATCCGGAACATGGGTCAGGGCAGGTCGCTCCTGCCATCGCACTATGGATCACTATATGGCCTTGGATGCACTGGAAGAAAATCAGAATGCAGAATGTACTTATCAAAAGCATTTGACAAATGCGATCATGGCGTTATAGCCCATAAAATACGTGCTAAAGAAATAACTGGGAAAGTGGGGAGATGGATCTTCAACTTCCTAACAAATCGAACACAAAGAGTAGTGGTCAACAGAGTTAAATCGGAGGCTGCCATAGTGAAGAGCTCTGTTCCACAAGGCACAGTACTCGCCCCCATCTTATTCCTAATCCTCATATCAGACATAGACAGAGATATACATCACAGCACCGTATCATCCTTTGCAGATGATACTAGGATCTGCATGAGGCTGTCATCTGCTGAGGACGCGGTTAACCTCCAAGAAGATATAAACAAAGTTTTCCAGTGGTCAACGGTAAACAATATGATGTTCAATGAGGAAAAATTCCAACTACTCCGTTATGGAAAACTGGAGGAGATAATAACTAGAACAGAGTATACTACAGACTCTGGTCATACAATAGAGCGGAAAAATAATGTAAGGGACCTGGGAGTAGTAATGTCTGAGGATCTCACTTTCAAGGATCACAACAGTGCCACGATCGCACGTGCAAAGAAAATGATAGGATGGATAATGAGAACGTTCAAAACGAGAGATGCCAAGCCAATGATGATCCTTTTCAAATCACTTGTTCTCTCACGGCTGGAATACTGCTGTACATTAACATCTCCATTCAAAGCAGGTGAAATCGCAGATCTAGAGAGTGTACAGAAATCCTTTACTGCACGTCTAAGTTCTGTCAAGCACCTTAACTACTGGGAACGCTTGGAAGCACTTGACTTGTACTCGTTGGAACGCAGGAGGGAGATATATCATAATCTACACTTGGAAAATCCTGGAAGGAATGGTCCCGAATCTTCACACAGAAATCACTCCCTACAAAAGTAAAAGACTGGGCAGGCGATGCAAAATACCCCCAATTAAAAGTAGGGGCGCCATTGGTACACTAAGGGAAAACACCATAAGTGTCCGGGGCCCAAGACTGTTCAACAGCCTCCCATCAAGCATTAGGGGAATTGCCAATAAACCCCTGGCTGCCTTCAAGAGAGAGCTGGACAGAGACCTAAAGTCAGTGCCGGATCAGCCGGGCTGTGGCTCATACGTTGGACTGCATGCGGCCAGCAGTAACAGCCTAGTTGATCAGGCCCTGATCCATCGGGAGGCCTGGTCATGGACCGGGCCGCGGGGGCGTTGATTCCCGGAATAACCTCCAGGTAACCAGGAGTATTAATAACGCTCTTACTTTAAGTGCAAAGTTAGAAATGATTAAACTCAGTGAGCAAGATACGTTTGGCTGAGATAAGATATCGTTCGGATTTTTAACCCCGGAGGGTTAGCCACCCAGGATAACCCAAGAAAGTCAGTGCGTCATCGAGGACTGTCTAACTTATTTCCATTGGGGTCCTCAATCTTGTCCCCCAGGATGCGACCCACACCAGTCAACTAACACCCAGGTACCTATTTGCTGCTAGGTGAACAGGACAATAGGTGTAAGGAAACGTGTCGGAATGTTTCCACCCGCCGGGAATCGAACCCGGGCCCTCCATGTGTGAAGCGGGAGCTTTAGCCACCAGGCCACCTGGAGTTTTACCTGGAGAGGGTTTCGAGGGTCAACGCCTCCACCGCCCGGTCTGAGACCAGGCCACATGGTGGATCAGGATCTGATCAACCAGGCTATTACTGCTGGCCGCACGCAAGCTGACGTACGAACCACAGCCCGGTTGGTCAGGTACTGACTTTAGGTGCCTGTCCAGTGTCTTCTTGAAGACAGTCAGCGGTCTATTGGTTATCCCCTTTATGTATGCTTGGGCCCCGGACACTTATTGTGTTGTCTCTCAGTGTACTCGTGGCGCCCCTGCTTTTCATGGGGGATATGTTGCATCTCCTGTCGAGTCATTTGCTTTCATGGGAAGTAATTTTCGTGTGCAGGTTTGGTACCAAGCCCTCCAGGGCCTTCCAAGTGTATATTATCATATAACTAATTATTGTACTTATGTGTACCTGTGCTTAAATAACATACGCGCTGTTATGTGCTGGCCTGCAAGAACGTTAAAATCACTATTTGGCATATTACAAATTAGGAGTAGCTACTCCAGGCTTGGGAGTAGCTAACAGTGTCTTACCCGAGTTGAAGATGCAAAATAATAATAATAATAATAATAATAATAATAATAATAATAATAATAATAATAATCTTTCTGGGGCACTTAAATATCGAGTATTACACCATTATAGACACTTTCATTAATCCATCTATGAGTGAGCTAGGACGATGCTAGAGCACTCAGCTCACATACTGAGCTCTGGGATAGATTCTCCGATACTGGTGAAAAACATTAGAACGTGTTTCCGAGAGACATCTGCTGTCCCTTTTCACCCATCAGTAAAATGGGTACGTGGGTGATAGTCGACTGAAGTGTGTCGCATCCTGAACAAGAATGATCTAATTTGCCCGAAATGCTCAGCATAGCAAGGAGTATATGACAACAATTACTATAACCCGTTTTCTGTAGTATCACCACGACCAAAGAAACTGTTATAGCATTTATTTGGGTAACTATAGAGAAACCTTTTTTTAGTATGCCTTCACTCATTGGGCCATTTGCTTTAAAAAGGGTGTTGCATGAGACAGGGAGTGTTGCAATTATGTATTCTATTGCACCAGCGTGAAGATAACTTGTACACAATATAAGGTGTTTTTATTGTGGAAAAAAAACTTCAAAGTCGCATGCATAATGTGAGATGTACATGTAGAAATAAAGATATTATTTGTGGAAATTATTTGGTCCTAAAGTTTCACAACGTAAATGCGTCGTATGAGATCGACACCATGCCTAACCCTTCTAGGGTAGGGTAGGTGCCTGAGCCCGAGCCTTTAGCTCATAAGACTGTCATTCCCATTTGCCCCCTTGGGGCGGGGATGGCAGACCAGACAGGCCTAGCTTGTGGCTAGGCCTGGGGACAGTTGGTCCCAAAGATGAGGAGGTACTTGTGCCTCCTCCCATGGGAGACTTAGGTCTCAGACACTCCCTAAAGAGGGAGACAAGGCCGGGCCACCACTTGGAAAAGGCCCGGGCCGGGAGAATACCGGCTAATCTTTAATAATAATAATAATACGTCGTATGAAGGCCCTAATATTCCACGGAAAGGCCGTCTGAGTTCTGCAGACCCTCACATCTACCCAAAACACATACATACATCCGGGTTGGCGAAGGTGGTTGGAAGGTACATTTTAATTGATAGATTTACCCTTCAAGGAAGAGTTAGGTAGTTTATACTGTTTGTAAACTAATATTAGGATTATTGATGCAACTGTGGATAATAATAGTGTAGGCCTCAGACCTTAACATAGGTAGGAATAGGCTGTTAATATAGGCAAACACAAAGTTATGTTAGCTAGGGAGAACTGGCAGCCCAAGCTTGAACGACGAGGCGTGGGTCGAAAAGATGCCAGAGCTTCCTTCTACAACGAGACAGCAAACTTGGCACACTGCCGTGAACAGCAGGGCAGCGCCCCCACTTGTCTTCACATACTAAACCTGGGGAAATCTGGTGGAGGCACCTCGAAGTACCGTAGATGCCCTCCTCCATCAGGCCCATACAGTAAGACAAGACCTCCCTTTCTTTCTCAGTATCCTCCACTCAGGCCCATACAGTAAGACAAGACCTCTCTTTCTTTCTCAGTATTCTGGCAAGTTTCTGGGGGAAATTGTGAGTGAGTTGAACTGTGGGTCTTTGTGCAGTCAGACGCCCGAAGACCAGTACGTACCGGCATCCCCTCTTGTTGCGTTTAGAAGCTAGTGTCACTTCCTGCATAGTATTACTATGGGATACTCACCCGCATGGAATCAGGAATTTCTGAGGTGCAGGCAGGTCACTAATACCAACTGAATATTGCAGGAATTAAGGTTCCCGGTTGCATGTGGTCTTGAAGGGAAAGTCCAGAGGGGCTAAGGCTTAGGGAGGTTGAAGACTGGGATATATTCTCCAACACAAAGTAAGTTAGTCCTTTATTCGTGCATGCCGGCGAGATTTCTTGCAACATCAGTCATTTATGGAAATGTGTCATATAAGCCACTTTAGAGGCTGAGATACCAGCCTCAGGGCTCGGTGTCAACAGAGCTTGCTAGGGTAGACAACTCACACGGAGGCAGTCCAGACAAATTTCCACATTATTATTATTATTATTATTATTATTATTATTATTATTATTATTATTATTATTATTATTATTATTATTATTATGTATTAAGGCGCCCAGCACACACAAATCAGACACATAATTGCGACCGCCTACCCAAAACACTGAAACGACACTATTTACACATTTATGGAGCACTTTCCCCAGTGGGGAGCTCCCTAAATCTTGGACCAACAGCCTCATCATTCCAATTCCAAAACCCAATCAACAAAATGCATTTCGCCCAATATCACTTACTAGCTGCTTGTGTAAAACATTCCAGAGAATGATTCCTAGACGTTTCATGTACAGAATCAAACAATTTTTGTTTCCCCGGGTGCATGGTTTCATGCATGGAAGGATCGTGCATCACTGTATAGCCACCTTTCTCACCCTGCAAGCTGACAGCTCATACACTACCTTCCTCGACCTTAAATCTGCTTTTGATGTAGACAACCGAGATGTAATCATTAGTGAACTTGCCAGATTGGATATTGGAGGATGGCTTCTCTGGTGGATTAAAGGCTACTTGTCCAACAGAAGGTCTTCTGTGTTGTTTCAGGGGCATAAAAGTGTTTACCTGGAGTTTACCTGAAGAGAGTTCCGGGGGTCAACGCCCCCGCGGCCCGGTCTGTGACCAGGCCTCCTGGTGGATCAGAGCCTGATCTACCAGGCTGTTATTGCTGGTTGCACGCAATCCAACGTATGAGCCACAGCCCGGCTGGTCAGGTACTGACTTTAGGTGCTTGTCCAGTGCCAGCTTGAAGACTGCCAGGGGTCTATTGGTAATCCCTTTTATGTATGCTGGGAGGCAGTTGAACAGTCTCGGGCCCCTGACCCTTATTGTATTGTCTCTTAACGTGCTAGTGACACCCCTGCTTTTCATTGGCGAGATGTTGTAACGTCTGCCGAATCTTTTGCTTTCGCTGTGAGTGATTTTCGTGTTCAAGTTCGGTACTAGTCCCGCTAGGATTTTCCAGGTGTATAAAATCATGTATCTCTCCCGCCTGCGTTCCAGGGAGTACAGGTTCAGGAAATTCAAGTGCTCCCAGTAATTGAGGTGTTTTATCTCCGTTATGCGCACCGTGAAGGTTCTCTGTACATTTTCTAGTTCAGCAATTTCACCCGCCTTGAAAGGTGCTGTTAGTGTGCAGCAATATTCCCGCCTAGATAGAACAAGTAACCTGAAGAGTGTCATCATGGGCTTGGCCTCCCTAGTTTTGAAGGTTCTCATTATCCATCCTGTCATTTTTCTAGCAGATGCGATTGATACAATGTTATGGTCCTTGAAGGTGAGATCCTCCGACATGATCACTCTCAGGTCTTTGACGTTGGTTTTTCGCTCTATTGTGTGGCCAGAATTTGTTTTGTACTCTGATGAAGTTTTAATTTCCTCATGTTTACCATATCGGAGTAATTGAAATTTCTCATCGTTGAACTTTATATTGTTTTCTGCAGCCCACTGAAAGATTTGACTAATGTCCGCCTGGAGCCTTGCAGTGTCTTCAATGGAAGACACTGTCATGCAGATTCGGGTGTCATCTGCAAAGGAAGACATGGTGCTGAGGCTGACATCCTTGTCTATGTCAGATACGAGGATGAGAGAGAAGATGGGATCGAGTACTGTGCCTTGTGGAACAGAGCTTTTCACCGTAGCCGCCTCAGACTTTACTCTGTTGACTACTACTCTTTGTGTTCTGTTTGTGAGGAAATTATAGATCCATCTACCAACTTTTCCTGCTATTCCTTTAGCACGCATTTTGTGCGCTATTACGCCATGGTCACATTTGTCGAAGGCTTTTGCAAAGTCTGTATATATTACATCTGCATTCTTTTTGTCTTCTAGTGCATCTAGGACCTTGTCGTAGTGATCCAGTAGCTGAGACAGACAGGAGCGACCTGCTCTAAACTCATGTTGCCCTGGGTTGTGTAATTGATGGGTTTCTAGATGGGTGGCGATCTTGCTTCTTAGGACCCTTTCAAAGATTTTTATGATGTGGGATGTTAGTGCTATCGGTGTGTAGTTCTTTGCTATTGCTTTACTGCCCCCTTTGTGGAGTGGGGCTATATCTGTTGTTTTTAGTAATTGTGGGACGACCCCCGTGTCCATGCTCCCTCTCCATAGGATGGTAAAAGCTCGTGATAGGGGCTTCTTGCAGTTCTTGGTAAACACGGAGTTCCATGAGTCTGGCCCTGGGGCAGAGTGCATGGGCATGTCATTTATCGCATGTTCGAAGTCATTTGGCGTCAGGATAATATCAGATAGGCTTGTGTTAACCAAATTCTGTGGCTCTCTCATAAAAAAATAATTTTAATCTTCGACTCTCAGTCTGGTTAGCGCCTTGCTAAAAACTGAGCCATATTGGGACTTGAGTAGCTCACTCATTTCCTTTCTGTCATCTGTGTAGGACCCATCTTGTTTAAGTTGGGGCCCAATACTGGATGTTGTTCTCGACATTGATTTGGCATAAGAAAAGAAATACTTAGGGTTTTTTTCGATTTAATTTTGGCTTTTGTTCTTCCGCGTTTTGACTCCTGAAAGTTTCCCTTTAGCTTAAGTTCGATTTTTTCTATTTCTTTTACCAGTGACTCCCTACGCTTTCAGATATATTAAACTTTTTGCCGCTCTTTTATTTTTTCGTCCCCTTTAAAGGGAGCCCTGTCTCTTTCTATTTTCATCTCCCCCCTTTTTCTTAAAAGGGAAAATAAGCCTTGAGCATAGATCGAGTCCCACCGGTTAATTGTTCTAGGCAAAAATTAGGGTCTTTTTTGGCTTAGTCTTTTTTCCAGCTTTATCTTTAGGATTTGTTTTATTGGTCCTCTTTATGTTCTTTTATTAAAGGGTATTGAAGTTTTTTTGTTTTTTTGTGGTCTGGGGCCCCGCGCAAAATGTCTAAACCCTCATTATTTGGATCCGAGTATATTGTTTTTGTAGGTGATTTTTCGAATCAGATCTTTATTTTAGTGAAGATGAGGTTAGGTATTCTCCGGTTAGAGGCTTATTTTTGCGGGTTTTAAAATTGAATTTTGTGCAGAGATTTAAAAGTCTTGTGTGGAGTTTCGCAGAGCTGCCTCCTGGTGTTATACTGCAACACATTATTTGTATACCCCTCCATTTTGGTCCCTCAAGTTGAAACCCCCCGGAGCAAGATGTTTGGGGCAGGAGCTGGAATTTTTCCCGGACAGTGGTCAATTTTTGACAGCTTTTCCCTGGAATTGGGGGAGTTGCACTGGAGGTTTGAAGATACCACAAATGACTAGGTTTTGGTTCCGATTTTTACTGCTAAAACTTCCCACTACATCATTTGAGGCATTAAGCAGTTCTGTGCAAACAAGTGACTGCGTAACAGGCCAACCCCCCCCTTTTTGCTGTTCCTCGTACTCTGTATAGGTTGTAACCCTTCCTTTTGTTGTCCCAAGTATCCTTTTGTGGGTCTCTGTGAAAACCGCAAATATTGCATTTGCCCTGCAAAACATCCCGGATGAAAGGTATTTTGTTGTTGTTGCTGGCTTTTAGACCCCTTATTTGCAAAAAAAGTCATCGGCCTGGTGGGATTTGTGGGACTGGGGGGGATTTTCATCCGGGACTAGTTTTGTTTTGTTGCTTTGGAGTGGAGGGATGACTGTGGGTTCCCCCAAAAAACTTTGAATTTTGGAACCCCACAGGGTATGTGCTCATCCCACCCCAAATTTATTATTTCAATTAATGCTTTTCTTAGCCATACCCAGCCGTCCCTCATTTATTAGTTTTGCTGCTGATATAATGATTCCACCACCGGATTCTCCCCAAAACCCAAAAATTTTAACCATGTACTAGCCTCATGCAGGACCTGGGGGTTGATAATCTCTACTGAAAAAACAAAAAAAAATTTTCTCAATGGCGTCCTTTCCGACAGAAGGCACAGTTCCCAGATCCTTTGAATGATGGTTCTTTAGAATAGTAACCCGTACAGGGATTAAGGTTTTGAGGGGGCCCACTCTTGGACCCGTTGTAACGAACTTTGTCGCCAATCAAGAAAACTAAAAAGGCCCTTTGAGTTGTGGGGTTTTCTGTTTAAAATTGTGAAAATGATTATCTTGCTTTTTAGACCATTGGTTGATTATGCTTGGGGCCCCCTACTCTCTCTTGTGTCTGATGGAAAATTTGGGGGCGGAAAAAAGCAGACGAAGAATAAGGATCATTTTAGGATGCCCTGTACTGCCAAAATTTTTAATGTGCGGGAAAAACTTGACATTCCAAGCATCAGAGATCGTGTTACTGAAATAAATCTCCTAATTGGGGTTAATATGCTCAGGCAAGCCCATTCAAACCCCTGGAACCGACCTCTACATGAACCAGATACATGATCTATGTCAAATAACGCAACAGCGACACTTCTCCGCTCCATGGGATATTACCCCATTCCAAACTATCATCCCTCCATTTCCCCTAAAATACTTCTTCAATCACACCCAAAGCTCCGCCTTAAAGCCAAACATGATGCCTTAAGCTGTACTGATAACTTAATCACACAGCACACTCTTACACAAATTACTTATGTCCGTGGTTCTGTTCACCAATCCACTGGTGCAGCTGGTAGTGTTGCTGTTGTCACACAGAGTGATGGCTCTCATAAAGAACTTGGAGCACGCATCAATAACTGGGCCTATACACTTCAAACAGAACTGCTTGTCATACTCCTTGCACTCAAAAGCCTCCACGTATCTAAGGCTGACTAGTTTGTTAAATATTAATTCTTACCTTACCATTATCATTAATCATCTTAATATAATGATATTGAGTTTCTATGTTACTTTGCTTTATTCCTGGTACATATACTTTAAAAAGTTATTAATTACTGAGCTATATACAATATTCCAGTAACCAAAGCTGATGACCCATAAAAGTTCAGTTGCTCAATGAATTAATATTCTGGAAAGAAATTATTTTAAAATCTATGGTTTCGGTTAAGAGGTGGACTCTCCTTACCTCCCTGCCCAAGAACAGTATGTAAGATTAAGATTAAGAGAGTGTAGGCAAGACCCTTGTGGGGTGAGAGACAGAATGTAGATTTGAGGTAAACATTTCCATTGAGGGCAGAGGATCCATCACAATAAAAGTTATACTTTAAGATTTTATTACGCCAAATGGCAACTTAGAGGGAAAATCCTTCAAAGGATGATTAACCTTCATGCAGATTATGGCCTCTTCATCCAAAATACTGAAAATGCCCTTCTTTCAATGAATCGTCCCTGACTGCCATCCATTCCCCCAAGGCTCTGTATGACCACTTCTGGCTAAGCAGTCTTCTCATAAAATAAACAGTGAAAGGACACGGTTATTTACGGTATGTGTGTCTGCCAGCCTCCCTGGACAGCTGATCGAAATACCATGACTGCAAACTCTTTAGTAATAGCTCCTTCAGAACCCAGTAAAATATGAAAATGGTTAAAATATTTAAGAAAAAATGGATACAAACACTGAAAAATATTAATTTTCAAGAAAAACTAAAGGAACCTTTAAATGCCTTTGTTAGTAGTAATGTGAAGAGATGTAATAGCATACAATCTATAGAAAATGATCTGTAATATAGAAAAAGGGTTTTCTTCCTGTCAGCAACAAAAAAGATAAATAGGAAGTAATGTGAAAGGAATAGTGGAAGAGTCCCGGGCCGGGATCCATACCTTCAAGTCAAATAGAATAGAATAGTGGAAAATATTCCGTCACAGTATGGTCGATGGTTAGAGCGAAAGCAGAAAAGAAATAGAGTACTGTGAGCAACGAGAATAAAAAAAAAATATGAAATGGTCATTATATAACAGATGATGAAACATGATGAACGTATTGTTTCTGAAAATTCAGGTAAATTATTATGCACACACAGCTGCACAAACTCTGATGGCCAGTGAACTGACGCATAAGAATATATATATATATATTTTATATATATATAATATATATTTTATTATATTATATATATACATACATACAGAGAGAGACAGACAGACCGAGATAGTGACTCACTCTGGATGACGGTGACAACAACAGAGGCTGGGGCAGCATTGGAGGGGAGACATGTATAGTTACCCTCGTCTCTCCGTGACACTGAAGAAACATACAACTTGGATGACTTACGAGAGTTGTCCACCGTCACTCCTTGTTCCCTGCAACACACATAACCAGTGAGAGAAATGCAAATATCAGAACAGTAAGAAATGTAAGGGACATGAAGAGTATTATGCCGAATTGGTAAAATTTGTGATTTGGCTTAAATAGCAACCGCCTTCTTGCCGAATAAGGCAAGCGAAAATTTGTGTTTGCAATAATTTCGCAAAAATCATTCTGAATCTAACGAAAAAATATATTTCATTGTGCTTACGTATTATTAAATTATTGTAAACTTATCTAAATTATATGTAGTTGGAATAGGATAAATTAAATTGCGCTTGTTATAAAAAGGTTAGGTACGTTTTCTAAGGTTATTTTGGTACAAAATTATTCATTTTTACATTACTTGAAATGAAAAAAAAATGTATCTTTAAACGTACATGTGTAAATTTAAGAAAGGATTTAAATTTTAACTGAGTTTTTTGAAAAATGCCCAGTTTTCCCTACCCGGCACGACATTATTTTAAAAATATATATATATATTTTAAAATTTTTTATATATATATATATTATATAGATATATTTATATATATATTTATAAAAATTTTATATAAAATAAATGGGGAAGTACAATCCTGCACTTTAAAGGGGGGTTTTTGGGGATTTGGCAGTTTGGGGGGGTATGTTGTCTTTTTTGGGGTATGTTCGGATTTGTTGTTTTCGACCCCTCTGAAAAAAAAACTTTTGATAATGTGCGGTTGGTGAAAGTGTTGAAGGGATGATAAAAGTATTTTTTTTTTTTGGGGATTTTTTTTTCTTTTTTTTTTGGGTCACCCTGCCTGGGGGGAAAAGGCCCCATTTGTTGGAAAAAAAAAAAAAAAAAAATTATATATTTTATATATATAAAACGGGAAAAAAAGTCATAAATGCTTGGTAAATATTTTAAAATATATATTTTATATTTTATATATTATTATATATATTTATATATATATTTTATATAATATATTTAATATTTTTATATTTATTCTTTCTTTCAACCACCGGCCTTTTACCCCACCAAGGCGGGGGGGCCCCAAAAAGGGAAAAAACAAAAAGTTTTGTCTTTACTTTTAGAAATTTATACAGGAGAAGGGGTTACTACCCCCTTGTCCTGGTTTTTTTGAAAGCCCCCTTATAGACGCATGGCTTAGGGGGAAAAATTCTTTTCCCCTTTTTCCCCAGGGAAAGATATATAAAATACATATAATAAAATATTTTATATATTATATATTTATATATATTTAAAATTTATTATATATATATAATATATATATATTTATATATAAGTAGTAAAAAATTTCCAAAGGGGGGGGGTCCCTTCCGGTTTAAAGGCCCTTCCCACTAAAGCGGCCCCTTTCCCGGTTTTGGGGCCTTCTACAGAGGGGGCCCCTTTCCCGGTTTGGGCCTTCCACTGAGCGGCCCCTTGGGTTTTAACCTTTTCCACTGAGCGGTCCCCTTTTCACACCTAGGTTTTTACTTCCTTTTTGACCTTGTTTTGCCCTCCCCCTCGGGGCTACCCTCCCCCTTTTGCCCCCCCCAACCAATACCCCCCCCCACGACCCCCCCCCGACCCCCCCCACGCCCCCCCGCCCACGCCCCACCCCCGCGCCCGCCCGCCCCCTTTTCGCGACCCCTGCCCCGCCCCCGGGCCCGCGCCCCCGCCCGCCCCCTTCGGGGACCCCCTCCCGCGCCTTCTGCTGCGCCTTTGCAGCTTTCATCCGGATCCCCCCCCGCGCCCCAAATTTTCTTTTTCTTTTGATCCCCTTGGAATAAAAATTTTTAAGGTTCCCCCTCCCACTTTCACCCCCTTTCCCAAAAAATTTCTCAATATCAAAGTCCCCATTTCCTGGACCCCCCTCCCACTTTCCCCCCCCCAAACCCCCAAAAAATTTCCCGATAATCCCATGACTCCATCTCCTCGGATCAATTTTTTTGGTTTCCCCCCCTATGGGGTTTTTCGAAATTTCCATCCCTTTGGCCCCCCTCCGACTTTCCCCCCCAAACCCCCAAAAAAATTTCTCAAACCAAAAACAATTTTTTTGGATTCCCCCCCCCGGGGTTTTTTTCCCGGAAATTCTTATGATCTCCTCGGATAAAATTTTTTTGGATCCCCCCTAGGGGGTTTTTGGGAAATTCCCCTTCCCGGGGAATAAAGGGTTTTTTGGATTGCCCCTTCCTTTTCCACCCCACCCCCCAACCCAAAAAAATTTCCGAAAAATTCCCAAAGGGTTTTTTGGTTTCCCCCCCTATGGGGTTTTCGAAATTCTTATGATCTCCTTGGATAAATTTTTTGGATCCCCCTAGGGGTTTTCGAAATTTCCAATTCCTCGGATCAATTTTTTGGAACCCCCCCTCGGGGGGGTAACATGCTTATACAGGTCTAATGAAGGGTTTTTTACCCCGGCGGTAAAGTTTTCCCTTTCTTTAAATTTTTAAATGAACAAAAAAAGGGCCCACACTTTACAAGCTAAATCTTGTGACCCTTTTGGGTTCATTAAAGTTAATAAGGGGACTTTAGTAGTGACGTCACGTGATGCCCGCGCACACGGGCTGAATCTTGTCGATCCTTTTAGTTCTTTAAAAGTTAAAAAGGGGACACATTTTACATCAGAAAGTCACATTTTTTCTTTAAAATACCCCAATTTTTTTACAACACAAGTTTTGGGACTTTTTTTTTAAACTTTTTTCATCTCAGGTCACTCCCAGGGAAAAAGTAACCTCCTCCCCACCCCCCCAAACCCTCACCTCCAACCAAACCTCCCAATTTTTCATCAAAACCCCCCAATTTTTTTTCTCGTTTTAACCCTTTTGGGTTCATTAAAGTCAAAATGGGAAAACTTCCCTTAAAGAAAGTCCCAACTCGTTTACATCCCTTTCGTTAAATTCACTCTCAAAAATTTTAAACCATTTTACAAAGTTAAAATAGGGCACTTTTATTTGAACATTTAAAAAACCACTCTCATAAATCATTTAATATAAAAAAAATTCCTTTATACTTTTCCAAACAACACTGAAATACCCCAAAAAAACACATTCGAACACCCCAAATACCTCAAATACTCCCAAAAACCCCTTTCATAAGTACTTTTGCACATCATTTGAACACCTTCAAAAGAAACTTCATAATCATTTTTTACCCCTTAAAAAAAACCCCTTTTAAAAAAACTTTAAACACCCTTAAAACCCCTTCAAAACCCCCTTCAAAGCACTCTTTTAATCTTTTGAAACCCCCTCAAAACACCTTTGAAAAACCCTCAAAACCCCCTTTTTTGAATAACCTCAAAACCCCTTTAAAACCCCTTTTAAAAACCCCCTTGAACACCATAAAAAACCCCTTAAAACACCTTAAAAACAACATTTTGAACACACCAAAACACCTTTAAAACACCTTTAAAACCTTTCCAAAACATTTTTTGGGGTTACCCCCAAATAAGATTTGCCTTAATTTATCTGCACTTAAATTTCTTTAAAATTTTTCAATCTTCCCTCAGTCTCCAGACTAGGCTTTTTCTCTTTTTTACCCTTTTTATTTCCCTTAAAGTTATTAAGGGGACAAAATTTACTTCAGAAAAAAAGTAAAAAAAAACTAACTCAAACACTTTATTTTAAAACACCCCAAAAAAAACACTCTCATAATCTTTTGGAATACCCCAATAAAAAAACCCTTGAACCCCTTTCAAAAAAAAACCTTTGAATATCTTTTTTAAAACCCTAATTTCATCACAACCCACTTATATCTTTTTTTTTCGGTAACTCTAATTCGATACATTTCCCCTATCAATTCCCAAAACCAAAATTTTACTCGTTTTAACAAAGGGTCATAACTGAAACCCAAGATTTTCAAAAAAAAAAAATTTCTATGCCCAAACCCACACACGCACACACACCCCAACCCCCAAAGTTTTTCTTTTTTAAACCCCTTTTTAGTTCTTTAAAAGTTTTTAAGGGGCCCACAGTACATCGGAAATTAAACAACAACAACATCCAAAACCCCACAATTTTTTCTCGTTTTAGCTAATTTCATCAAAAAAAAGTCCCAAAACATCCCATTTATAATATCTTTTTTCGGTATTTTTGTTCGACAACAACCCCCACAGCACCCACATCCAAAAACCCCCAAATAAAATTTCCCAAAAAAACACTATTTGAGTACCCCCAAATTTACACACTGTTTAAATACTAAAACCCCCTGAATTAATCAAAAACCCTTCAACCCCCTTTTAAACCCCCTTGAACACCTTAAAAAACCACTTTTGAACATTTTCCCAAAAACCCCCTTTAAACTTTTCCCAATCAACACTGAAACATTTCCCAAAAAACCAATTTAAATGTACTCCCAATTACACCACTGAAAAATACTAAAACACCTGAATTAAATTTAAAACCCCCTTAAAACACCTTAAAAAACCCCTTTGGGAAACACTAAAAAACCCCTTTGAAAAACCTCAAAAAACCTTTGAACACCTTAAAAAACACCCTTTTAAAAACACCTTAAAAAAACCACCTTAAAAGACTCTCATAATCATTTAAACCCACACCCCAAAACCCCTTTTTTAAACCCACCCTTTGAACATTTCCCAAAAAAAAAAAAAAAAACAAAATTTTGGGTTTAATTTCCCTTTTTAAACACCACTGAATACTACTAAAAAAACCGCTGAATTCAATAAACACCCTTTTAAACCCCTTTAAAAAACCCCTTTGAAAACCTTCAAAACCTCTTGAACCCCTTTCCCAAAAACCCCTTTTAAAATTTTTTCCCAAAAACCCCCACTATTTGGTATCCCAATTACCCCAAATGTTTACTACTAAAACACCGCTAAATTCAATAAAAAACACCCTTCAACACCTTAAAAACACCCTTGAACACCTTAAAAAACACTCTTAAAACATTTTCCCAAAAAACACCTTTGAACTTTTTCCAATAACACTGAAAAAAACTTCCAAAAAAAAAAAAATTTGGTACCCCCAATTACACCATGAATACTACTAAAAAAAAAAACCCCTTTAAAATTAAAAACCCCCCCCCCCCCCCCCCCCCCCCCTTTTAAACACCCCTAAAAACACCTTTAAATAACCTAAAACCCCTTTGGGAACACCTTCAAAAACCCTTTGGGAACACCTTAAAAACCCACCTTCAAAGCACTCTATAATCTTTTTGGAACACTAAAAACACCTTTTGAAACCCCTTTGAACATTTCCAAAAAAAAAAAAAAACAAAATTTGAGTATTTCCCAATTTAAAAACCACGAATACTACTAAAACCCCGCGGGAAATTTCAATCAAAACACCCTTCAAAAACCTTAAAACCCCCCTTGGGAAACCCCCTTTCAAACCCTTTTGGGAACACCTTCAAAAACACCTTTGTTTTTTTCCCAAAAAAACCTATTTGGTACCCCCAAAAATTCCCACCACTGATTACTACAAAACACCGGGGAATTCAATAAAAACCCAAAATTTCCCAACACCTTCAAACCCTTTGAACACCTTCAAAAAAACTTTTGAACCCTTTTAAAAAACCCCTTTAACTTTTCCAAACACTATTTGAGTATCCCAAATTTTAAAACCACTGATTCCCTACAAAAACCCCCGCTAAATTTCAAAAAAAACCCCCCTTAAAACCCCTTTCAAACCCCCTTGAACACACTCAAAAACCTTCAACCCCTTCCCAAAAACACCTTTGAACACCTTAAAAAACACCTTTGAAACCCCTTTAAAAAACACTTCAAAATCTTTTAAAACAAAATAAAAAACACCTTTGAATAACCTCAAAACACCTTTAAAACCCCTTTAAAAACACTTCATAATCTTTTAAAACACACTCAAAAAAACTTTAATAACCTCAAAACACCTTTGACACCTTCAAAACCCCTTTGAACCCCTTTAAAAAAACAACATTTAACCCCACTAAAAAACACCTTTGATAACCCTTTGAACTTTTCCCCAAACAACCCCAAAAACCCATTTCCCAAAAAAAACACCATTTGAGTACTCCCAAATACCCCACTGAATACTAAAACACCCCCGGAATAAAACTCAAAAACACCCCAAAAACCACCATAAATAAGATCAACCCCCACATCCCAAAACACCCAAAACCCCAAAAACACCCACAATTTTTTCTCTTTTTTATCAAATTTCCCTTTGAAAGTCACAACCCCCAAACACCCCCCCTTTTTTTCTCTTTTTTAAACTATTTTCATCAAAAAAAGTCAAAAAAAAACAACCCATTATAACGTCTTTTGGGTATTTCTAGTTCGACAAAAAACCCCCCAAACCCCCACAATACCACACCCCCAACCCCACACACACACACAGACACACACAACACAACCCTAACCTAGCCTAACCTAACTTATCCAAAACCTAGCCAAACCCAAACCCTAACCTAGCCAAAACCTAACAAAACCTAACCAAACCCTTTACCTAACCTTTACCTAACTTAACCTAACCTAACCTAACCTTTACCAAAAACTTAACCTAACCTAACCAAACCCTTTCCCAAAACCAAATCAAACCCTTTGGCCAAAACCCTTTTCCTAACCAACCAAACCTATTTAACCAAACCCAAACCTAACCTAGCCAAAAACCTATCCAAACCCTTTAACCAAAAATATTTTGGGAAAACATTTCCCAAAAAAATACATTAGAGTACTCCAAAATTTTAATTTGAACGACTCCTTTTTTTTGGATATTTCCAAATTATTTTTAAAAAATTTAAATCATAAAATCAAACATTATTTTCTTGTGGTAAACACACTCAATGGTAGAAATATTTACTCGTTTTCCCGAAAAAGAAACACTTTCCTCACCCCCCCGGGGAGATTTCATTGGGGGGTCCCCCTTTCCCCCCCCCCAAACCCCACTGTGAAATGGGGTTTACACCCCAAAGGTGGGATTTAAGAAATCTTTGAACACCTGCGCCAACTCGGGACAGACAGACGCCATAAAAATTGGGGGTTTAAAATTCCAAGGTAGAAAATAAACCCTCTTTCCGCCCAAAACTGTCTATCCTAACCAAACCCTACCTAACCAAAACCTAATTCCAAATCAAACCAAAACCTAATTATCCTAACCAAACCAGCCTAACTAAATAAACCCAAAACCTAACCTAACTTACCCTAATCTAACCTACCCCCCCCCCCAACCTAACCTAACCAAACCCTTTACCTTAACCTACCGAACCTAACCTAACCAAACCCTAACCTTTTCCAAAACCTGTCCAAACCCTAACCAAAACCCAAATCCTAACCTAACTTTTCCTAACCTAACCAACCCTAACCTAATTTCCTAACCTAACCTAACCTAACTTATCCAAACCCCTAACCTAAACCAACCCTAACTTAATTTAAACTTAACCTGGGCCTAACCTAACCTAAAAACCCTAACCAAAACCTAAACCTAACCAAACCCTAACCAAACCCAAAACCAAACTTACCCTAATCTAACCTAACGTAACTCATCCTAACCTAATTTATCCAAACCCTAAAACTAACCAAACCTAAAAAAACTAACCTAATTACCCAAAACCTACTACTTTATTTTGAACACCTTAAAAAACACTTAATACATCATTTGAAACCCCTTTTTTTTCAATATCTCTAATCCACAACCTTTATAATCTCACTACAGAAAAAACCCCAAGATTACTTCAAACACCTCATAAAGCATTTGAGGTTTCTCAATAAACACCCTTTTTAAATTTTCCAAAAAACATGAAGCACTTCCAAAATATCATTTTGATTACTCCCCAAAAAAGAAATTTTACAGTCTAATTTATCTACACTTACAATTTTTATTTTAAAATTTAAACTCATCCCCCAAATCCTCCCCATCTCCAGAAATTTACAACATTGCCCCCAAAAAAAAATTTAAATCATACACTTATGACTGAGGAAAATTACCCTATTTTAAAACACTGACTAAATTTGAAACCCAAAAATGAACACCATGATCTTTTTCAAAAAAAGTCCCCACATCATTTGTACACCTTCAAAAAAAAAAAACCATCAAAAACCCCGAATACTCCCAAAAAACCCCTTGAATTTCTAAACCAAAAACCACTGAATACTACCCAAACACCCTCAAAAATCACCCGAAAATAAGTTTAAATCACCCTCTAAATCCTTTTTATAGAAATCCCCCAAACATTTAACCCAAAAACTCCCTCCCCATTTTTCGCATTAAAAAAAAAAAAAGAACACAAACCTAATTTGCAAACACTTAGTACTGATCACCACAACTGAAAAAAATATCTTGTACACAACATAATATAAGACAATCCCAAAATACAATCACCCATGTTTTACTTACCCCAAAAATTTACTAATATCACAGAAAAAAATCTTTTTTTTAAACATTTCACAAACACAACACACAAAAAAAATCATATTTGACAATATTTTTAAACGCCTCACCTCACTACCCCCAAATAACACAATGGGGGTGTGGGCGTCCCCCGGGGGTGAGCTCGCCGGTCCCCGTTTAGGTGAGACATCGTGTGTTGGTTTGGGAGTGAGGTGAGTGCGCTTAGATATTGTCAAAAAATGATTTTTTTTTTTTGGTGTGTGTGAAAAGTTTATAAAAAAAGATTGTTTTCTGTGATATTAGTGATTTTTTAGGTAAAATGAACATGGGTTTAAATTGTAGTTGGTGATTGTTTTTTCATATTATGTGTGTGTACAAGGTTTGTTTTCAGTTGATGGTGATCATGTACTAATGTTTGGTATTTGGTTTGTGTTCATGCTTTTTTTTTTATGCGTCAAAAGGGGGGGGAGTTCTTGGTTATAGTGATTTGAGGGGATTTCTATAAAAAGGGTGTTTAGATGGTGATGTTTAAAATTAAATTTCTTTGGGGATTTTTACGGTGATTTTTGTATTCAGTGGTATTTGGTAGTAATCAGTAGTGTTTTTTTGGGGGGTTTTCGGAGGGTGTTTGATGGGGGGTTTTTTTTTTTTAAGGTTACAAATGATGTGCGGAAACATTTTTTGAAGAAGATCAGTGGTGGGTTTAGAGTTGGTTCAAAGTTAGCAGTGGGGTTAGATATTTGGGAATGTCCCATGTTTATAAGTGTATGAGTTGTTTTTTTTTTTTGTAATGTTGTAAAGTCTGGAGAAAAGAGGGAGGAGTTTGGGGGGGGTGAGATGTAATTTAATGAAATGTTTAAGTGTTTGGGTAAATTAGAGCTGTCAAATCTTTTTTGGGAGTAAACAAAATGATATTTTGGAAGGCTTTAGTGTTGTTTGGAATGTTCAAAGGTGTTTTTGTGAGTACCCAAAGCTTTTTTGGGGTGTTCGAAGTAAACTTGGGGTTGTTTGTAGTGGATGATAAAGGGTTTTGGATGAGAGATATTGAGGGGAAAAAGGGGGGCCCCAAATGATGTATGAGGGGTGTTTTTTAAGGTGTTCAAAGTAAAAAGTGAGTAGGTTAGGATAAGTTAGGGTTAGGGGTTAATTTTTTTTTTTGGTTTTTTGGTTTTGGTTAGGGTTTGGATAAGTTAGGTTAGGTTAGGAGAGTTAGGTTTTGGTTGATTTGGATAAGTTAAATTAGGTTCGGGGAAAGGGTTTGGTTTGGTTAGGTTAGGTTAGGGTTTTGGGTTTGGTTAGGTTTGGTTAGGCTAGGTTAAGTTAAGTTAAATTAGGATAGGTTAGGTTAGGTTAAATAAGTTAGGTTTTTTTTAGGTTAGGAAAAAGTTAAAGGGTTTGGTTAGGTTTGGTTTTGGATAAGTTAGGTTAGGATAGGTTTGGTTAAAGGGTTTGGGGGGCAGGTTTTGGGGTAGGGGTTTGGTTAGGTTAGGTTTTGGTTCGGTAGGTTAGGTAAAAGGTTTTGGTTTTTGGGTTTGGTTAGGATAGGTTAGATTAGGATAAGTTTGGTTAGGGTTTGGTTTTTTTTAGTTAGGTAGGTTTTTTTGGGGTTTGGATAAGTTAGGTTAGGTTAGTTAGGAATTAGGTTAGGTTTGGTTAGGTTAGGTTTGGTAGACAGTTGGTCTGGGAAAAAGTGATTTTTACCTTGGATGTTTCCCGCATTTCCCTGGCGTCTGTTTTGTCCTGAGTTGGGGCAGGTGTTCATGATTAAACTTAAATCACCCTTTTGGGGGGTGAACCCCATTACCCTGGGGTTGGGGGGGGGGAAGGGGGACCCACAAAAGTCTCTCAGAGCGAGGAAAGTGGGGTTTTTATTCGGAAAAAACGGGAAAAAAAATATTTTTTTACCATTGAGGGGTGTTTACCCAAAAAGAAAATTTAAAGTTCGTTTTATGAAAAAAGTTTTCAAAAAATTTAATTTGGGGAAAAATCCAAAAAAATGGAGTGTTTTAAAAATAATTCTGGAGTACTCTAATGTATTTTTTGGAAGTGTTCCAATATATTTTAGGTTTTGGTTAGGAAGGGTTGGCTAGGTTTTTTTGGGGTTAGGGGTTTAAAATAGGTTAGGTTTTGGTTAGGTAATGGTTAGGCAAGGTTAGATTAGGGTTTGGTAAAGGTTAGGTTAGGTTTTGGTTAAAATAGGTAAAGGTTAGGGTTTAAAATTTTTTGGGGGTTTGGTTTAAATTAGGTTTGGTAGGTTAGGTTAGGTTAGGCTAGGTTAGGATAAGTTAGGTTTGGTAGGTTTGGGTTTTGTGTGGTGTGTGTCTGTGTGTGGTTTTGGGGTGTGGGTCTGGGATATTGGGGGGATGTGGGTGTTGTTGCGGGAAATAGAGATACCGAAAAAAAACGTTATAAGTTTTGGGGGGGTTGTGTGACTTTTTTGATGAAATTTGTTTTAAAAAAGGGGAAAAAATGGGAAAGGTTTTGGGTGTTGTGACTTTTGATGAAAATTTTGAATTAAAAAAGGGGAAAAAAAATTTTGGGTGTTTGGGTTGTGGGTTTTTGTGGGATGGGGGGGTGTTGAAACTTTGTTTATGGGGATTTTGGTGGTGTTTTTTTGGGGTATTCAGTGGTGTTTTAGTATTCAGTGGTTTTATTTGGGAATACTCAAAATGGTGTTTTTGGAAAATGTTTCAGTGTTTTTTTGGAAAATGTTCAAAGGTGGCAAAGGTGTTTTGAAATGTGTTCAAATGTTGTTATTTTGAAGGGGGTTCAAGGGTGTTTTTTAAAAGGGGTTTTAAAAAGGGGTTTTTAGGTTTTTCAAAGGTGTTTTGAGGGGTGTTCAAATGGGTTTGAGAGGTTTTTTTGAAGGTGTTCAAAGGGTTTTGAGGTTATTTTAAGGTGTTTTTTTGGGGTGTTCAAATGTTATGAGAGTGTTTTGAAGGTGTTCAAGGTGTTTTTAAGGTGTTTAAAGGTGTTTTTAAAAGGGGTTGAAAGGGGGTTTTTAGTGTGTTCAAGGGTGTTTTTTAAGGTTTTTGGGGGTGGGTTTTTATTGGGAATTTAGCGGTGTTTTTGTAGGGAATTTAGTGGGGTAATTGGGGGGTACTCAAAATGTTTTTGGGAAATTTTTCAAAGGTGTTTTTGAAGGGTTCAAGAGTGTTTTGAAGGTTTTCAAGGGGGTTTGAAAAGGGGTTGAAATTTTGGGTTTTTATTGAATTCAGCGGTTTTTTTTGTAGTAATCAGTGGGGTAATTGGGACTTTAAAAAAGGGGTTTTTGGGAAAAATTCAAAGGTGTTTTTGAAGGTGTTCAAGAGTGTTTTGAGGGGTTCAAGGGGGTTTTTTTAAGGTGTTGAAGGGTGTTTTTTATTGAAATTTAGCGGTTGTTTTTGTAGTATTCAGTGGTTTTAATTGGGGGGGTACTCAAATTGTGTTTTTTTTTTTTTTGGGAAATGTTTTAAAAAGGGGTTTTTAAAAAAGGGGTTTTTTTAGTGTGTTCAAAAAGATTATGAGAGTGTTTGAAAGGGGTTTTTAAGGTGTTCAAGGGTTTTTTTGAAAGGGGTTCAAAGGTGTTTTGAGGTTATTCAAAAGGTTTTTTGGGTGTGTTCAAAAGGGGGTTTTGAAAGGGGTTGAAGGGGTTTTTTTGATTGAATTAGCGGTTTTTTTTGTAGTATTTAGTGGTGTAATTGGGGAGTACTTTAAATTGTTTTTTTTTTGGGAAATGTTTCAGTTTTTGATTGGAAAAAGTTCAAAGGTGTTTTTTTAAAGTGGTTTAAAAAGTGGTTTTTTTAAAGGTTTTTTCAAGGGTGTTTGAAGGTGTTGAAGGGGTTTTGGGTTTAATTCAGCGGGGGGTTTTAGTAGTAATCAGTGGTGTAATTGGGGAGTAATAAAAAAGTTTTTTTGGAAATGTTCATGGGGTGTTGTGGGGTGTGGGTGCTGGGGGTGTTGTTGTCGAACTAGAGATACCCAAAAAAGATATTATAAGTGGGATGTTGTTGGGCTTTTTTGATGAAAATTTGCTTTTAAAAAGGGGAAAAAATTGTGGGTTTTGGATGTTGTTGTTGGGGACTTTTGGGTGTACTGTGTTTCCCCTTTTTAAATTTAAGAACTAAAAGGGTTAAAACGAGGAAAAAAATGTGGGTGTTGTGGGGTTGGGGTGTGCGTTGGGGTGTTAGGGTGTCATAGTTTTTTTTTGTTTAAAAATTTTGGGTTTCAGTGTGACATTAGTTAAAAACGAGTTAAAAATTTTTTGGTAATTGATGGGGGGGTGTAGTCGAATTAGAGTTACCCCAAAAAAGATGATATAAGGGGGGGTTGTGATGAAATTTGTTTAAAAAAAGTATTCAAGGGGTTTTGAAAGGGGTTCAAGGGTTTTTTTTGTGAGTATTCAAATGATTTTGAGAGTGTTTTTTGGGGGTGTTCAAAGTAAAGTGTTTGTGTTTTGTTTTTGGGATTTTTTTCTGATGTTTGTGTCCCCTTAATAACTTTAATGAAATTTAAAAAGGGGAAAAACGAGAAAAAAGCCTAGTCTGGAGAATGGGGATGAGTTGTAATTTAATTTAAATGTGTAAGTGCAGATAAATTTGAGTGTCAAATCTTATTTGGGAGGGACTCAAAAAGTGTTTTTTGGGAAAAGTTTTAAAGGTGTTCAAAGGTGTTTTGGTGTGTTCAAATGTTTGTTTTGAAGGTGGTTTTTAAGGGGGGTTTTGATGGTGTTCAAGGGTGTTTTTAAAGGGGTTTTCAAAGGTGTTTTTAAAGGGTTTTTCAAAGGTGTTTTTTTGGTGTGTTCAAATGATTATGAGAGTGCTTTGAAGGTGTTTTGAAGGGGGTTTTAAGGGTTTTTTTATGTGAGTATTCAAAAGGGGTTTTTTTTTAAGGGGTACCCAAAAGATTATGAGGTTTCTTATGAAGGTGTTCCCAAAGGGTGTGCAAGAGTACTTATGGGAAAGGGGTTCTGGGAGATTCAGGGTGATTTGGGGGTGTTCGAATGATGTTTTTTAGTTTTTTCAGTGGGTTTTTTGGAAATGGGTTTTAAAAGGTTTTTTTTTGTGAGTATTTTTAAAAGGGTTTAAAGGGGAGTGTTTTTTAAAATGTTTAAAGTTAAAAAGGGGGTATTTTAAAATTCGTAATATGTAAAAAATTTTGGGGTAGTGAATTTAACGAAAGGGGATGTTTGGGGTTGGGGGTAATTTGGAGGGTTTTGGGCCCCTTGTCTTTTAAAGAACTAAAAGGGGGGGTTAAAAACCCAGTTTTTGGGGGGGGGGGGCTTGGGGTGAAAATTGTGAAAGGGGTTTGGGTTTGGGGTGTGGGGGTTTTTTTGGGAGGGGGGGGGGGAGGAGGGGGGTTACCCCTTTGTGGGAGGGGTACCCCCCCCCCCCAAGGGTGAAATAGTTAAAAAAATGTCTTTGAAATTGTTTTTGTAAAGAAATTTTGGGTTTAACGAAAAAAAAAAGTGACTTTTTGATGTACTGGTCCCCTTATTAACTTTAATGAACTAAAAGGGTCGACAAGATTTGCCTGTGTGCGCGGTTTATCACGTGAAGTCACTACTATGTCCCCTTATTAACTTTAATGAACTAAAAAGGGGCGACAAAGGGTTCAGCTTGTATGTGTGGTCCTTTTTTAGTTTTATTTAACTTAAGAGAGGAAAAATGACCGCCCAGTAAAAACCCTTCATTAGACCTGTAGTAAAACATTTCTTTTCCCCCAGAGGGGGGATTCCCAAAAAATTGATCCAGGAATTGGAGAATTTTGAAAACCCTAGGGGGAACCAAAAAAATTTTATCCAAGGGGGATCATAAGAATTTCCCAAAAACCCCCCTTGGGGGGGAAACCAAAAATTGGGATTATCGAGAAAAAATTTTTTGGGGTTGGGGGGTGGGGGTGGGAAAGGGGGACAAAACCCAAAAAAACCTTTATCCAAGGGGGAGGGATTTTTGAAAACCCCCCAAAGGGGGGATCCAAAAAAATTTTATCCCAGGAGGTCTAAGAATTTCGAAAAAAACCCAGGGGGGGAAACCCAAAAAAATTGGTATTGTGAGAAAAAATTTTTTGGGGGTTTGGGGGGGGGAAAGTCGGAGGGGGATCCCAAAGGGGATGGAGAATTTCGAAAAAACCCCATAGGGGGGGAAACCAAAAAAACTTGATCCCAGGAGATGGAGTCATGGTATTATCGGGGGAAATTTTTGGGGGTTGGGGGGTGAAAGTGGGAGGGGGGATCCCAGGGAAAAGGGGGGACTTTGTTTTTGAGAAATTTTTTTGGGGGGTGGGGGGTGAAAGGGGGGAGGGGGGAAATTTTTAAAAAAAAAGATCCCAAAGGGATCATTTAAAAAAATGAAATTCGAGGCCGGGGGCGATCCGGATGGGGCGCTGCAGAAAGGGGGCAGCAGAAGGGGCCCGGGGGGGGGGTCCCCGAAGGGGCGGGCGGAGCGCGCGGGGGGCGCGCGCGGGGTCGCGAAGGGGGGGGGCCGGGGCGGGTGGTGGGGGTGGGCCGGGGGGGTGGGGGGGGAGGGTCTTGGGGGGGGGTGGGCGGGGGTATTGGTTGGGGGGGTTTAAAAGGGGGAGGTAAATCTCCCAGGGGGAGGTCAAAGGGCAAGGTCAAAAAGGAAGTAACACCCAGGTGTGGGAAAAAAGGGGCCGCCCCGGGGGGGGGGAAGGGGGTTAAACCGGAAGGGAACCCCTCAATTTGGGAAAGGGCCCCAAAAACCGGGGGGACCCCTCTGTAGAAGGGCCCCAAACCCGGGAAGGGGCCGCCCCAGTGGAAGGCCCAAACCCCGGGGGGACCCCCAGTGGAAATTTTCCTACTTATATATATATAATATATATTGGCGTTGCCCGAATTAGAAAAAGGCAGTAGGTTTTTAAAAAATTTGGGTCGAGTTTGTGAGAAAATTACCCTTTCCTACCCTCAAATTTAAAGGAGTTTTACCAAAACACTTGGGGAAAATTTAGTATGTAATGACAAATTTTTATATGAGGGGAGTTTTAATAAAGCTTGGAATTTTTTTTTTTAATTATTTAATATTTAAGGAAAGTTTCAAAAAAGGGGCCCCGTGGAAAATTACTTTAACCCTATTATTTTTTTTATTTTTTTTAGAAAAAATGTGAGTTTTTCACTAAGAGGCTAATTAAACATCCCAATGCATTTTGCTTTCAAAATTTTGGAGAATAGCCCTTTTCAAGTTTTCTTGGGTTATTTTGGGAAGTGACGCCTGGAAACAAAAAATTTCCTTTGGGGTTCCCCCTATAAAACTGCAAAAAAATGTGGAGAATTCTTTGACCCGTGGAAAAAAAAGGGGAAAGGGGAAAGGTTTAGACTTCCGTGTGCCTATGTGTGGAGAGCCCAAAAAACCAGCAAACAACTGTTTTTCTATATGGTTTAAAGTGAAAGGTTTCAATCAATAAAAAAGAAAGTTAAAATGGGAATATTCCCGATTTGGAGTCGCAAATAGACCTGTGCCACAAAAATGAAAAACTTTTCCTATACCAGTGTTTACAACACTGCCTGACCCTTTCCCTTTTTCAAATGGGGAAAAAACTCAGGGTTTTGGGTTTTTTAACAAGGTGTTTGCAGGGGGAAAATGAATATGAAAAAAGCTTACAACAGCCCAGTAGTCCTCCCAAGAAGAAGTTTAATGATCTGATAAATGATCAGACTTTTCAAAAAAGATCTGAACTTTTAGCATCCAGACTAAAAGAAAAAAAGCTGTCATAATGCTTTGGGACAACGAGGGCCCAATTGCTTCAAACCCTTTTGTAGATCGTTCTCTGGACTAAGTATGGAAAAAACTGAAAGCTGGAATCTTTTATGGTCCTCAAATTCGAAAAGCTTATCAAGGATTCTAAATTTACAAGATGTATGAAAGGTGTTGAAGTTCCTGCATGATGCAGAAACTTCAACACCATTCATACATTCATACATTTACCGAACAAATACACCAACCACTCTAAAACTATACCCCCATCTGCTTTTAACATTCTGTCTTGATCCCATCAAGACACAACTTCCCCTCGCACATCTGGCTCTTTGTCACTCCTTAAAGATGTCATACCTCGCTGCCCAGTGGATGAAATCTCTGCTTCCCTCTCTTCGATTTAAAAATATTTCGTCCATATTCCTAATACCTCTACCTTCTCATCTAATAACTCTCTGTTTTATTTTTAACCGTTAAATCCAATTGTCCCGTAGACTTTCTCAGTTTATTAACCTCACTTGGCTCACGTCCAGCCTCGGAGGAGCTGGAGGAAATTCATGATCTTTGATACATTGTGCCATTGTATTCATGTTCGTTTTTTCTGTTTATTAATAAATGTTCATAGAAAAAGATATATATAGAATATATTATATATAATTTTATATATATTTATATATTTATTATAATATTATATATATATATATATATAATATATATATAATATATATTTTTGCTTGTGTTTAACTTCGCATATATTTGTTTTGCGACTTGTCGACAACCTTTGTGACACTCTTGCTACTTTTGTTTGTTGCAAAACCCTTTTTTATTAATGTCCTCTGGGAATTTTTTCACCGCAGGCTGTTCACCAGCTTGTGAGTAATAATTTTGTTTTTCCTATGTTAGTTGTTACCTTTTAGTTTTTTTAGCTGACAGTTTTATCCCCTCTTCTTCTCTTTAGAAACTTGTGTTTGTCTGTAAGTACTGTGTAAATTGTGTCCAGGAAGAGTAAACTACGCTACTGTTTGCTTTGTGCAGCTGCCAATTGGTATATTGATTCGGGACATTTGGTCTTGCTCTCAGGTGACACTCATTTTACTTGCTTTGAATATTTTATTTTCGACTATGCCTGCATAGGATTACCTACCTTGTAGAGTCGTGACTTTCTTGATTTTTTCATCCTGCTTCAGTAAAATGTTTTCTTAAGTATTATTGATTTACAGACAAGGTTACTCTTTACTCCTTGTTTTAGGATTTTGCTTTGGGATTTACTCCCTTCCCAACTTGTGCATAGTTGAAGTAAGTTTTCCTTTTGAGTACTTTTTGCAATTTTCTGTGTACTTTTTATTTCTTTCACTCTCTTGTTAAGAAGTGAGTTACTCAAATGACTTTATTCATTTCAGAAATTTTTGCTCTGCTTGCATTTTCATTTTTTTGAAAAGATGCTATGTTTCCAGAGTCAACTTTTCCGCTTGCTCTTCAGTTACATGTTATTTCAGTTCAGTCTTAAGTCCCTTACTAGTAACTCACTGAATGTGTTTTACTTTCCCAGGTAGAGTGTTTCGAGCATGCCAGTGAAACTTCCAGGGGCTGAATGAGCTGCTATAGGCCTTGGCAAAACGTCTTGTGAATTTTATCCTAAACTTCAAATGCTGTGTTTGTGGAAAATAACACCACGAATGTGTGACTGTCGTTCCGCGAGCAGTTCTATTCTGCCCACTCATCACCGTGTATTTCACACACCTCAGCCAACTGGTTCACCGTCTCATTAAAGTTTCATTCAGATCTGCACTGTTGTTCTATATTTTGCTATACAGCACCGTGTTGACATGCGCTCCTCATTAGTGTATAAGTCTCAGTTTTCAATTTGAGGTGACGTAGGTCACTAGATATCTGCAGAGATAGTGGATCGCCTAGTAACTTCATTATTTTTTGCAATATGTATCTGTATTTTGTGCGTGGGTAAGTTTAATTGTCATTATATGTGAGAATAGGCTTTGTTAAAGGCAGACATTCAGATCAATAATAATGGAAATGCATTGGAATCTTTCATCTCTGCTTAGATTAAAGTTTACTTAACATGAGAAGAAAAGGATAGTAGAGAACATGAAGCAAACTAACTAGAGAAGAGGAAAAGCAGAATGAAAGACTTGTTTGAGAAGAATAAAGAGAGATGGATATAAAAAAGAAGGAAAGACATACTAGCTAGAGAAGAGCAAAAAGAGAGAGAAAGACTAGTTAAAAAAGCAAAGAAGAGAGAGAGAAAAAAAAAAACTAGCTAGAGACGAGCAAAGGGAAAAAGAAAGACTAGCAAGGGAAGAAACGGAATTGAAAGAAAAAACAGAGACGAAGAAAAAAAAATGCTAGAAAACTTGGAAGGAGATGCGAGAGCCAAAGCGAAAATAAGTTAGATTATGTGATGAAAGAGAGAACAAAAGATGATTAAAGAACAACTTGCTTTAGAGAAAAAGAAGTTACAGGACCAAACTCAACAGTGAGTTTTAATTAAAAAAAAAAAAAACTTGAGACTGAATAAGCTTTGGAACCTTTTTTAAAAAAACCGGTTTTGGAACAAAAGAAACCGGACTTTTCTACACTGAATCAACATTACAAACCTTAGGCATGTAGACAAATGGTCCTGGGAACCGACAGGATGATTAGGCACCTGTGCAGGTGTCTAATTCATCATCAAGGTTAGACATGTTTTTCTCTGGTACTGCTTTCAAGATCAGTTCTTCTGATATGCTACTGAAGAAGGAAATTCTTGAGGCTTTTCAAAAATACGAAACTCGTACAGGAAAGGGATTCAGTATTGCTACCATAAAACTAGATCAGAATTTCATTCATTTTCAAACTACTCTCTTCAAACTTTTCCATTTTTGAGTGGATAGGGCGGGAAGCGACCAAAATTATGTGTCTAAGAAATTTCATTGTCACTCATCAATTCTTGGCAGCTATTCCTTAATCATATCATAAGAGAGCGCAACTTGCATAACACTGCAGAAGTTACTGAAGCTGCCGATATCTACGCACGGTTTATAGCTCCAATAAGGTTCTTGAGGGATCAGTCCCTAAGGCGGAAAAATCCAAGTAAAAAAAAAAATCACTGCCAACAAAAGCAAAATCTGCCTGTTTTTACATCGATGTGCTTTAACGGCGGTGAGTCAAGCCATAAAAGTCTAGACTGTACATCAAAAAACGGCAAAAAGTCAGCAGATTCTTTTCTGAATGCAAATTCAGAGCTTCTGAATTTGCATTCAGGTTAAGGTATACCTCTCTTAAGCCACTATTACTCTCGCAGATTACTTGTGCCGAATAGACACCTTCCCTCTGGGAAGGAGCTCCCTGGGGTACCAATGATTCACAGGCTGGACTAAGGCAGTGCTCACTTCTATCACTTCTTGCTTTATTCTAACTGGGTATATTAAGGGCCCTTCCTTTCCTTCTGAAGTGATCCTTAAGTCACCTCTCGCCTCTATTTCCCCCGATGCCTCTCGATCCCGACACCAAGGATGACACTATTATAAAGGAATGTAATATCGTGATGGATGCTATTGTCCCAGAGATCGCTAGTATGGAGGATACCCAGAAGTTAAGTCCCTGGAAATATCGACGGGTAGCTTTTTGAACCTTCGGTTTATTTGTCAATCTCTCCAAAATTGTCATAGCCTTGCAACTACAGGTAAAATATTAGTTTAATAGTTTATTATTATTATTAGTGTTATTATTATTATTATTATTATTATTATTATTATTATTATTATTATTATTATTATTATTATTATACTGAAGAGCTAATCCCGAAAAGGTTGTACAGCACTGAAGGGAAGAAATGCGTAAAAGCTTAAATTTGCGAAGGATAGGAGGGGGGCAGAGATGTGTGAAGGATATCTGGAGTAATTTCTGGTAGGGATGTGCGATGGTATGTATTGGAGGATAGAGGAGAATGCAAAAGTCAAATTTAAATCAAAGTTGGTGTTAGTTTCTGTTAAAAATTCAAAGAGATAATCTGTTTCGAAGGTGAAACTTTCAACGGAGTTGTCGGAAACGCATCCAGCGAGCCCGCTGATAAGCAGAGTAAGATATAGTGGACTGACAGTGCGACCTGACTATCCATGCAGGGTGGTGCTGGGTATTTCTGCAAGTGGTGTCCGTTTGTGAGTTTCGTGTGGCCGATGCATAAGCGGGAGAGCCTAGTCTTCTTAACATAACAATGATGGAACGAAGATGGGCAGAATTCTAAACTTGGTTTGATAGAAAACAATTTGTTGTGAACCATCTGTTACCAACGTTATTACAAACGGTTGCAGAGTTGTTGGGAAACCACTGAAAAATAGTCCGAGAAAAGAATACCTTTGTGAGAAATCGGGAAGTCACGAATAACTTACCGAGTATCAGAGTCTGACTATTCATTGCCCCGAATATCGAAGTGTCCAGGACCCAGGAAACAACATCTTCCTTTGCCTATATAACCAAAGCTGTATACGATGGCCTATACGATGAGAGGAGTCAAATTTCTAGATAGACTGCAATGCACTTTGGAAGTTCGAAACAGCTACGAAGGATGAAGCAGACTTGAACGCAGTGTGTACGACAGCAGTGAGATTTGCATATAAGTGCTGTGAAAACACTAGCCGATTCTAGTAAATGATCTTGGAAAAGGGAACAAGAGTTACATACCTGACACCATCGGGAGATTTCGAACCATCAGCGTTTATTGCCATTATATAAGTATGAAAATGGAAGCATTCTATGTGCAGTAGCTTTAAGTTGTGGGCAAGTGGGGTTTTTGGCAATTAAAGCGAGATAAAAAAAGCCCCCAAATTGGGTCGAAAAATTCCCCCAAAAGAGGAAGAGGAAAAAAAAAGATATGGGGGTAAATGTAAGGGGAAAAAAATTAACCCAAGGGAAAAGCACAGCCATTTTTCTAGGTACCACCCCCTTTCTTTCAAAACATTTTTTAAAATTAAAGCACCACCCCTTTCCCGGAACTATTTACTCCCCTGTTTTTAAACTTTTCTGACTTGTTTCCCATCACCCCCAAGCTGCTTTCCCTCCTTTTATTCTTTCCTCAAAACGCGTCATGCACCTCCCCCCCCGCTAACACGGGAGTCATTTTCACCCCTTTCCCAGGGATCCCCTATACCTCCTTGGCTAATGCATAAAAATCACAGCTTTTATATCTTCATTAACTTTTTAACATTTCCCCCAAAATTTTTCCCCTCCATCTTCCCGATACCTCAGTTTTCTAAATCTAGTAATATCCTTTTCTATTTTTAACTATAAACTCCATTCTTTTCCCTAGGTTTTCCCTAAGTTTTTTGATCTCCCCTTTCAAATCTTTTACTTAAATCATCAAAGTTTTTTGAAAAACACCTCACCCTTCCCCTCTCATTGATCTTTTATTACATTCCTTCATCCTCTCTTAAACCTTTCTTTTCTCCATATACTCTTCCTCATTTCAGTCTCTTTTATACTAACTTTTTCTCTTATTTAAAAAACCTCTTTTCCCCCAAATCGCTTCTCTTCTCTCTCGCCCCCCCCCACTCCCCCATCCACAAACTTCCCGCTGAACAATCTGATGCTGTATTTTTTAAATTTACCACGAAACCCCTTTAGTCAAATGGGCCCATACTTTTTTTAGCTCCTCTCGCGGCGGTTTTTTTAACTACCCTTTAAAAACCTCCTCCTTTTAGTTTTTTAAAACCCTTTACCTCTCTCCCCTTCTGATACCCTTCTCCTTGGACCCTCCCTCTGCCTTTTTTCTCCCCTGTAAGCAGCTAAAAAAGACCTATAGTCCCGTCGCCCCCTTTTTAAACATGCACATTCTGAAGTTTCCCCAAAATTAACATTTTATCCACCAATATATAGTCCAACAAAACCCTGCATCATATCTCGTATATTTTTTAATTTTCTTTTTCTTTTAAAAAAGGGTTTTTCATATTAAAAAAACTTCTTTCTATACGAAGTTCAATCAAAGACCCACTATTATAATTTACACCTGGCACCCAAAACTTTCCTGCCACGCCCTCTATAACCATTTCTCCTACTTTTACGTTTAAGTTGCCTACCACAATTACTCTTTCACTTGGTTCAAAACTCCCTAGACACTCAAGTAACATGTCCAGACATCTCACTCTCTCCTCCACTCTCATTTCTTCTCCAGGTGCATCAGCACTTATTATAACCCAACTTTCACATCTAACCCTTATAATCCATATATTCCTTGAATTTATACAATTATATTCCCTCTTCTCCTACCATAACTGATCCTTCAACATTACTGCTACACCTTCTTTAACTCTAAATTTCTCAGATACTACTGATCTAATCTCATTTCTCCCCACCGAAATTCCCCTTCCCCCCTTTGTTTCTCTTAGAGCCAAGACATCCAACTTCTTTTCATTCAAATATCCCACCTTATAAAGTTTTTCTTATTTTTAGTAATTTATACAGAAGGGGTCACTAGCCCATAGCTCCCAGCATTTTAGTCACCTCTTACGATACGCAAGGCTTACGGAGGAAATATTCTTTTCCACTTCCCCATGGATATGAAAAGAAATAGATAAGAATAAGAACTATTAAGAAAAATAGAAAATTTAGGTGGGTGTGTACACTTACACTTGTATATGTAGATGCAGTGTGACCCAAGTGTAAGTAAAAGTAGCAAGATGTACCCAATTTTGCGTGTTTATAAGACAGAAAGGAAAGATACTAGTAATCCTACCATTGTGTGAAAAAAAATTGCAGGTTTCTGTTTCACACGCATGTGGCAGGAAGGTTGTACCTTCCAGGGTGGTTGCTGTCTATCAACTTAAGACTCTGCGTTAATACTAGACCAGAACCAGAAATTATTGAAACTCGGTTCTCAGGCAACTCGTCTCTGCTCGGATCTTTTCCTCACTTACAGGTTATCAGAGATACTGTTTATGTAGCTGGAGGTCGAATTCAAGAAATATGCATACCTGTTCCTTTGTCAGTAACGCTGCCAGGCAGTCGGTCACTGGTATCAGTATGGATACCCGAAGCTATAGTTTCTCATAAGAAAATGTGAGGATACCTCAGGTGCCATGAGACGTTCAGACAGACGAGGCTCCGGGACATTTCCTGTGAAGGTTGTTCGTTCGAGTAGGTTTCCTCCACAGGCTGTGTCTTGTCGGAAAGTATCTCTGAAACGACTGATGTTTTCTTTTGTGATTGCTGAAGGCTGTCTGCAGAGGGACACCCATTGTAGGTACTAGCGCACACACTCTAGTTTCAGTTGTTGTGTCTCATACTCTCTATGGTCATGCTGTTGACGGTGATTCATACAATATCAAGGTTGTGTTCATAGAACCACCTTTGCATGTGTGAAGCAGTAAAGTCGCTCTTACAGATACTACTTGGCAATGTCAAACTAGTTACCTAGCACTAGGTTCTGACATATTTTGTACTCTGTGTGACTGCCACTTTTCATTGTTCAAGGAGACTATGCGTCATCTGCTTTTCCTTGTGACTGTGTCACCATGTTATGCTGTGTGTGATTGTATGTTATCATCTAACACTGTGTGACTGTGTGTCACTTTGTAAAGTTCTGTGCGACAGTGTCATCTGTCAGTTGCCCTCAATCTACATGAGTAAATAATAATAATAATAATAATAATAATAATAATAATAATAATAATATCTTTATTTACTACAAGTACATGTACAAGGTATACAGTCCTAGCTGACATCAATGACATACTACTATACAGAAATCCGCTTGTTATGCTGATCATTTCGGGTAAATTAGGTCAGTTTTGTCCAAGGATACGACCGACACCAGTCCACTAACACCCAGGTACCCATTTTACTGATGGGTGAACAGAGACTGCAGGTATCTTACGGAAACACGTCAGATCACTGACAGTGATAAGGAAATATGTGAACTTTTCAACACTTACTTCCTCTCAGAATGAACAATCAGATCAAATCATGATCACAGAGACCAAACCAACAGAAATAATAAATGTCATGTTCACAACAAATAGGAGTAGCTGAAGAGAATGTTTGTATCACTAATCAGCTCCATTCTGTTCTGCACATTAAAAACAAAAACACTTAAACAAGGGAATGGAAGTAAAAACAAGATTATGATTATCATCACAGAGACAGTGGCAGTAGCAACTATATGAAAAAAAATGCAATACAAGGTTAAGTGATAAGATTCAAGAAAGTGGTAATATGGAGGAGGTGAATGTATTCCGATATATAGGAGTGGACGTGTCAGCAGATGGGTCTGTGAAAAATGAGGTGAATTATAGAATTGATGTGGGGAAAAATGTGAGTGGTGCACTGAGGAGTCTGTGGAGACAAAAGAACATTATCCATTTAAGCAAAGAGTGGAATGTATGAGAGTATAGTTATACCAACGTTCTTATATGGGTGTGAAGCATGGATGGTGATTGTTGCAACAAGGAGAAGGCTGGAGGCACTGGAGATGTCATGTTTGAGGGCAATGTGTGGTGTTTATATAATGCAGAGAATCCGTAGTTTGGAAAGCAGGAGGAAGTGTGGGGCTACCAAAACTATTATTCAGAGAGCTAAGGAGGGGTTGTTGAGATGGTTTGGATATGTAGAGAGGATGGAATGAAACAAAGTGACTTCGAGAGTGTATAAATTTGTAGTGGAGGGAAGACGTGTTAGGGGTCGGCCTAGGATAGGTTGAAGGGAGGGGGTAAAGGAGGTTTTATGTGCACGGGGCTTGGACTTCCAGCAAGTATGCATGAACGTGTTAGAAAGGAGCAAATGGAGACAAATGGCTTTCAGGAATTGACATGCTGTTGGAGTGTGAGGAAGGTAGCGTTTATAAAGGGATTCAGGGACACTTGGAGGCCGGACTTGAGTCCTAGATATAAGAGGGTTGTTTATGTTGCAGTTTTATAACTGTAGTCAGGTAGGGATTGTCGAGCATTTTTGGGTATTACTCCAAAACAAATTTGTGTACAGAGAAATTACTAGACTTGAAAGTCCTCAGAATCCAGAAAATCACAAGGAGCATTCGGATTCAAAATAGTTTATTGAATGCATTTGTGCGAAGAATGATCATACACACTGAAAAGTATTCATTATATGTGATAAAGGAACTTTACAAATAAAACACAAAATTAACATAAGAATAAAATGAAAGATAAACTGCATGAAATAAAAAATAGTAACAGACAAATTTAATAAAAATGTCATAAAGGAACTGATGAATTTCATTGAAAACATTTTCACTTCAGATTTTGAAGCAATGATGTTGTTTCATTTTTGATACATCATCAAAATTAGGGTTTTTAGATGTCAGAGCAATCTGGCATTCAGTCTATTTCTGGACTTTGTTTTCAAGTTAGTGAGAGTGGAAAATCCTTGTTGGCAAAGATAGGTAGTTGCAAATGGCAGCAGTATTTCTATTGCTTCCTCTTGTGCAATATTGAAAGCCTTTGCAGCTCTTAACCTCCAAAAAATGGATAGGTCTGTATTGTTTTGAGACTCAATGCATGCTTCATTGTTGGAGGGAAGTTCAAGAAGTGCCTCTTCCAATCCTTCAGGCTCTTCTGGCACATCAGCAATTTCACACTTGAAGGGATTCACAACCCAACAGTATGTGAATCAAGATCTGGAAAGTAATCAGAGAACTGCTTTCTGAGTTTCGTAAGATGCCCTGCAACTCCAAGCAGAGAAAATTTTAGATAGCGAGATAGGACACTAGGCCAAATGTTAGGTGACGGTGTGTCAACAATGGGCCTCGCGGTTGACGTGCCGGCTCCCGAGTCACTGCTGACACTTGCAGTGTTGTCGGCTGCTGCACTTGTAGTCCTTACCAGTTTTACATTATTGCCAACTTAAGAAGGGTTGCTACAAATTAGATTTTTAATTGTATTAAGAAACTACAAATTATTTATTTGAGAAAATATAACTCTGGTAATTTGCCTCGTTTATTAAATAATAAATTTTAAATAATAAATTTTCACTTTTACCTCATTTGGGGTAATTTACTCCAGTTCCCCACCTCTGCACATAGTGTAAGCGCGCCTCTGGCAAAACAGTGATGGAGTGAATGATGATGAAAGTTTTTCTTTTTCGGGCCATCCTGCCTTGGTGGGAAACGGCCGGAGTGTTAGTAATTCTTTTTTTTAATTATGTGAGCTGGAAAAAAATTAAGAGCATCATTTCAATGGAACCGAATGTTAAGAGTTTAGGGAAATGTCGGAAGAACATTCGAGGAAGTAACGTAACTCCTCAGAGAACTGGACACAACAAAAGCAAAGCGAAATGCCATGAGATCATTCGGGTCATTCGCTCAAATCTTCAGTGAAACACTAACAACTAAAGAACTTCTAAGGACCTGAAAGATGATTAATTCAATTCCAATATCTAAAAAAAAAGTTTGATGATGGGAAGCATAGTGAGAAAGTGATGAGTGGAATTCCTAAAGAGAATTTACTGCAATTTATCACAGAGTGCAATCAGTGTTAAGAAAAGGCAAATCTTACTTCACAAGCCTAACAAATACCAGAAAGAGAAGGATGGGTACACTGAATATTCTTAAGACTGTAAGAAGGCCATTGAAATAGTAGTGAGCAAAATACCGATATATATCAAGGATGACAGGCATTATAGACACAATTATGGGTGAATACCCAAGAGAATCAGTAGAAGAGTGTTAATTAACCATTACAGTTCTCCCAAGGTAACATAACCTAGCAATATGGAAATGTTTTGCTGCACAGTCAAAATACCAGCAACTACAACACTGATAAATTAGACACATGTGCAACTCTTGGGTATCTTTATTAAGGAAACGTTTCGCCACACAGTGGATTCATCAGTCCATACAAAGGAGAATCTTGAAGAACAGGAGGAGAATGAGGTAATCAGTCCCTCAACCTTGAGTCGATGTGTTCAGTCCATCAATCTTGAATAGAATACGGCATACGTGCTGAGAAGGGGCTTATAAACCGTTGGCAGGAGAGGTGCAGCAGTCATAGGTCGTGTAACATTTGTTCAATGTTGAAGTAGGTCGTGCCCAAGAATTAGGCAAGCGAAGAATTCCCAAGTATTAAGATCCCAAGAAGTTGCAGTGTCTGACAGGTTTGTAGATGAATGGTTCAGAGAACCGACAGTCGGTTCTCTGAACCATTCATCTACAAACTACAACACTGTTGGGGAGGCGGGAACAGTTTCATCACAGTCAAGCAGTGAAGTACCTAACAAAGTCGTCGAACATAAGAATGGTGATGCTGTTTAAGAATTCTCTTTGACCACTCTAAGGAAGAAAAAGTGTCAACTTTAACAAGAGAATGATTATAAAGCAGTATATTTACTGAGTGCGTTCAGTAAATACACTCTGATGCACAATCGTTTGAGGAAGGATGGCTGTCTCAAAACAGGAATTAAACTGAGGATGACTGCTCACAGCAACAGGTATGATACCAACAGTTTACAAATGGGACAAATATTTTGACTACATAACATCAATAACAAGCATAAATCACAGAAATTGGGGGGGGGTAATCGAATTCGTAGGAGAGTCCTGTGAGGTATTGGAGTCACCTGTCATGGGTTCAAGACCACCCCCCATCCCATTCTGTGATTTGTTTGCATTCAAGTTGTTAAGATTTGGTAATTCAAAACAATTACAACTCACACCTCATCATTCTTAGCATGAAAAAATAACTGTTAGGTTATTTGATAATAGGACTGATTTGCTGACTTTATTATAGTCACGTACTTTTGCTGCTTCACTGGGCATATAGAAAAAAATAGTGGTGGAAGCATCCTATCAGAGAGAGGTCCGGAAAAGTCAGAAACGGTGTGAAAAGTATATGGAGCTAAATAAGAAAAACAGAAGAGTTTGGTAGTCCTTACCGAGGCTTTTTCCCGACTAACACTGTCTATTTTTTTCTTTGAATAAAAACTATGGTGTATTATCTATGTGTATGAGTCTAGGATAGATAAGCAGAAGACTTTGTCCCCACCCTTCACTAACTTCAGCCATTACTGGAATGAAAACGATGAAAAATATGTCATATAATTTCGGAAAAATTGCATGGATCTTACACAGCAATGGAAGTGAATGGAAGACTTGGGTTACAATTACCTCTCAATTAGTACTGTTTTTACCTTTAACAACTCGTGTTACTCCACTCAAAAACTTTTGTGCTATGACTACCACAACCGTCTATTTCTACCACCACTACTATTATTGACTTAGTTTTAAAGTGACTATTCTAGTGTAGTCGCGGAAAAAAATCATTAATCTGATGGCTTCAGATTGTCCAACCCACTGAATGTGTATATAATGATCCACGAAGGGTTAATGTGGGTTTAGCGTGAGTTTAGTAATTGATTGTTGCTCTAACTTATTATCACATTTTTCTTTTTATCAAACAATGTATACTGAACTAGCAATGTTGATTGGTAGGGTTTATAATGGTCCAGGATATTCTGGCAACTCTTCCTTTTAGGTACAATGTATTTAGTTGGTTCCCGTAGTTGTAAAGTGTTTATCCAACTGATTCTTAAATGACTGCATTGTCTTCGTCCTTAATATATTAGCAGAAAGTACTTATTTCTCGTAAAATTCTGGCAGAACTTTTTAGCCTCTTAGTTTCTTATCAATTAGCAATTTTTTCTTGATGGCTGTTCTCTACATCCTCTCCAGTATATCTTCCTCTATTATGCAATCTGGATACCAAAACCGAACGACATATTTAAGATACGGTCTAAGAAGTGCGCAATAGTCAATGGCATGTGGAGAAAATTCTCTAGTAAAGGAGGTATCCCTCAGCCCTCTCAGCCCCCCTTAGCCCTATTAGGGACTTAACTCTTCTGGAAGGGACTAGTGCACTCTTCCTTCCTCGTAAACAGCTTTATTGAAACCATATGTATGTACCATAGCGTCACGAGGCATGCCTTTCTCTCCTTGCTACACAACAAGGTTAAATGAGAGTAATTACTCTTTTCTCTATAGCACCCCACTTCATCTACAAGTTGGGACTATTAGGAATTCTAGTCTATAGCTAGATAACAAGAAACTTACCCACTTGTATTGAATACTGTTGCAATGTGTAGTAAGGAAGAGATATAAAGTTGAACTTAGCAATTCTTTTGTGCAGAGGGTGACTGGTAGGCGTTTGGGAAGGGTGACAGGTATGTTGAATTCAGACATGAGAGCATGAACACATCACAAATTTCGCGCTGAGAACAAAGAAAATAATGACTTTGTGCTGTAAACTCTGAAATATTGTCAATCTCCACTAGGAAAACACGTGTTAAAAAGAAACACGAGTGTGTAATCCGCTGTATAATCCCGATAAAGTGTAAAAGTTATCACCCTGTCGCATAAAGACTGATCAAAGTGGCTCACTAGCAATAAGTGAGGACTTAACTACGCATCTGTGGCAGCCTATTCAAGACAACGATACCGGGATATACTTCTACTACAACAAACTAGGGAAAATTGGGTCAGTTACAATACCCAGGTAAGTCCAGCCATACCCGCCCCTAATTACATTAGCTGCAGCAAATTTGGTAGGGTGAGATTTGACTAGAATTACCAATAGATCCCATGACATGTGGGTTTTTCACCCAAAACCAAGTATCACTATGCATTTAAGCTGAGAGTGAAATGCAAGATATACGCTCCTCTGGGGCAAATTGATTTCTATGACACTTGTTAATCAACAGCCACTGTGAAATTTCGGGAACGGCACCCGAAGGGATTTCCAGGGAGAGGCTGCTGGACATCGTGTTGTTAAAAGATAAGTAACACTTGTCTTGTTTGTTTCATGAAGGAGTGTGTACTTATCAGTCCAGTTCTCCACAATGGCGTCTGGTGCTTTATGTTCAAACGTTTTCAGCTATGCAACCCAGACTTAAATTAGCTTCGCATGCAGCTTAACATTACCTTGTACTTTTCTCTGTTTCTCTCTGTTACTTATTTTTAACATTTTAATTCATTTTTGAGACTGCTGAAAACTAATATGCACTATTTTGCATTTTAACGTAGAAATTCATCTTCCATGTTTTCCAACCACTGCGCTAACTTGTCTAGAACAAATCTAAATACTCAAATCATATGTGCTTTACAGACTACATTTTTTTTTAATTTGGTATCTTCTGTAAATTTTGCTTTTTCTTAGATGTTAGGCCTCAATCGTTTATGTACATTGTAAAGGAGATTAGACTATGAAGCATGACTCACGAATGCAGTCGTGGTGGCATAGGGACATGTTGTTTTAGCAAATACGACAAAAGCGAAATTTTTGTTAGAGAAAACCCAGAGCAATTGGTCAAGGATGCTGCAGAAACATTATTATGATTCTCATAAAAAAGATTAATAAAAATTTCAGCCTACTATACCTTCATCAGCCACCAAATTCAGCAAGGGAAAGCGCTACACACACAAACAGATCCTAGGTTATTGCAGAGGTTCACACGAGTAACCAGCAAACGAATGGACGGCCCGCCACAAATCAAAAGAAAAATCACTCTTCAGGCCAAGAACTGCTTCATTCGTTCCTATACCTCCCAGATCACTTTCACACAAGCTTTCACTCATAAAGGCCACCACATGCTAAAACAAACAAAGACCAAGTCTGAGCACCAGAGACCGGGCAATAGATTCAGAGGAAGCCAATAAGGAATACGTCTTTCACCTCTACATAACCCACAATAAAGCATTTTGTTCACACACCACACCACACACAAACACACAACACACACACACACAAAAACACACCACACACACAACACACAACACAACCACACACAAGCACAGAAGGGAACATCAAGGGGGAAAATACCCACCAAGTGTTGGATGACATACGAACAACCGAGGAGGAGGTGAAGAAGCTGCTAAGTGACCTTGATACCTCAAAGGCGATGGGCCCGGGACAACATCTCCCCATGGGTCCTTAGAGAAGGAGCAGAGATGCTGTGCGTGCCTCTAACCAAATCTTCAACACATCCCTTGAAACGGGGCAACTACCTGAGAAATGGAAGACAGCAAATGTAGTCCCCATTTTTAAGAAAGGAAACAGAAAACGGGGCGCTAAACTACAGACCTGTGTCTCTGACATGTATTGTGTCAAAGTCATGGAGAAGATTATCGGGAGGAGAATGGTTGAAACCTGGAACGGAACAAGATATGAATGAAAACCAGCATGGTTTCATGGAATGCAAATCTTGTATCACAAACCTCCTGGAGTTTTATGACAAGGTAACAGAAGTAAGACACGAGAGAGAGGGGTGGATTGATTGCGTTTTCTAGACTGCAGGAAGGCCTTTGACACAGTTCCCCCCAAGAGATTAGTGCAGAAGCTGGAGGATCAGGCGCATGTAACAGGGAGGTCACTGCAATGGATCAGGGAATACCTGACAGGGAAGGCAGCAACGAGTCATGGTACGTGAAGAGGTATCACAGTGGGCGCCTGTGACGAGCGGGGTCCCACAGGGGTCAGTTCTAGGGCAGTGCTATTTTTTGATATATGCGAACGACATGATGGAAGGAAAGACTCTGAAGTGTCCCTGTTCGCAGATGATGTGAAGTTGATGAGAAGAATTAAAATCGGATGAGGATGAGGCAGAACTGCAAAGAGACTGGACAGGCTGGACATGTGGTCCAGAAACTGGCTTCTCGAATTCAATCCTGCCAAATGCAAAGTCATGAAGATTGGGGAGGGACAAAGGAAGACCACAGACAGAGTATAGGCTAGGTGGGCAAAGACTACAGACCTCACTCAGGGAGAAAGACCTTGGGGTGACCATAACACGAGCACATCACCGGAGGCACACTCAACCAAATAACTGCTGCAGCATACAGGCGCCTGGCAAACCTGAGAATAGCGTTCCGATACCTTAATAAGGAATCGTTCAAAAACACTGTACACTGTGTATGTTAGGGGCCCCTACTGGAGTAAAGTCAGCACCCGTCTGGAACCCACACCTGGTCAAGCACGTCAAGAAAATTAGAGAAAGTACAAACGTTTGCAACAAGGCTAGTCCCAGAGCTCAGGGGAATGTCGTACGAGGAAAGGTTGAGAGAAATCGGACTGACGACACTGGAGGACAGAAGGGTCAGGGGAGACATGATAACGACATACAAGATACTGCAGGGAATAGACAAGGTGAACAGATATAGGATGTTCCAGAGAGGGGGACACAGGAACAAGGGGTCACAACTGGAAGCTGAAGACTCAGACGAGTCACAGGGACGTTAGGAAGTATTTCTTCAGTCATAGAGTCGTCAGGAAGTGGAATAGCCTAGCAAGTGAAGTAGTGGAGGCAGGAACCATGCATAGTTTTAAGAAGAGGTATGATAAAGCTTAGGAAGCAGAGAGAGAGAGAGGACCTACTAGCAATCAGTGAAGAGGCGGGGCCAGGAGCTGAGTCTCGACCCCTGAAACCACAATTAGGTGAGTACAATTAGGTGAGTACACACACACACACACATATATCGGGAGGAAACGGAGATGGATCTATGCCAGGACATCATATCGAGCTGGATAATCTACAGGCTGCTACTGGCTGCTTTGCAAGTATTCATCTATGCGTGGTTGTTGGGTGTGGGTTTTGGTTTCCAATTAACCACCAAGCTGATTGTGAACGGTTCAACTCTCCTAGTATGATAAAGAATAGGCTATCCAGTACTCAATAATGAATAGCACTTGGTAATTTATAGAACAAAGCAAGACAGGATTCTATAAGACTAGCTAGAAATAGATACAAAATAGCAGGTAGGTGTGGGTCAGGTCACAGAAGGGTGTGGCCAGGTAAGCCAGGTAAGGGAGCACTGTGAACTCCAAAATCACACTCATACACCACAACACACAATTCCACTTAATAAACCCACATATAGCTCCACATACACACACACACACACACACGATTACAACCACATATTCTCACATATACAGACTCACACGTACACTCTCCTCCCTGCACCTTCCCCCACCAATCCCCCACTCCTTCACCTGATCCCCCCTCTCTCTCTCATCAGGAGCAATCAAGGGGACTGTAGAAAATGAAAGAACTGAGCTATATGTGGAGGCCCTAACAGACCACAGCAGAGCCCAGGGAAAGCTGAAAAGGAAAAACGACAGGCCACTGGGCCCAAGGACAACAGAGAATGAAGAAACAGAAGAAAGGGAAGCTGCAATGAAGGAAATTAAACCGAATCAGGGGATATATAGGGATATGCAGTGGGAGAATGAAAGGGAGAGGTCAGTCTTTGTTTATGGGCTTCAGGAAGTTGAAGGGGAAACTTAAGAAGCAATAAGGCAGGGGGAGAAAAATACAATCGGGAGCATCATAAAGGCAATAGGAGAAGATGACATGACCCAGTTGGCAAATTTTTGGAGAATAGGGGGGTTTACAAGAAGGAGAACCCAGCCAGTGAAAGTGACTTTCAAGGCAGAATCGACTCAGAACAGGATCCTGCAGGAGAAAGCAAGACTAAGAGACATGCCGGCATACCGGAAGGTGTATCTCGACTGTGACAGAACACAAGAAGAAAGGCAGAAAATGAGAGAGATGGTACAAAGATGAAAGGAGGAAAGAGAGGTGAAGATGGAGATGGACAGGAGAACCCAGACTCAGGAGGAAGATCAAATACAGGCTCCCTCACAACCACCTACAGAAGCCCCCCAACCGGGACAACCCCAATGCAACCAAATATTCTAACCCAAAACACGCATGCCATATGCAGTGCCCCCACCCACCTCATTACAAACTCAACCCCCACAGCAACTGTCGTAGGGTTCAAAAGGAGATAACGAGGGTTGAAGATATACACACTTGTTGGATGGTAACAATATATTGCAGAATGTGAGAAAGGGGAGCCCAACCTGCCGTGTGTTGCCCGGTAGACCTATGCATGGACTGAGAGCGAGGTAGCGCATCCCACTCACTCATGATGCATCCCGTGATGTCATACAAACAGTCACTAGGCCCCAGCAAAGGGGTCGTGTATGTAAACCATATGGATGGTATTATGATACACAGATAAGCTATACAACACATGTAGGGGATCAGCAACTATGCTGACAGCTCGGTCATGTTACGTATGTCGTCTCGACATACAATACTACACTATAGGCTGAACAGGCAGGAGGCTCTGGGCTGATTCTATACAATAACAAAGACATATGTAACTTAGAACTAATGGATGGTATCATAATGGATGTTAACATAATGGATTTTAACGTAATGAGTTTTAACATAATGCATTATGAATTATAAGAACAAATCATGGTATGATAAAGGATGGAATTGATCGATCCATCTGTATTCATGCACTCTATGGATTCTGAGGAAGAATAAATATATACATACAAGGTAAAAGTAATTAACAGCAAAGGCAAATCTGGTGCACACAGATCATTACTGTTAAATTCTCAGAATTCGGATGGAGCGTGAACAGGAAAAAACAAAACAATTCTGAAAACTGATCAGCTGATAACAAAACACACAATTGAGAACTTCATTCATCTTGGACATCTAATTATACAGACTATATACATTTAAACCCAACTCTGCGAGGGTAAGATTTACATATGCAGAATGATTATTATCTTTGGGTGGATCGAATTCTTCTGCTATGGCTAACACATGCCTTTACTGAGGGTGATCTGCACGAGTATCTACAAAAGATACAGCTACATTCACTAGTGACTGTGGAATTACTAACTGGTATACTCTTCTGCTAGGAGTACTCAACTCGGCTGTTCGATACAGTAATTCTTGGCTCATTACAAAGTCACTAATGGGTGCTGGTGGCCTCACAGTCAGAATAAGATCTTCCTGGAGCAGGAATCGAATCACACCAGACCACATGGGATCTGTTCTTTCTTACTGGAGGAATGAACAAACTCGGTGGACTGGATGGCTCTCCCCGGTTGAAAAAATATGCTATAACATGCAATATGAGCAAGGGAGAATGGATCTACTATCTCTCACTGCAAGCAAAGGGAAAAGAAATGAACATGGTCAACAATACTGATAATCAATCTGAGTCGCACACAGTGACACGATGTATCAACTATTAAGAGACTGCATATACAAACGTTAACATGTGAAAGTTACTCGAGAAACAGCTTCTTACATTGCACGAATTACTGTCAACTAGGATGGGATCACCATCTAGAACACAAGGGGCAACAACAACACTCAAGTGAGTACACTAGCCACAGAAACGTCTTTCTGTAATGGCTTGTGGCATCAGCAAGAGATGGCATAACTCGTTGCAAGTGAAGTTCTTCTCAAAGCGTTTCCTGGGAAGGAACGAATACTTGAACAAGTCGCCATCGCAAGGATAGTAGTCTCAGCACCCAGGGTTGTCTGAGGTTCCTCTGAAACTCAAGGTAACTGTACACTATCCTGCGTGCACGATATTGTGGCTGGATTCCAGACAGGAGTGACAGTATTACTAGTGCCTGACCGTTCGGCTACATTAATAAGTAATTCATGGATCTATAGGAACTTAATCTGAACTTCACATATGGCAGCACTTTAACAAATCTCAGATACAAGCTGTGAGAACAAACACATTGCTCAGGGGCTAGGTATTGTCTTCCAGTCAGTAAGGGAATATTGGTACTGTGGACTGATTCATATTGACTTTGACTGGCATGATACACTAAGTGAACATTCAAAAGTAACTGGGACATCTTCTCAGGGAACTTACTCAAGGACATAAGGCAAGAAAATAAAGAGAATATTGGACACAGTAAGCTTAAACGGGAAGAAATTACATAACTATCCTGCATAAGTAAATAAAAATTGACAAGTCACACTGTAAGCAAGGAAAACTCACACACACAAAAGAAAATACTCAACTGAATAAACAACACTTTGAAAATCAAGAGAAATTACTCAAATCAAATTTACTCAAATTTACTGTAAATTGAATTAATGGCACAGTGAGTTGTCTTTACTCTCAATTCAATAAGAAAATTCAACAATAAAGGATAAAATGGGATCAATAAATCTTGTGCAAAATTAAAACAAACTGGGAAAGCATTTCACTAAAAAGAAAATAAAATGACACAAAGAATAAAATATTATGCACAGAACAGAGCATATGAAACTGCACTGAAATAAACTGTAGCAATATTGCAAATAACAATTACTAATCAAAAGTACTGCACAACACTACATAAAATTTCTGTTGCAATAATAAAAAAAAATAACACACACAAGAAAATACAGTTTACAAAAACAAAAAAGAAATATTATCAAGGAATTCAAAGTTTATTCTCTATAAAGATTACAATGTTGAATTTACAGAATTTGGTTGTTGTGTGGTTTACATGTAGTTAAATAATGATTACAGAGTGTACCACTAGAACGCCTAGCATGGCTAGGCATTTCGGGCAGACTTAGTTTAATTCTTTATTTTAAAATATTACAAATTATGAGTGTAAGTTGGTATTATGAACTGAGTGAACACTTTAACTCTTATTTGCAGCTTAAACAACACTTACTGAACAAGCAAAGGAATGATTTACTCTAAAAGAAGAACTTAAAAATTGCACTAAGAGTGAATTTGTTCAATGAAATATGAAAATAGAGGAAAAAAACATAAAACTAGGGAAAGAATTAACACTTACAGTGATGCAGGAAAAATAACACATCAATATACGCACAATACTATGAGAATTTTCTTGTAATGAAGCTTGGGGTGTGAAAAATTGTAAAATAATTGTCTTGCTTCAACAAAATAATGGCACTATTGTCTGTGGAGATAAGACAAATTAGACACTGGCTAAATGAATGTTGAACACATAGTTAAAAAAATAGCAAATGAATGAAAACAAAAACAGCAAGAATACACAAATGCTGGGAGAAAAAAAAATAACTGAGACAACAATGAGTTGTGATGCAGAATATAAGGTAACAAGTTACTGAATTACTTCACTATATAAATTACTAGACAAGGAACACAATACTGTGAACACAAGATAATTGTGAAGTGTAAGCACAAGTTTATACTGCTTATATATTGCACACAACCAGGAAAAACATTAAAGTACTTACTTCAAGTATATAAAAAAAATGAACACAACACAACAGACATAAAATAAAGCACGAAAATTAACACTGAAGAAAGAGGCAAAAAAAATATTGTTGCAAACAGTATATAATGAACATTGATCAAGTCACCGAATGTCACTAATGTCGCAAATGTCTCTATGAAAAAATGTTATTCATTAACACTGTAGCGACATTGTAGAATGAGGTGGATGGTGGAGGAGGGTGGTGGAGTGTTGTGGTTGGCGGCGTTCTTGACTACTCTCCACACATGATCGAAGAATTTATGCTTAAATCGATGATGAACTCACACAGGAGGCTTTTACGGTGGTGCAAACTGACGAAGGAACACACCTGGCTCTTGACCCCCTATGTGGTCCTTAAAAATATGGTGCTAGAACCTGTGATAAGGGTAAAAACAGTCGTAGTGAGTGAGGTGGGTGAGGCAGCATGGTGGTGAGACACCGCGTGGTGACTGGGCCTATGGGATGAACGGCATAAGCCACACTGGGGACACCCACACTAGGCACGAAGATATTCTAAGCTGGCTGGTTTAAAAAACCCACAAAATGCCACAACACCACAGGGATGATAAAAACACTCAGAATGGCTAGAACTTGTAGCACAAAGCGATGAAGAAGACTATACCCACGTGGTTTGCTTGAGTACTTGGTTAGTCACTTGGGTTAGTTGCTGGTTGGCTTGGCTTAACCCTTCACACAGACTGGCTTGATAACTTGTAACGATGAGCACAGCAAGGGTGGAAAGCTGGCTTGGCAGGCAAGGCTGGATGGTGTAAGGTTAGGCTGGACTCCCCCCCTCCCTCCACAGATTGGCTTGGTGGCTTGGCTTACTTTGCAAACCTGAGTCAACCCCTCGGAAGTAATGCAAATAAGCAAATAAAATGCTAATACACAGAGACTGACCAGAAGTAGGAAGCAATAGGTTGGTCATTGCTTGCCTGGGGTAGCTGCTTGGCTAGGTCGGCCTACTGGCCACACAAAATGTCCGTCGTCGGCTGAGAGAATTTATCTCTGTGCATCGGCGTAATTATCAATTTTACGCCATTTGTCGTGGGGTTCGAAAGGAGATAACGAGGGTTGAAGATATACACACTTGTTGGATGGTAACAATATATTGCAGAATGTGAGAAAGGGGAGCCCAACCTGCCGTGTGTTGCCTGGTAGACCTATGCGTGGACTGAGAGTGAGGTAGCGCATCCCACTCATGCCGCATCCCGTGACGTCATACAAACAGTCACTAGGCCCCAGCAAAGGGGTCGTGTATGTAAAACATATGGATGGTACTCTGATACACAGATAAGCTATACCACACATGTAGGGGATCAGCAACTATGCTGACACAACCACCCATAGTTCCTTCTCAGGTCTCCAACTTCCCCAGTCTCAATGTACCCCCCAGACCACAGTTTTAGAAAAGAAGTTGAAGGTGTGGTACACAAATGCAGGAGGGTTAACAAATAAGCGTGAGGAGTGGCATGAAAGAATCAAGAAGACATCCCCAGACATAATAGCACTCACAGAAAGAAAACTCACCAGGATGATAACAGATGCAATCTTTCCACCTGGATATCAAATCCTCAGGAAGGATAGAGGGAGGAGAGGAGGAGGAGGAATTGCACTGCTCATAAAAAACAGTGGGGATTTGAGAAAATGGAAGGAATAGATGGCCTAGGCAAAAGGGACTACTTAGTAGGAACAATCCAGTCTGAGGCCCATAAGGTGGTAATTGCGGTAATGTACAACCCGCCACAGAACTGAAGGAAGCAGAGAATAATACGACGAGAGCAACAGAGCAATGGTTGACACACTAGCCGAGGTGGTCAGAAGAGCTCACATGGGGGGAACAAAGTTACTAGTCATGGGTGATTTCAACCACAAGGAGATTGACTGGGAAAACCTGGAGCCCCATGGGGGTCCTAAAACTTGGAGAGCCAAGATGATGGATGTGGTACTGGAAAACCTCATGTATCTACATGTTAGAGACACTTCCAGAGAGAGAGGTGAGGATGATCCAGCAAGACTGAACCTTGTATTCACCTTGAGTAGTTCAGACATCGAGGATATCATGTATGAAAGGCCCCTAAGAGCTAGTGATCATATGGTTCTGTGCTTTGACTACATAGTTGAGCTACAAGTGGAGAGAGTAGCAGGAATAGGATGGGAAAAACCAAACTGCAAAAGGGGGGGAATACACAGACATGAAGAACTTCCTGCAAGACGTTCATTGGGAGAGATAACTAGCAGGAAAACCAGTAAAAGAAATGATGGATTATATGACAACAAAATGCAAGGAGGCAGACGAGAGGTTTGTTCCAAAGGGAAACAGAAATAGTGGGAAGACCAGAACGAGGCCTAGGCTGACCCTGAGGTGTAGGGAGGCAAAAATAAGGTGTACTAGAGAATGTAAAAGGTACAGAAGACAAAGGACCCAGGAAAATAAAGAGATCACCCAAAGAGCCAGAAACGAATATGCACAGATAAGAAGCGATGCTCACTGACAATATGAAAATAACATAACATCGAAAGTCATGTCTGACCCGAAGCTGTTGTATAGCCACATCAGGAGGAAAACAACAATCAAGGACCAGGTAATCAGACTAAGGAAGGATGATGTGGAGTTCACAAGAAAAGACCAAGATGTATGTGAGGAGTTCAACACGCGTTTTATAGAAGTATTTAGAGTGGAAACAGGTAAGACTCCAGGAAATCAGAACAGGGAGGTACACCAACAAGTGCTGGATGAGATACACATAACTGAGGAGGAGGTGAAGAAGCTGCTATGTGAACTTGATACCTCAAAGGCGGTGGGACCAGACATCTCTCCGTGGGTCCTTAGAGAGGGAGGAGAGATGCTGTGTGTGCCACTAATAAAAATCTTCAACACATCCACTGAAACTGGACAACTCCTTGAGGTATGGAAGATGGCAAATGTAGTCCCAATTTTTAAAAAGGGAGAAAGACACGAGGCATTAAACTACAGACCTTTGTCACTAACATGTATATTATGCAAAGTCATGAAGATCATCAGAAGGAGGGTGGTGGAGCACCTGGAAAGAAACAAGTGTATAATCGACAACCAGCAAGGTTTCAGAGAAGGAAAATCCTGTGTCACAAACCTACTGGAGTTTTATGACAAGGTGACAGAAGTAAGACAAGCGAGAGACTGGTGGAAAGACTGCATTTTCTTGGACTGCAAGAAGGCCTTCGACACAGTTCCTCACAAGAGGTTACTGCAAAAGCTAGATGATCAGGCACACATAACAGGAGAGGCATTGCAATGGATCAGAGAATACCTGACAGGGAGGCAACAACGAGTCATGGTACGTGACGAGGTGTCAGAGTGGGCGCATGTTTCAAGTGGGGCTCCACAGGGGTCAGTCCTAGGACCTGTGATGTTTTTGGTATATGTGAATGACATAACGGAAGGGATTGACTCAGAAGTGTCCTTGTTTGCAGATGATGTGTAGTTAATGAGGAGAATTAAATCGGCCAAGGATCAGGCAGGACTACAAAGAGACCTGGACAGGCTGGACACGTGGTCCAGCAACTGGCTCCTTGAGTTTAACCCTGCCAAATGCAAAGTCATGAAGATCAGGGAAGGGCAAAGAAGACCGCAGACACAGTATAGTCTAAGTGGCCAAAGACTGCAAACCTCACTCAAGGAAAAAGATCTTGGCGTGAGTATAACACCGAGCATATCTCCCGAGGCGCACATGAATCAGATAACTGCTGCAGCGTACGTGCGTCTGGCAACCCTAATGATAGCGTACCGATACCTCAGTAAGGAATCGTACAAGACTCTGTACACCATTTATGTCACGCTCATACTGGAGAATGCAGCACCAGTTTGGAATCCACACCTGGCTAAGCACGTCAAGAAATTAGAGAAAGTGTAAAGGTTTGCAACAAGACTAGTCTCAGAGCTAAGGGGATTGTCCTACGAAGAAAGGTTAAGGGAAAATGGCCTGACGACACTGGAGGAAAGGAGGGTCAGGGGAGACATGATAATGACATTCTCAGATGAGTCAAAGGGATGTTAGGAAGTATTTCTTCGTCACATAGTTGTCAGGCAGTGGAATAGTTTGGGAAGCGACGTAGTTGAGGCAGGATCCATACATAGCTTTAAGCAGAGGTATGATAAAGCTCACGGTACAGGGAGAGTGACCTAGTAGCGACCAGTGAAGAGGCAGGGCCAGGAGCTATGACTCGCCCTCTGCAACCTCAAATAGGTGAGTACAAATAGGTGAGTACACACACACAAAAGCACACGCAAGACAGATAGCCACACCACAATTAGTGCTCTGTGAATTTAAGCGTTTGTGGTTTACCTAGGGATACTGTGTGGATCATTACATGTGCCAGGATCAGTGAACATCCCCTGAAGTGAATTACAAGTTGCCAGGTGTCAGAAAATGGTGGTGAGAGCCACAGTTTTATAAGTGGTCTTGAAAGATTTATTGGTGGCGTAAAACAGACTGTAGGCCTAGTGTGGTATAGGTGTTGGTGCAACATGTGTCCCCTACGAAAGATAAAGTGAAATTAATGTGTGACAAGTGGAAGAAACACAGTAAATAGGAATAAATTATGTACAGTGAAGAAACGGAGGTGGAAGTACTACGCCAGGACACAACAAGTTGGACACTACAGGCGCTTTGCAAGTATTTTCACCCATGCGTGATTTTGGGGAGTCAGGTGTAGGTTCCAGGTACACCACCTGCTGTATTGTGACCGGTCACTCTCTTAGAAATGAAGGAGAATAGGCTAATAAGTACTCAATAATGAACAATAAATGGTAATTTACAACAGAAGCCAGGGCGGCAGATAGGTGTCTATTAGAGAAGCCAGGGCGGCAGATAGGTGTCTATTAGAGAAGCCTGGGCGGCAGATAGGTGTCTATTAGAGAAGCCTGGGCGGCAGATAGGTGTCTATTAGAGAAGCCAGGGCGGCAGATAGATGTCTATTAGAGAAGCCAGGGCGGCAGATAGATGTCTATTAGAGAAGCCAGGGCGGCAGATAGGTGTCTATTAGACTAGAGGCTCTAGGAAGAAGGATAAGCATAGAGGGTACAAGCTGGTAGGTAGTTGTTGGGTAGCATCAGGTCAAGGAGAGCACCGCAGCACGTGTAACACCCGCACACACTCACGTACTCAACACCCAAATACACACATATACTCACACACCCTAATACCCAAACACACGCTCCCACTCCCACCACACATATATTCCGACACACATATATATACCCGCACACACTCTCCCCCTCTCTATCTCTTCCCCCTCCTTCCCTCCCTCTCTCCCCTTTTTCTCTCTCCTTTCTTTCTACCCTTTTTCTCTCTCCCTCTTTCTCTTACCCACTCCCCTCCTCCCTCCCCATCACCTCTCTGTCTCCCACTCTCCTCTTATTCTCCCTTCTCTCCCTTATTTCGCCTCTCTTCCCCATTGCCAATGTCACCCCTCCACCTTCTCCCTCCCTCTGCCCCCCACACACAGTCACAAAACACACACTAACACACACACACACGCATACACACACCACACACACACACACACACACACACACACACACACACACACACACCACACACACACACACACAGACAGACACAGACACACACACAGACAAAAGTTGAAGGTGTGGTATACAAATGCAGATGGAATAACAAACAAGTATGAGGAGTGGCATGAAATAATCAAAGAGACATCCCCAGACATAATAGCACTCACAGAAACAAAACTCACCAGAATAATAACAGATTCAATCTTTCCATCCGGATATCAAATCCTCAGGAAAGACAGAGGGAGGAGAGGGGGAGGAGGAGTTGCACTGCTCATTAAAAACCAGTGGGGTTTTGAGAAAATGGAAGGAATGGATGGCACGGGCGAAAGGGACTACTTAGCAGGAACAATCCAGTCTGAGGGACATAAGGTGATAATTGCAGTAATGTACAACCCACCACAGAACTGCAGGAGGCCAAGAGAAGAATACGATGAGAGCAACAGAGCAATGATCGAAACACTAGCCAAGGTGGCCAGGAGAGCACACATGGGGGGAGCAAAGTTACTAGTTGTGGGTGATTTCAATCACAAGGAGATTGACTGGGAAAACCTGGAGCCCCATGGGGGTCCCGAAACATGGAGAGCCAAGATGATGGATGTGGTACTGGAAAACCTCATGCATCAACACGTTAGAGACACTACCAGAGAGAGAGGAGAGGATGAACCAGCAAGGTTGGACCTTGTATTCACCATGAGTAGTTCGGACATCGAGGGTATCATGTATGAAAGGCCCCTGGGAGCTAGTGATCATGTGGTTCTGTGCTTCGACTACATAGTTGAGCTCCAAGTGGAGAGAGTAGCAGGAATAGGGTGGGAAAAACCAAACTACAAAAGGGGGAACTACTCAGGCATGAGGAACTTCCTTCAAGACATTCAGTGGGAGAGGGAACTGACAGGAAAACCGTACAGGAAATGGACTATGTAGCAACAAAATGCAAGGAGGCAGAGGAGAGGTTTGTTCCCAAGGGAAACAGAAATAATGGGAAGAACATAACGAGTCCTTGGTTCACCCAAAGGTGTAGGGAGGCAAAAACTAGGTGTACTAGAGAATGGAAAAGGTACAGAATACAGAGAACTCAGGAAAATAAAGAAATCAGCCGAAGAGCCAGAAGCGAATATGCACAGATAAGAAGGGAGGCTCAGAGACAATATGAAAATGACATAGCATCAAAAGTAAAGACTGACCCGAAGCTGTTGTACAGCCACATCAGGAGGAAAACAACAGTCAAGGACCAGGAAATCAGACTGAGGAAGGGTGATGGGGAATTCAGAAGAAACGACCGAGAGGTTTGTCAGGAGCTCAACACAAGATTTAAAGTGGTATTTACAGTGGAAACCAGTAGGGCTCCAAGGAATCAGAACAGGGGGGCACACCAGCAAGTGCTGGATGAGGTACATATAACCAAGGAGGAGGTGAAGAAGCTGCTATGCGAACTTGACACCTCAAAGGCGGTGGGACCAGACAACATCTCTCCATGGGTCCTTAAAGAGGGAGCAGAGATATTGTGTGAGCCATTAACAAAGATCTTCAACACATCATTTGAAACTGGGCAACTCCCTGAGTATGGAAAATGGCAAATGTAGTCCAATTTTTAAAAAGGGAGACAGACATGAGGCACTAAACTACAGACCTGTATCACTAAAGTGTATAGTATGCAAGGTCATGGAGAAGATCATCAGGAGGAGAGTGGTGGGGCACCTGGAAAGAAACAAGTGTATAATTGACAACCCAGCACGGTTTCAGGGAAGGAAAATCCTGTGTCATAAACCTACTAGAGTTTTATGACAAGGTGACAGAAGTAAGACAAGAGAGAGAGGGGTGGATCGACTGCATATTTTTGGCTGCAAGAAGGCCTTCGACACAGTTCCTCACAAGAGGTTACTGCAAAAGCTAGAGGACCAGGCACACATAACAGGAAAGGCACTGCAATGGATCAGAGAATATCTGACAGGGAGGCAACAACGAGTCATGGTACGCGACGAGGGTGTCAGAGTGGGCGCCTGTGACAAGCGGGGTTCCACAGGGTCAGTCCTAGGACCTGTGCTGTTCTTGGTATATGTGAACGACATAACGGAAGGGATAGACTCAGAAGTGTCTTTGTTTGCAGATGACGTGAAGTTAATGAGAAGAATCAAATCGGACGAGGATCAGGCAGGACTACAAAGAGACCTGGACAGGCTACAAGCCTGGTCCAGCAACTGGCTCCTTGAATTTAACCCTGCCAAATGCAAAGTCATGAAGATTGGGGAAGGGCAAAGAAGACCGCAGACACAATATAGTTTAGATGGTCAAAGACTGCAAACCTCACTCAAGGAAAAAGATCTGGGGGTGAGTATAACACCGAGCATATCTCCTGAGGCGCACATCAATCAGATAACTGCTGCAGCATACGGGCGCCTGGCAAACCTACGGATAGCGTTCCGATACCTCAGTAAGGATTCGTTTAAGACTGTATACCATCTACGTCAGACCGATACTGGAGTATGCAGCACCAGTTCGGAATCCACACCTAGTCAAGCACGTCAAGAAATTAGAGAAAGTGCAAAGGTTTGCAACAAGACTAGTCCCAGAGCTACGGGGATTGTCCTATGAAGAAAGGTTGAGGGAAATCGGCCTGACGACACTGGAGGACAGGAGGGTCAGGGGAGACATGATAACGACATATAAAATACTGCGCGGAATAGACGAGGTGGACAAAGATGGGATGTTCCAGAGATGGGACACAGACACAAGAGGTCACAATTGGAAGTTGAAGACTCAGATGAATCAAAGGGATGTTAGGAAGTATTTCTTCAGTCATAGAGTAGTCAGGCCGTGGAATAGCCTAGAAAGTGAAGTAGTGGAGGCGGGAACCATACATAGTTTTAAGGCGAGGTATGATAAAGCTCATGGAGCAGGGAGAGAGAGGACCTAGTAGCAATCAGCGAAGAGGCGGGGCCAGGAGCTATGACTCGACCCCTGCAACCACAAATAGGTGAGTACAAATAGGTGAGTACACACACACACCACACACACACACACACACCTACCCAAGCACGTGAAGAAACTAGAGAAAGTGAAAAGGTTTTGGGCCAAAAAACAAAGCCCCCAGAGCTAAAAGGTATGCCTACGGGGAAAAGGTTGGGGGAAAAATAAACCCCTGCGACACTGGAACAGGAAAAAGGTGGGGGGGGACATGAAAAGACATACAAAATACTGAGGGGAATTTGGGACAAGTGACAAAGACAGGATGTTCCAGAGATTGGCCACAGTAAAAAGGGGGAACACAGTTGGAAGCTGAAAAACACAGAAAATCACGGGGAAAGTTAGGAAAAATTTCTTCACCCCAAAGAGTAGTCAGTAATTTGGAATAGTTTGGGAAGCGATTAGTGGAGGCAGGATCCTACATAGCTTTAAGCAGGGGGTATGATAAAGCTCACCTCGGGGAAAAGTACCTAGTGGGATCAGTGAAGAGGCGGGGCCGGGGAGCTGGGACCCCGACCCCCGCAACCTAAACTGGGGAGACAACTAGGTGAGTAAAACACACACAAAAACAACAAAAAACAAACACGCACACTCCCCCCGCGCGCGCTCACGAAAATTTAACGAAAAGGGAAAAGAATTGTAAATCATTCAAAAAAATGAGGCATTAGGGACAACCACACGAAAATAGAAACCTTACGAACATGCTAAAAATTTAAAATAAAAAAAAGAATTAGGGAAATCAACGGGAAAGACAGGATTGTAAACTAAGCATCTTCCGAGCCTGTGCAGGTTTTGGGGGGGCAAGAGATTGAGAGGGAATACAGGCACCCCAGGAAAGGACCAGGAACACCGGCTAGGAAACGGGAACACCGGGCTGGGAACGGGAACACCGGGGCTAGGATACAGAACACCATGCTGGGATAAAAGGAACACCAGCTGGGAAAACGGGAACCCCAGGCAGGATACAGGAACACCGGCTAGGAAACAGGCCCACCAGGCTAGGATACGGGAACCCCAATGCAAAGGATACAGAACACCACCCCGGAAACAGGAACACCAGGCAAGGATACGGGAACACCATGCAGGAAACCAGGAACCCCAGCTAGGATACAGGAACACCGGGCTGGGATACAGGAACCCAGGTTTAGGATACAGGAACACCATGCAAAGGATACAGAACACCGGGCTAGGATCCGGGAAACACCAGGCAGGTACAGGAAAAACCAGGCTAAAAAACGGGAAGGGGTGTAGTGATGAGAGAAAAAATATCAGTATGGCAGAGGGGGTTTGAAAATATATTTTTGGGTTTAAGATCAGTATCTCGGCCAGTATCAATATTGTACCCAACTTTCTTTTTAAAAAAATGGTATCAGTTTTGGATTTACATCAGTATCTATGCCAGAATCAATTTTGTATCTACATCATTATCAACGTCGGTATCAATAATGCGTCTACACGGTCACGAGAAGTCACGGGTCCTGAGCTGTTTGGGGATCAGTGTGGAGGGTTACAAAGCCATGGCTTGCTTCTGCATTATCTTAAAATCTGAGGTTAAAGTGTTGAAGGAGGAGGCCTACTTCTCCAGGAGGAAATTAGGAGGTTGAAGGTTCACCTTGATGGGTTTGGGAGTGAGTGTGAGGTGGCTGGAGTGGTTGAGGGGAATGAGGCTACCAGCTGCGAGGAGGCTGAAGGGGGAGACGAAAATGCTCCCAGGAGTGAGGTGCAGTCCAGCACCTGCAACAAGTGGCAAGTGGTTCCCAGTAATGGGAGGAGCATCATAATAAGGAAAGTTAAGAGAGAAGATTTGAAGGTAGGAAATTGCTTCTCTGTTCTTCAGGATGAGTATGCTTCAGTAGTCAGTGAAGGCAAAGGTACTAGTTCCCCTGCTAATAGAGGTAAGAGAATACTTGTGGTTGGTGACTCTCAGGTAAGATATATGGACCCTTCTTTCTGTAATAGTAATAAGAAGGTGAGAGAGATAGTGTGCTTCCCTGAAGCTGGTGTTGGTGACATAGTCAACAGGTTGGATAATATCATGTAAGGTAATGGGAACAAGCCCATTATCTGTCTCAGTGCTGGTGGAAATGATATCGAGAAGGGTAGGAGAGAAGAGCTGCTTGATAAGTACAGGTCAGCTATAGATTTAATTAGGTCTAAGGGAGGGGTCCTAATCATATGTACCATCATACCTAGAAGGAAAGTGGCAGTGAATGGTTGTCTAGGGCAACTAACTGGTGTAAATTCCTGACTAGACAGATACTACAAGGAACTTGCAATCCCATTCATTGACAACTGGGACAACTTTTATGGCAGACATGATATGAATGCAAGGGATGGGTACATCTCTCTGAGGCAGGGGTGGTAGCATTTGCCAACTCGTTCGAGAGGGCCATTACTGACATGTCTAGGATTTTAAACTGATAGAAGATAGAGGTATGGGTGTGTGAAGGAAACAGTCAGGTTGCAGCACTAGGGTTGAAAACAGTAAATGTTTCAAAGACATTCATCATAAAGTTACAAATAAAGACAATGAATAAGGTCAGCAAACAAAGGGAGACCTATACTAATAGCAGGAGTGTAAGAAATAAGATAGATAAGCTAAGATTTATTGCAAGTGCAGGAAGCATAGATATTATTGCTATAACAGAGACCTGGCTCAATCTGAAAGATAGAGAGATGCCTTCTGAATGTCACATACAAGGCTATAAATTATTCCACACTGATAGAGTCAAAAGGAAGGGTGGTGGAGTAGCGATGTATGTCAGAGACAATTTAAATTGTTGTGATAGACAATCTTGTGATAGACTAATCTTGGGTGTGATTTACAGGCCCCGAAACCTTGACAGGGAGTGCAGTAAACTTCTATAGGACGAAATTCGTAAGGCATCTACATATGAAAATGTTGTGCTAATGGGAGATTTTAACTTTAGACACATTGACTGGAGCAATTTGACAGGAAATTTGGAGTCGAGTGACTTTCTTGATACATTTCAGGATTTTTTTTTTTTAAATGGTTTGTGGCAGAACCAACTACAGGAAATAACCTGCTTGACTTGGTTCTTGCCAGCAGGGAATAGCTAATTAATAATCTTGAGGTTAATGATGAGCTTGGGGAAAGTGGCCACAAATCACTCGCTTTTAATATATCATGGAATTACCCTAATAACGGCAATCAAATCTGTCCCCGACTTTTGCTTGGCTGATTTCATAGGACTGAGAAAATACCTGGATATTCTGAATTGGAATGACCTGACTATAGGTCAGGCAGGTGGTGATGGTTGCCAGGGTATAGTTCTAGCTGCTCAGACAACTTATGTTCCAAGTAGGGAAATCAGATCAAACAAAAATGATCCTAAAAGGATGAACAATAGATTAAAACATCTCATTGGCGAATCAAAAGAGGAGAGGGGTAGTTAAGAAATCAACATATTCAGTTAGAGAGAGAAATAAAAAAAGGGAGTAAGAAAAGCAAAGAGAGATTATGAGGTTAAAGTTGCAAGAGAATCGAAGACTAACCCAAAAGGATTCTATCATGTATACAAAAGTAAGACTAGAGACAAGATAAGCCCACTGAAAAGTTACTCGGGTCAGCTCACAGACAGTGATAAGGAAATGTGTAGGCTTTACAACACTTACTTCCTCTCAGTTTTTACACAGGCAGATACTAGCGATATTCCAGAAATAATAAATTATGTAGAACAGGACGATAAACTATGCACAATTTGGGTGACAAGTGACATGCTTCTTGGACAGATAGATAAAATAAACCAAATAAATCCCCAGGCCTTGATGAACTGTACGTAAGGGTTCCAAAGGAAGGTAAAGAGGAGCTTAGCGAACCCATGGCAAATCTTTTCAAACTGGCATAGTGCTAGATAAGTCGAAAATGGCAAATGTGATACGTATTTTCAAAGCAGGTGACAGGTCCTGGGCTTCGAACTATAGACGAATAAGCCATTGTGGGAAAATTTATGGAATCAATAATTGCCGAGGCAATTCATAGCCATCTTGAAAAGCATAAATTGATCAACGAATCTCAACACGGTTTTACAACAGGCATTCCTGCCTTACGAATTTATTAATATTTTTCATTAAGGTGTTTTTGGGGGGTAAAAAAGGGTTTAAGAATTTGATATTGTTGTATGGACTTCATAAGGCTTTTGATACTCCCCATCAGAAACTGTTGAAAAAAATTTAAAGGCACGGAATAGGAGGAGAATTTTTTTTCCGGAAGGGCATGGTTGACAAATGGCACGGGGGTTTTGCAAAAATGGAGAGAAACAAATGGGGCACGCCCAAAGTGGTTTTCCCAAAGGGGGTGCGTTGGGCCCCCTTGTTTTTTCAAAGGGACAAAAACACGTGGTGAGGAATAGATAGCGACATAAAATTTTTCCCGTGACACCAAAAATCCCTTTCCCAAAATTTCATCTGATGAGGACCTAGAGAAATCCGGGGAAATTTCGAATGATAAAAGGGTCGGGAAAAGGGGCAGATCAGTTTAATATAGACAAATGAAAAATTCTAAACACGGGACGGGAAAAATAATATCCCACATAAAATTTAAATAATGAAACCCTTAATATTATGTTTGCAAAAGTTTTTGGGATTTTGGGTTTAAAAACAGTAATCTAAACCCAAGGGCAAAGTGCAAAGTGTTCGCAAAAAAAAGTAAACAAATCCTGGGCTTCATATCAAAAACAAAATAACAGAAGTCCTGGGGTTTTTTTTTAACTCAATATATCCAATCATATACCTTTGGGTTAGGCCTCATTTAGCTTGTGCCATTTTGGGTCACCGTATTACAGAAGGATATAAAAGCACTGGAAAACGTAAAAGGAGGGTGACAAAAATTAATCATGTATTAGAAATCTTCCCTATGAGGGCAGACTGGTCCCTGAATCTGCACTCTCAAAAAAGTGTAAATTTGGGGGGGTATGATTTAGGTGTGTAAATGAAAAAAAAGGGAAAAAATAAAAAGGGGTAAAAAATACTAAAAAACCTAACCCAGGCAGGACCCCCAGCAAAGACATTAATTGGAAAAATTCGATTCAGGGAAGGATATGGAAACACTGAGGTGGTAATGGTTGTAGATGAGTGTAGCGAACCCCCGATGCAGTTATAGAGGCAAAACTTGTGTAGTTTAAAATGGGTTAGATAAATACATGATGGGTGTTGGGGTGGGGGTTGGACCTGCTAGCTTGTCTACTAGTTAATGCCGTGCCCTTCCCTTTAAAGTGAATAGGGACCTGATGACTAGGTTAAGGCTTGGTTTTAAAACCGGTATGAGACTTAAACCCTGCTTTGCATGAGCCAGTAGGCCTGTACAGTGTTCCTTTCTGTGGAAAAGAACTTAGTACGTTCAGGACATTTTTTTAAAAGGAAACTTTTCGCCACAGGGGCTTTTTATCCTAAAAGAGAAAACAAGAAAACACACACATATATAGGGGGGGGATCGGGTGGGTGAAGCGTGGGTAGGGGTGGTAGTATAAGTAATGGAACTAAGGAGGTGAGGTTAGGAGGGACCGCTGGCACAAGTAACACCATTCCCAGGGGGAAATTCCTCTTGTTAAAAAATTTTAAAATACTGAAAACTACCGGTTTTTTTCTTTAAGTGTTAGACAAAAATTAGTGCAGCTTCAATGCATTTTTCCGTTTAATCGTTTTTTTAAATAACTAGTTTTGCTTCATTAAATTTTCATGGGTGTCCAACATCGTCTCTATGTTGAACACATGTTTTTTTTGGGGGCATCATTTCTGCAAGCATTTTTGTGTTCTGCTTCCTATGTCCGGTTCTGGCTGTTTCCCCTACATATCTTTTCACACCCCCCAATGGATAGTGTAGATTCCTGCACTTGTGCCAGATCATGCTTGGGTTTTTTGTTTCGGGTTCCAATGAGTTGAAGGTGGTAGTTTTAGCCAGTTTTCTATCAAACATTTTTAAAAACATTAGGGGGGAACGTTGCTGAGGGTTTAAAACGATGTAACTTGGAGGCTTTTCTTAAATTTTTGATGGGTGTTGGTCTTGTGAGGTAGTTTTGCATTTCCTGCAGTCACGTATAAGGTAGGGAAATGTAGTGAACTAAAGAGTTGGTGATGAATGTACATTCTTCTTCGGGAACTGCGGACGGGAAATTCTGTGGGCTCTCAAAAAGAACCCAATAACTCCCCCCTCTTTTTTTCTTGGTCATGGTGAGAGAAGAAATGTAAAGTTCATTCTTGTAGGTAGGTTTCCCGGTAGACTTTAAAAGAAAGTTTGTTTTCCCCCCTGTGCGAAGAGAACGTCGAGAAAAGGAAACGGGTTTGTCCTTTCCCCCTCTAGAGAAAATTTTAATAGTGGGTTCCCAGAGTGTTGATGGGGGGTTGAGGATGCCCTGTCCCCAAGATTTTTGGGTACAATGACCAAAATATCATCTACTCCCGCATCCAAGTAACTAACGAGGGATGTTTTGAGGATCCTTCTTGTTTCCCAGGCCCTCCATATTAAATTGGAAAACTGCACAAAGGGGGGACCCCATGGTAGCCCAAAGAGTTGTTTGTACTTCTTGTTCGAACCTAAAACGTTTAACAAACAAAAATTTCGAAAAGGGGCTCACAAAATCTTGGGGGTACGGGGAAAATTTTTCATCTTTAATCCCCTGCGAGAAGATCAATGGTTTTGATCAACGGGGGACTTTGGGTGAAAAAGGGCAGTCACTCAAAATTTGCAAGTTTTTATCACTCTGTCGAGACCCCGTAGGAAAGGGGTCACCCAAATGCTTTAGTGAGCCTGGCTGATTGACCCAGGAGCTTTGACAAATATTTCGCCAAAACTTGCTAGTGTGGGGGGGCGCTGCCGTACCAGATGTAAGGGTCTCAGGGGCCATTTGGTTTGTGGGTTTTTTGGTAAACCATAAAGTCTAGCTGATTTTGGGGTTGGTGGGATGAGGCGCAAATTTTTACCTTCTTCTATTTCCTGAGTTACTGGGGTCTTACTTTAAAAAAAATTTTTTCTTTTATTTTCTTTTTTGCGTCGTTCAATAAATCTTGCATCTTACAAACGTAGTCTGTACTTTGGGATGACCACTCCCTCCCCCTTTTGCCCCGCTGTGGTGAGGGAAATATCTTATTGGGAGCTAATGTTTTAGTGCCTGGATGTAGCGACGAGGAATGACTGGACGACTTGGTTTAGAAATGCAGCTGCAATAAATCCCTTTTATGAAACCTTTGTTAAATCAGGTCCCGAAGAAATGGTTTTTGATCACTGTGTCTAACTGCATTTTGGCTTGTAGCCCGTAGCAAACTTGAGACCTAAGCTGAGGCTTCGGATTTGTATCATGGAAATAAAAGAAAGGTTTTTGATGATGTCGCTCTACCCAAAATTTTCCATTTACTCTGAGGAGGAGAAGACAACCAGTTACCTTTTTTGACGTTCTCTTTCGCCCGGGGAAAGCAAACTTTCTTTTAAAGTCTCCGGGAAACCCACCTAAAGAATTTCTTTACAATTTTTCTCCACCATGACAAAGAACAAAAAAAAGGGGGAGTTATTGGGTTCTTTTGAGAGCCTCAAATTTTTCCTCCGCAGTTCCCCGAAGAAGAAGTAATACATCACCAAACCTTTTGTTCACTACCTTTCCCCTACTTCATCGTGACTGCAGGAAACGTGCAAACTACCTCAGCAAGACCAAAAACCTATCAAAAAAGAAAAGCCTCCAAGTTACATCGTTTTACCGGTCAGCAAAGTTGCCACTAAGTTTAAAAAAGTTTTTGAAAAAATGGGAAAATATCTACCAGCTCTTCAACACTTTAGGAAACCCGATACAAAAAACCAAACATGATTCTGGGACAAGTGCAGGAAATCTCACTATACCATTTGGGGGGGGAAAAAATATTTTAGGGGAAACAGCCGAAAATCTGGACATTAGGGTAGCAGAACACAAAAAAAACTTGCAGAAATGATGACCAAAAAAAGCTGTGTTTAACTAGAGACGATTTTGGGCACCTCATGAAAATTTAAGAAGTAAAATGTTTTTAAAAAAAGACGACTTAAACGGGAAAAAAGCATTTAAGTGCACAATTTCTGTCAGTAACACTATAAACAAAAAAACCGGGGAGTTAAGTATTTTTAAATTACTAAGCAAGAGGATAAAACCCCCCTGGGAACTGGTGTTACTTGATGCCCGCAGGTCCCCCTCTAAAAATCACCTCCCCTTGTTCCATTTCTACTACTACTACCCCCCTCTCCCCCTTCACCTCACCTGACTCCCCCATTATATGTGTTGTTTTCTTTGTTTCTCTGTATTAGGAAGAGAAGCCCCTCGTGGCGAAAAAGTTTCCTTTTTAAATGTCCTGAAAAGTCATAAGTGTTTTTTCCCCACTTGTCGGTATCACCATACCATTTCCTCAGTGTTCCTTTTGTTTTTGTTCTTTCGTTGTTTCTATCAACTTTAGTATCAATTTTTTCATTTCCCGTAATATGTCCGCATTATTTATTTTTAATCTAATCAGTATAAACTCAGTATCCATTTTTTAAAAATAAATTTCTAATTTGATCAATATTTACTTAGTATTTTACGTCAGAATTTAAATATTTGTCTACGTCAAAATCTTCTCAGTATCAATTTTGATCTCCTTCCTGTCTAGTCATTATTATGCATCTACATCGGGGTCGATAAAAAGACTAAAAGGGCAAAGGGGGTCAGTAGCTGTCTGGGGACGTGTGCTTTGCTTTTTGTACTGTGACCTTTCCACTCTCCCTCGTCTCCATATCTCTCCTGTCCCGGGAAGGGGTGTACGTACATGTAGGATTCATGTTTATTTCTTGTACTGAGCGTACTCCCTGGCCTCCCAATCCCGGGTTTGGGGGCCCCAAACATTCTCAATACTAAAAGTGATAGGGGCGTCGGTCACCCCTGGAAAAGACCGGGTCGGGGCACCGGTGAACCTACTACAAGTGTCGTAGTGGTGCCAAACAAGTGATCGTAGTGGTGCCAAACAAGTGACCGTAGTGGTGCCAAACAAGTGACCGTAGTCTTGCTAAACAAGTGACCGTAGTGGTGCCAAACAAGTGACCGTAGTGGTGCCAAACAAGTGATTCCCATTAATTTCAGTATTCCAGCACATAACTGTCTATCATATTCATATTTTTCTAATTTAAATATTAACTATTTTTCACAAAGTTATTTTAATTTTTACTATCTATTATTATTTGTAGTATTGTTAGTTAAAGTATCGTTTATTTAATTATTTACGTGTAATAAATGTTTGGGGGTCGATGAGCTATTTGAAACCTGATGAAGGGGTCGATGAGTTGAAGAGTTTGGTAACACTTGATCGTCTCTTCAGTCGTCGTCATCGTCGTCGTCTTCGTCATCGTCATCGTCATCTCATCGTCGCTTCATCGTCATCGTATCGTCATCGTCGTCATCGTCGTCCATCGTCGTCGTCGTCTCATCATCATCATTCATCATCTACATCATCATCATCATCATCATCATCGTCATCGTCATCATCGTCATCATCATCATCAATACATCATCATCATCATCATCATCATCATCTCATTCATCATCATCATCATCATCATCATCAATCATACATCATCATCATCATTCATCAATCTACGTCAGTACCATTTGTGCTATTTACATCAGTATCTACGTCATATTTATTCTACGTCTCTTCACTATAAGTTTTATATCTTCTTCAGGAATTATTTTTCATCCATAACAATTTTTACGTCACTATATATTCTTTACTTTATCAGTTTCTACGCCAGTATTTATTTTGAATCTACATCAGTATCGATAACTAAGTCAAGATCTACATTAGTGCCTATTCTGCATTTGCTTCATTATTAACAATTGTATCTACGTTAGAATCTTCGTCAGTAACTTTATCTCTATCCACGTAGGTAACTACGTGTATCTGTATATGCATCAAATCTACTTCTGTATCTACTTTATCTATCCCTCTACGGCGGTTGGTATCTCCCGCTTTAAAATTTATTCCGTATCTACGTCATTATCTTACCTTTCTACATCAAATCTATTTTCATCTAGACTTATTCTTTTTACTTTTTATTTTTTGGCGTTAAAAATAATAAAATAATAAAAATAATTAAAAAAAATAACAAAAAGGCACAATACCGTGGGGAAGATACACAAATACCCGCACAAAAAGAGGGAAAAGTTTTCGACGACTTTTTTTTTTTTTCGGTCGACTTGGACCATTGACAAAGTCACACTAACGAGGGGAGCGGGACGCTTATTAGGCGGGAAAGAGGTGGAGGTAGTGTGTAGTAGTATAGAAAAGTTTGTAATAATACCGACGGATGAAATAACAGCAAAACCCCCCGGGCATCCCCCCCGTAACTTTTCGCATCCGCCAGCACGGAGGGGAAAAAACGCCCACAACAAAGAAAACCCAGACGCCGGCACATTGTCTTATTTCATCATTTTTGTAGTAGAAGAAGAAGAGGTGTAGTAGTGGTAGTGGTAGAAAGGGGGGAAAAAAGGGAAAACAGCCGTAAAAACAAAAGGGAAAGGGGGCACGCAAGAGAGCAGATACCCACAGAGGGAGAGCAAACGCACGAGGTGCGTGAAAGGGGAAATGGGAAAATAAAAAAAATAAATGAAAAGGAACGAAAAAACGAGACAGGAGAGGAAAAAACAACCCAGAGGAAAAATAATAATAATAAATTTAAAAATAATAAAATAAAATAATAATAATAATAATATAATAAAACATTCTTTATTTCTACAAGTACGATACCATTAGGCGTTTGTAATGTCCAAAAAAAGGCAGTTTGTACATGTACAAATTAGGGATTTTGTACATGCACTTGTCAAATTGCCTAATTTGTACAAGTAGGCAAATTAGGTAAGTTTTGCCCCGGTGCGCCCAACCGTTCCCAACACCCAGGTACCCATTTTATGTGGGGTGAACATAGAAAACCCGAGTAAGGAAGCCATTGATGTTTACCCCCCTTCGCGGGGAACAAACCCCGGACCCTCACCGTTTGAAGCGAGAGCTTTGCCTACCGGGCCCACGGGTCAGGGGGGTCATTGCTATTGTGTATTACTCAATGTTTTTGTGTATCACCGTAAGTGTCTACGTTTTCACCAAATTTGCACTCACCAAATTGTGGATGCAGGGGTCGAGAATGAGCCCCTGCCCCGCCTCTCATTAAACGCTACTAAGGTCCTCTCCCTGCTTTAGGAGCTTTTTTCATACCTCGCCTTAAAGCTAGTAGGGTTTTTCCTGCCTCCACTACCTCACTTGCTAGCACTCCACTTCCTGATATCTATGGACTGAAGAAATATTTCCTAACATCCCTTGATATCTTGATTCAACTTTTCAAAGTGTGACCCCTTGTTTCTGGCCCCTCTGGAAACATCTTGTCTCTGTCCACCTTGTCATTCACGCAGATTTTGTATGCCGTTATCATGTCCCCTAACCCTCCTGTCCTCCAGTGTCGCAGCCGATTTCCCTCAGTTGGAACTAACCTTGTCGCAACCTTTGCACTTTCTCTAATTTTTTGGTGTACTTGATCAAGTATGGGTCCAAACTGGTGTGCATACTCCGTATGGACCTGAAGTACACAGTGTGCAGTGTCTTGAAGGGATTCCTTACAAGGTATCGGAACCCTATTCTCAGGTTTCAAGGTGCCCCTATGCGCATGATTATTGGTTGAGTGTGTTCTGGAGACGGCTCTGTGTTATACTCGCCCCAGATCTTCTCGTTGAAACGAGGTTTGCATCTTTGGCCCCTGGGACTATTACTCTGTCTGCGGTTTCTTTGCCCTTCCCCTATCTTCATGACATGCAATTGGCAAAAGTCAATTCGGAAGCAGTTGCTGGACCAGGTGTCCAGCCTGCCCCCCAGGTCTTTTTGAAGTCCTTCCTAGTGCCATTTGATTAATTTCCTCATTAACTTTCATAATTGCGAACAGGGACCTTTTTGAGTCTAATCCCTTCCATCTGTTCCTTCATATATACCAAAATACACTGCCCTTAGAGCGACTCCCGTGGGACCCCGCTCGTCACTGGTGCCCATGTGATACCTCATCACGTACCATGACTCGTTGTTGCCTCCCTGTTCGGGTATTTCTGATCCTTGCAGGTGCCCTTCCTGTTATATGCTCCTGACCTCTAGCTTCTGCACTAATCTTTTTTTCAGTGGGGAACTGTGTCGAAGACCTTGTTGAAAAGTCCGGGAAAATTGCAATCAACCCCAACCGTCTCTCTTTCGTGTCTTACTTTGTTACTTTATCATAAAAACTCCAGAAGGTCTGTGACCAGGATTTGGCTTCCATGAGTCCGTGCTGGTTGGCGTATATATCTTTTCCATTCCCAGGTGCTCCACCACTCCCCTTCTGATTAATCTTCCCCATGATTTGCCTTACTATAACGTCAGTGACACTGATCTGTAGTTCAGCCCCTCTTTTCTTCTCCATTTTTAAATTTGGAATACCATTTGCCGTCTTTTCCTTTCCCTTTCAGGTAGTTGCCCAGTTTCAGGGATGTTTTTGAAGATTGGGGTTTAGGGGCCACACAGCTTTTCTGCTCTCTCTCTAAGGACCCACGGGAAGATGTCCGGTCCATTGCCTTTAAAAGTAATCAAGGTCCCTTGCAGCTTCTTCACTAGTGTTGTATGTCTTTCCAACATTGTTGGTATTTCCTTTTGGTGTCCCCCTGTCCTGTCTTCCCAGTTTCCCTTTCCTGTCCTCCACTGTAAATACTTCCTTAAAATTTCATATGAGTTCCTCACATACCTCTTGACCCGTTTCTTGTGAGTTTCCCCCTTTTTTTTCTTCAGCTTATCACTGGGTCTTCGACTGTTGTCTTCCTCCTAATGTGGCTATACAGCAGTTTCGGGTCGACTTGACTTTCGATGCTATTTCGTTTTCGTACTGGTCGTTGGCCTCCTCCTGGTGTACTTAGTTTTACCTCCCTCACTTCAGGTAAACCAAGGAACTCGCTTTGGTTTCCCATTATTTCTGTTGCCCTTTCCCCTGTTTTCTTTGCTTTTTTTGGTTGTTACGTATTCCCCATTCGTTTACTGGAGTTTCCTACCATTCTTGTCCCACGAACTCCTGCAGGAGTTCTTCATACCTGTGTAGTCCCCCCTTTTGTAAATTTGGCTTTTATTTGTAATCCTTGTCAATGTCTACTGTGTAACCTCTCAGTGTCACTGTGTATCTCGTCATTGTCTACTGTGAAATTACGTCAATCCCTACTGTGTATCTACGTGAGTGTCTACTGGGTATCTCATCAGTGTCCTACTGGGTTTTACATCATGTCTACTGGGATTCTTCTCATATCTCCCTGTGTATCGCAAGTGTCTACTGTGAATCATCGTTAGTGTCTACTGTGTGTCATCGTCAGTGTCTACTGTGTATCATCGTCAGTGTCTACTATGTATCATCGTTAGTGTCTACTGTGTATCATCGTCAGTGTCTACTATGTATCATCGTTAGTGTCTACTGTGTATCATCGTCAGTGTCTACTGTGTATCTACGTCAGTGTCCACTGTGTATCAACGTCAGTATCTACTGTATCATCGTCAGTGTCAACTATACATCAACGTCATTATCTATTGTGTATTAACGTCAGTGTGTAGTTTGCATCATCGTTAGTGTCTACTGTGTATCATCGTCAGTGTCTACTGTGTATCATCGTCAGTGTCTACTGTGTATCATCGTCAGTGTCTACTGTGTATCATCGTCAGTGTCTACTGTGTATCATCGTCAGTGTCTACTGTGTATCATCGTCAGTGTCTACTGTGTATCATCGTCAGTGTCTACTGTGTATCTACGTCAGTGTCTACTGAATATTTCCGTCAGTGTCTACAGTGTATCTACGTCAGTGTCTACTGTGTATCTACTTTAGTATCTGTTCAATACACAAATAACCCGCACATAGGAACGGGTTATTTGAATAACCCACAAAGACGAGCTTACAACGTCGTGGTAAGCTCCTCTCTCCCATGTGCGGGTTATTCGTGTATTGTTCCAGTTACGGTATTGTCTATTATTTATCTGTTAAATCTCTTCGTCAGAATAAAATCCGTATCTATCTGAATCCAAGTTAGAATTAATAGTTATTCTCGGTCAGTATTTACAATGGTATTTTCGTATCAACGTTAAGAGATATTCTTGTATTTATGTCAGTAGTTATGTGTATACCTGCCTGTGTATACAAACTCGTGCAACTCGTAAAAACAATTGAAACATAATGGCAGTGTAAACGGATGAAGAAGGAAATGAAGGAGAGAAAAATGCATTAATTATAATAAAATAATAATAACAATAATAATTAATAATAATAATAATAATAATAGTAATAATAATAATAATAATAATACAAGGTAGAAGAAAACAAAGAGAATGAGGATGGTGATGGAGGAGCAGGAGGAGGAACTGAGAAAGAAGTAAAAAAAAAATTAAAAGGTAAACGGGAGGGGGGGAAAACGACAACGAAGAAATCTGAGCTCTACCTGCCTATATATATTTTTCTTACGATAACCAATACATATTTGCACCTAAATTCTGATTATGATTTTTATCCACGAAATCTATGAAACTAGAAATTTTTATTAGGGCAATATACTGCTGCACTCAACGATATTTTTCTCTGAATGTTCGCGCGTTCCAACCTGCACGACAAAAGGAATGAATTCGCAGGGTGTTTATGTTAGGCTGTTATCAATATGGCAAGGCGCCTACTTTAACCGTAATACCCCATCTGTTCTCCAATTATCCGAACAGCTGGAGCCATTGTAAGTGACTTATCTGAACTTGACGCCCCTCAGCTGAGGGTAGGAAAATATACCACCAGAATTCTCCAGGTGTTCTAGTTCTGTTCCCAGAAAATCCAGAGAGCACTACACAGTTGCCTCTTGCTGCAGCAGATGTTGTGGTAGACGTGGGAGAGCGAGAGAGACAAAGGTGCGGTCTGGGGGTCGAAGTGTGTACCAAGGAAGGAACTGGGGACAGCCAACAGAAAATCTTCCGAATGAAGGGCTCTCACTGCCATGAGGTGAAGTCTGCCCTTCCCCGACACACTCAAGACCTGATGAGGCTACATTCTCCACTATTGTGCCATCCTAGTGTGACTAGTTAATTTAATTCTACTCCGATTGTGTACTAGCTCAACAAGCAGTATATTATATTATTATAACCCACAGAACAAGGGGTATTGATCAATAAACAACACTGCTCGTGAAGGCTTGTATTCAAACAGGAGGAGGCTGAAATTAATCCTTGAGGACACCATTGCCACGAGTGTCCTTGGATCATGAACAATGCCTAGCTCTGCAGGGTACATAATCTTTGTAGGATCAATGGCTGAGGGGAAAAAGGTGACATTTTTACTTTTGTGTGCCCTCTTGATGTGAGACAATGTGCCGTGGGGTCGAACCCCTGGCCTGCCACAGTCTGGTAATGATTCAGAACCACTTGTTTTTGTGGTTCTTTGAGAGGCAGAACAAAGAGTTGGGTCCCCGAGGAAGGGAGTGGTCTGGGAAGGAAGAATGGACAGTAGAGCTTAGGGAAAAGAAACAAGAGTGGGAAAGGAGGCTAGAAGAGTTTCACATTAAAATGTGAAGAGGATGCTCCAGAGAGCAAGAAGTTGGAGCCACAAGCCACTGCCACAGAGGCTAGGATACGAAGCTTAGAGAAGGAACTGAAAATGCTGAAATAGGTTACAGAACAAAGAGCAGAATGGGAATGACACCAGGAACAGGAACATTTGCAGCCTGCAAGGGGACCAAAAGAAGGAAAAAGAAAAGTCATACACAGAGGCCCTATCAGACCACCAGGGGGCCTAGGAAAAGTTGAGAAGTGAAAGTAGCAGGCCATTGGGTACAGGGACAGCAGACAGAGAAGGAATCTAAGGAAGGGAAGGAGACAGGCCCCTTACAGAGGCATTATCAGACCATTGAGAAATCCAGGAAATGTTAAGGAAAACAGCAATGAAGATACTTAAATTGGATCATAAAATACAAATGGAAATACAATGGGAGGATGAAACGTGGAGGTCAATCTTTGTTCATAGGCTTTGGGAGACTGAAGGGGCAACTATGACAGGGGGAGGAAAAAGAGATTGAAAATATCATGACAGAAATAGGAGAGGACGAAATGACCCAGCTGACAAATTTTCAGAGAATAGGGGGGATTCTCAAGGGGAAGAAATGATCCAGTCAAATTGATTTTCAAGTCAGAAATGGTGCAAAAGACCCTGCAGAAGAAAGCATGTCTAAGGAGTTAATCAAATTACCAGCACGTGCACCTCGACCATGATAGAACACAAGAAGACAGAAACTGAGAGAATACAAAGATGCAAGGGGCAGGATGCAGGGATGGAGATGGGCAATGGAGCCCAGACTCAGGAGGAAGAGCAAAGACAACCTCACTCAAAAGCACGCACAGAAGACCCTCAACCCTGACAACCCCACCACAATCATGCAAATTAACCTAAAGCAACCCAAACTCCATATCCACTGCTTCCACCCCCTTACCACAAACTTCACCTTCAAAGCAGTCTCCTATAGTATCCTGCCAGGTCCTCCATTCCCCATTTCCTCATGGAGGCATAACCAGATATAACACTCGCAGAAACAAAGTTGACGAGGATGGTAACAGATGCAATCTTTTCATCCAGATATCAGATCCTGAGGAAAGATACAGAAAGCAGAGGGGATAGGAGGAGTTGCACTGCTCATCAAAAAAGAGTGAAGATTTGAGGAAATGAAAGAAATTGAGAGATTGGAAGTGAGGGACTATATAATAGCAACACTTCAGACTGGGGGTCCCAAAGTGGTGATGTACAACCCACTGCAGAATAGCAGGAGGCCAAGACAAGAATATGATTGTAGTAACAGAGCAATAGTGGACACACAAGCTGAGATGGCCAGAAGGGCCCATATGGGTAGGGCAAAGTTACTGGTTGAGGGGGATTTTTAATCCCCAAAAGGGGATTGACTGTGGGGAAATGGAGCCACATGGGGAACCAGAAACATTAGAGAGCAGAGGTGGGTGGAGGTGAAAACTGAAAACCTCATGCGTCAACATGTTAGGGACACTACCAGAAAGAGAAGAGAGGATGAAACAAACAAGGCTGGACCTTGTATTCACCTTGAGTAGTTCAGAAAATTTAGGATATCACAAACAAAAATCCCTCATGTGGTCCTGAGCTTCGAATCCATTGTATGGGGTTAAAAGTGGAGAATGAAACAGCATGGGTGGAATGGGAGGAGCATGGAACCCACAACTTGTCAGGGTTTTCAACAAGACTAATCCCGGGGCTAACGGTTATGTCCCATGAGCGGAAGTTATGGAAACTCACCTAGATGACACCGAGGATAAGAGGGATTAGGGGGACATGAAGACGACTTATAAAATACTGAGAGGAATTGACAAGGTGGAAAAGGATAGAAAGTTTCAGAGAGGGACACAACTGGAAGTTGAAAACTGAGATATATCATAGAGATGCTAAAGGAAAATATTTCTTTAGCCTCAGAGTTGTCAGAAAGTGGAACAGTCTGGAGAGTAAAGTAGTGGAGGCAGGACCCATACATTGCTCTAAGAAGAAGCATGATATGGCTCTTGGAGCGGGGAAAGAGTGATCTAGTAGCAGCTAGCAAATAGGCGGGGCCGGGCCTTTGTTCGACCCCTGCAACCACACACAGATGAGTGCATGTAGGCGAGTACACACACACACACACACACACACACACACACACACACACACACACACACACACACACACACACAAAAAAATACTGAGGGGATAGGGACAGAATGTTTCAGAGATGGATACAGCAACAAGAGGTCACAACTGGAAGCTGAAAACTCAGATCAGTCACAGGGATGTTACGAAGTATTTTTTCAGTCATAGAGTTGTCAGGAAGTAGAGGAAGGTCCATTCATGGCTTTAAGAAGAGGTACGATGAAACTCTTTGGGGCAGGGAGAGAGAGAGAGGAGATAGTAGCCACTTGAGAAGAGGCCGTGCCAGAAGCTGCAATCACAAATAAGTGAGTATAATTAGGTGAGTACACACATACACTGCTCATTAAAAACCAGTGGAGTATTGAGAAGTTGGGAGGGAAAGAACAATGGGGAAGCAGGTGACTAAATGGTAGGAACACTTCAGACCGGGATTTCCAAGGTGGTGATAAACAGTGATGTATAACCTGCTGGTGGACAGCAAGAGACCAAGACAAGAGTACAATGAGAGTAACAGAGCAATAGTGGACACCCTAGCTGAGGTGGCCAGAAGGGCCCACATGAACAGGGCCAAGTTACTCGTCAAGGGGGGTTTCAACTACAAGGAGACTGACTTGGAAAAAACTGAAGCCACAGGGGGGCCAGAAAAGTGGAGGGCTTTTGATGCTGCAAGCAGTACTAGGAAACTTCAGGGGACCAACATATTGAGACAACCGAGAGAGAGGGAAAAGGGTGAACCAGCAAGACTGGACCTCATATTTCACCTTGGCAGTTCCAACATTGGAGATATTACATATGAAAGGCTCCCCGGCAGTAATGATCACTGATTCTGAGTTTCGAATACAAAGTAGAGCTAACAGTGGAGAAAAAAGTAGCACGAGGAGGGGAGAAAGCCAAATTTCAGTAGAATGATTACACAGGCATAAGGCAATTCCCGCATGAGGTGCAGTAGGAAAGACAACTGAAGGGAAAGACAGTAAATGAAATGACAGAACATGTAGCCCCAAAGTACAAGGAGGCAGAGGAATTTGTACTCAAGGGTAATAGAAATAATGGAAAGAGCAGAACGAGCTCATGGCTCGCTCTGCTCGCCAATTGTACTACAGCATTTGGGAAAAAATAAGGAGCTGAGCCGAAGAGCCAGAAACGAATATGCAACGACAATATGAGCATCGAAAGAAAAATCTAACCCTGGAGTTTAACTTCATCAAGCTTGGAGAAGGACAAAGAAGACCCAAGACAGAGTACAGGCTCGGGGGTTCAAAGGCTGCAGTCCCCATTCAAGAGGATCTGGGGGTGAGTATCATACCGAGAACATCTGAGGCATACCTCAACCAAATAACTGCTGCAGCACATGGGAACCTGTTAAACCTAAGAATAGCATTTCGACATCTAACAAGAATTCATTTAAGATACTGTACACCGTGTACGTCAGGCCAATACTGGGATATGTAGCACCAGTAAGAAACCTACACCTGGTCAATCATGTCAAGAAATTAGAGAAAGTGCTAAAGTTTGCAACAAGAATAGTTCCTTGGCTAAGGGGCATGTCTAATGAGGAGAGGTTAAGGAAACTCACCCTGAAGACATTGGAGGACAGGAGGGATAAGGAGATATAATGCGATCCTTTATTGACAACGTTTCGCCCACACAGTGGGCTTTTTTCAAGCCACAAACAGATCTACCTGGGGTGGAAGGTATGCGAGTATTTATAGTCAGGTTCAGAATGCTGTGGTCAGGTGGAGAATGCTTCATCTGATGATCTACCGAGTGGGGTTATAGAGTCTAAAACCTTGGGTAGCTAGGAAGGGAGATTGGATAAGTTTTGTGAGCAGACCTTCTGCAGTGTTCCTCTATTCCTATGCTCTTATGTGGGATAGCGATGAAGAAGTTTCTTGGCAAGTGGTTCAGCTACGTTATAGAAGCCATTGTTCTGGTTGAAGCTGTTGAATATAGAGATAAGCGATGATTCCAGGATTCTTCGGTATTGAGTGTTGTCTTCTCTGGCGATAAGTCTTGAGTTTCTGTAGTTTATTAATGGTTGTCTGAATTAAGGTGTTGTATACAGGCATTCCTTGTATCGTCAGACCTGCTTGCGTATTGGTGTTCTGAAATACGTGTTGGAGGTCCCTTGATGTTTCGCCCACGTATAATTTGCTGCAGTCATTACAAGGGATTATATATACCCATGCAGAGAATGGAAGCTTGTCCTGTTTATTACTGGTAATGTCCTTGATGGTCGTAGTTGTGGAGGTAGATACTTGGAATGAGGTATTGGAAAAGATGTTGGAAACGCATTTGGCAATGGAGTTGGTGGGGAGGACTATGTATCTCTTCTCGACAGTGTCTTCTCTGGGTGTGTTGAAGATGTTTAATGCCCGTCGTCTGCAGTCTCTGCAGAAGTGACGAGGATAGTGGAGTTTAGAAAATACTTGTTCAATTATAGTGCATTCTTCCTCAAGGAACTCATTGCTGCAGATTCTGATCGCGCGCAGGAAGAAGCCTATCATTACACCACGTTTAGTTTTGGTGTCGTGATGAGAGTAGAAGAGAAGATCGTTTTGGTTGGTGGGTTTTCGATAGACTTTAAAACGAAGTTCGTGGTCAGCTTTGCAGAGAAGAACATCAAGGAAAGGAAGAGTGTTGTCGTCTTCTACTTCAAGTGTGAACTGGATTGAGGGCTCGACCTGGTTGAGCTTGTCTTGGAGAGCTTGAACGTTGAAGCGTCTGGGAGTTATGAGGAGAATGTCGTCAATGTAACGGAGCCAGGTGACAGACGAAGGAATAATGGTGGAGAAACGCTCGGCTTCCAGATGTTCCATGTATAGGTTCGCCAGGACGACACTGAGTGGCGAACCCATGGGTAGTCCAAAAGTCTGCTGAAAGAGGTGATTTTCGAAAGAGAAACACGTAAATCCAACACATAGTTCAACATGATCGATGAAATCGCTGGCTGGAATAGGAAGATCAAGTGAATCGTCAATTTTCCTGCGCAAGAAATCGATGGCTTGTGTAGTAGGTACTTTGGTGAATAGGGAAGTTACGTCAAGGCTGGAAAGTTTCTTGTTCCTGATGTTGATGTTGCGGGAAAGCGATTGAGAAGATCACCGAGTGTTTGAGATGTGCTGGACTGGTAATGTCCAAGAGTTTAGAGAGGTGTTTTGTGAGAATTCCTGAGAGTTGGTGGGAAATACTGCCTATTCCCGAAGATATGGGCCTCAATGGGATACCAGGCTTGTGAGTTTTTGACAGGCCGTACATTCTGGCAGGTCTAGGGTTGCTGTGTATGGTGTGCAGAAGTTTCTTCCCTTGTTCTGAGTCCCTCAGAATGCGGCGAGTCCTTTGAAGAAAAGTTTTAGTAAGGTTGTCCACTTGGTTAATTGTGAGGGGTTGTAGGTATCTGGGTCATTAAGGAGATTGAGTATTTTGTTCCTGTAATCGTCAGTGTTCATGATAACAACACCACCTCCTTTATCAGCGGTGGTGACCCTGGTGGTCGTGTCCTCTGCTAAAACCTTGAAGTGCAATGATTAACGTCGAGGTATGACTGGGAGCTGGTGTTTGAGATGGTGCTGAGATGTGCTTGAAGATAACCTTTTGAAGTCGGGTCCTTTTTGTCTAGTTTTTTCATTTGTTATTTAAAACCATAGTGACTCATTGACATATACTATATAGAAGCCGCTTGTAAGCTGAGTATTTCTGGCAAATTAGGTCAGTTTGTCCAGGATGCGACCCACCCAGTCACTAACATCAGGTGCCCATTTTAAACTGATGGGGTGAACAGGACAGGGACACAGGTGTCTTATGAAAAAAACGTCCCTAATGTTTTCAGCTTACGGAGGAGATTCGAACCCCGGACCTCAAGAAAACTAAATAACTTTAGGACTAAGGAAATGAGGTTTAATGCTTGTGTATACTGAAAAGGATTTTAAAATTCGTGAGGAAATTTTTAAAGTATCAGAGAAAGAGATTATGCGAGGAGGAACAAAATTATTACTAAATTAAAATCATAGGGGACGCTAAACCCGTTGGATTATTTACGCCTGTGTGTTTGGGGGGGGGGTGGAAGGTACTCAGACTCATTTCAGGGACTGGAGCACAGGATCCAATTCGTAGATCAGGCCCCTCACCAGCGTCAAGGAACCGTGTGAGAAGGTGATGAATAAACGAAAAGGTTAAAGTCCCTAAGAAAGTATAAGAACTGAGTTAAGAAAATGCTAATGAATTGTGAAATTAAAATGTAGAAGGTTAAAATGAGAAGGTGTGAGATATGTTGTTAAGAAGTGTGAAAGTGACAGTTTGAAAGTAAGATTAAAGAAGGTGTGAGAAGGTGTGAGAAGGTGTGAGAAGGTGTGAGAAGGTGTGAGAAGGTGTGAGAAGGTGTAAGAAGGTGTGTAAGAAGGTGTGAGAAGGTGTGATGAAGGTGTGAGAAGATGTGAGAAGGTGTGAGAAGGTGTAAGAAGGTGTGAAAGGTGTGAGAAGGTGTGAGAAGGTTGTAGAAGGTGTGAGAAGGTGTGAGAAGGTGTGGTGTAAGAAGGTGTAAGAAGTGTGAGAAGGTGTGAGAAGGTATAAGAAGGTGTGAGAAGGTGTAAGAAGTGTGAGAAGGTGTAAGAAGGTGTAAGAAGGTGTAAATGACTAACAAGGATAAAGAAAAAGTTATAACGAAGGCTGAAAACACAGAATAGACCGAGATAAGGAAGACGGAAGATAAGATAAACTCACATAAGGTCATAAAAACACATAAACGAATAGATAAACGAGTTTTTCATAATAAACACAAGTAACAGGAAGCCTATGTTGTAAATTGAGAAAATAAATGTGGGGCAGTGAGATACTACATTTATTCATCACGGCATAGTAAATTATTGGTATACCAGGAGTATACCTGGAGGGTACTCAGGGGTCAACTCCCCCGCTGCCTGGTCCATGACCAGGACTCGTGGTGTGTCAGGGCCTGATCAACCAGACTGTTGCTACCGGTTGCATGTAAACCGACTTGAGATGCCTTTCCAGCTCGCTCTTGAAGACAGCCGGGGGTCTATTGGTAAGCCTCCTTATGCATGCTGGAAGGCACTTGAACAGTCTTGGGCCTCTAACACTTACTGCATTGTCACTTACCGTACTCAAGGCAGCCCGGCTTTTCATTGGGGACGTTGGAATGACTTAAAAAACAATATACGGTAAGAAATATCGCGACTATAGTTGTGACTGCAGCTACACTAAGGTAATTATAAACTAGTAATTACTTACTTGTCATAGTTGATCATTCTCTCGCCTCGGTACCAGAAAACATAGACTGGAGGTTCTGTGGCGCTCTTAAGTAAACACACCAGCATCAACGACGACCCGTGGTGGATGTACCTCTCAGGTCCCCCCACGATCTCTGCGTGTGCCTCTGTGTGGGAGTAGAAGGTGTTAGTAGTGTGGGGGAAGTGGTGGGTGCTAGTGGTGTGGGGAAGTGGTGGGTGTTAGTGATGTGGAGAAGTGGTGGGTCTTAGTGGTGTGGGGAAGTGGGGGTCTTAGTGGTGTGGGGAAGGGTTGGTGTTTTGTGGTGTGGGGAAAATGGGGGTGTTAGTGTGTGGAGAAATGGGGGTCTTAGTGGTGTGGGGGAATGGTGGGTTTAGTGGGGGTTGGGGGGGGTTTGGGGTTTGTG
>NC_069403.1:111173842-111212188 GCF_026875155.1 Cherax quadricarinatus | reverse complement strand
ACGTGAAATTATTTCCCCATGTCTCCAACCACTGCGAAACGTGTCTAGAAAAACTAAATCTCAAATCTTAGTGCTTTCAGATACATTTTTTTTTAATTTGGTGTCTTCTGTAAAATTTTGCTTTTTCTTAGATGTTAGGCCTCAATCGTTTTGTACACTGTAAAGAAGATTAGACTATGAAGCACGACTCACGAATGCAGTCGTGGTGGCATAGGGACATGTTATTATAACAATACGACAAAAAGCGCATTTGTGTTAGAGAACCCATAGCAATTGGTCAAGGATGCTGCAGAAACATTATTACTGATTCTCAAAAAAAAGATGATATATAAATTTCAGCCTACTATACCTTCATCAGCCATCAAATTCAGCAAGGGAAAGTGCTACACACACAAACAGATCCTAGGTTATTGCAGAGGTTCACACGAGTAACCAGCAGACGAATGGACGGCAGCCACAAGATCGAAAGAAAGATCACTCTTCAGGCCAAGAACTGCTTCATTCGTCCTATACCTCCCAAACTCACTTTCACACAAGTTTTCCACTCATAAAGGCGACCACATGCTAAAACAAACAAAGACCAAGTCTGAGCACCAGAGACCGGACAATAGATTCAGAGGAAGCCAATAAAGAATACGTCTTTCACCTCTACACACACACACACACACACACACAGCACAGAAGAGAACATCAAGAGGGAATATAACACCAAGTGTTGGATGACATACGAACAACCGAGGATGAGGTGAAGAAGCTGCTAAGTGACCTTGATACCTCAAAGGCGATGGGACCGGACAACATCTCCCCATGGGTCCTTAGAGAAGGAGCAGAGATGCTGTGCGTGCCTCTAACCACAATCTTCAACACATCCCTTGAAACTGGGCAACTACCTGAGAAATGGAAGACAGCAAATGTAGTCCCCATATTTAAGAAAGGAAACAGAAACGAGGAGCTAAACTACAGACCTGTGTCTCTGACATGTATTGTGTGCAAAGTCATGGAGAAGATTATCAGGAGGAGAGTGGTGGAACACTTGGAACGGAACAAGATTATAAATGAAAACCAGCATGGGTTCATGGAAGGCAAATCTTGTATCACAAACCTCCTGGAGTTTTATGACAAGGTTACAGAAGTAAGACACGAGAGAGAGGGGTGGGTTGATTGCGTTTTTCTAGACTGCAGGAAGGCCTTTGACACAGTTCCCCACAGAAACTGGAGGATCAGGCGCATGTAACAGGGAGGTCACTGCAATGGATCAGGGAATACCTGACAGGGAGGCAGCAACGAGTCATGGTAGGTGAAGAGGTATCACATTGGGCGACTGTGACGAGCGGGGTCCCACAGGGGTCAGTTCTAGGGCCAGTGCTATTTTTGATATGTGCGAACGACATAATGGAAGGAATAGACTCTGAAGTGTCCCTATTCGCAGATGATGTGAAGTTGATGAGAAGAATTAAATCGGGTGAGGATGAGGCAGGACTGCAAAGAGACCTGCACAGGCTGGACATGTGGTCCAGAAACTGGCTTCTCGAATTCAATCCTGCCAAATGCAAAGTCATGAAGATTGGGGAGGGGCAAAGAAGACCGCAGACAGAGTATAGGCTAGGTGGACAAAGACTACAGACCTCACTCAGGGAGAAAGACCTCGGGGTGACCATAACACCGAGCACGTCACCGGAGGCACACATGAACCAAATAACTGCTGCAGCATACGGGCACCTGGCAAACCTGAGAATAGCGTTCCGATACCTTAATAAGGAATCGTTCAAGACACTGTACACTGTGTATGTTAGGCCCATACTGGAGTATGCAGCACCAGTCTGGAACCCACACCTGGTCAAGCACGTCAAGAAGTTAGAGAAAGTAAAAAGGTTTGCAACAAGGCTAGTCCCAGAGCTCAGGGAAATGTCGTACGAGGAAAGGTTGAGGGAAATCGGACTGACGACACTGGAGGACAGAAGGGTCAGGGAAGACATGATAACGACATACAAGATACTGTGGGGAATAGACAAGGTGGACAGAGATAGGATGTTCCAGAGAGGGGACACAGGAACAAGGGGTCACAACTGGAAGCTGAAGACTCAGACGAGTCACAGGGACGTTAGGAAGTATTTCTTCAGTCATAGAGTCGTCAGGAAGGGAATAGCCTAGCAAGTGAAGTAGTGGAGGCAGGAGCCATACATAGTTTTAAGAAGAGGTATGATAAAGCTCAGGAAGCAGAGAGAGAGAGGACCTAGTAGCAATCAGTGAAGAGGCGGGGCCAGGAGCTGAGTCTCGACCTCTGCAACCACAATTAGGTGAGTACAATTAGGTGAGTACACACACACACATACACACACACATATCGGGAGGAAACGGAGATGGATCTATGCCAGGACATCATATCGAGCTGGATAATCTACAGGCTGCTGACTGCTTTGCAAGTATTCATCTATGCGTGGTTGTTGGGTGTGGGTTTTGGTTTCCAATTAACCACCAAGCTGATTGTGAGCGGTTCAACTCTCCTAGTATGATAAAGAATAGGTTATTCAGTACTCAATAATGAATAGCACTTGGTAATTTATAGAACAAGGCAAGACAGGATTCTATAAGACTAGGTAGAAATAGATACAAAATAGCAGGTAGGTGTGGGTCAAGTCACAGAAGGGTGTGGCCAGGTAAGCCAGGTAAGGGAGCACTGTGAACTCCAAAATCACACTCGTACACCACAATACACAATTCAACTTAATAAACCCACATATAGCTCCACACACACACACACACACACACGATTACAACCACATATTCTCACATATACAGACTCACACGCACACTCTCCTCCCTGCACCTTCCCCCACCAATCCCCCACTCCTTCACCTGATCCCCCATCTCTCACCCTCCCTCTCCCCTTACCACTCCCTCTCTACCCCTCTCCATCTCCCATTTTCCCTCTTTGCTTCTCCCTCCTCCTCACTCCCCATATTCCCCCCTCATTCCCCCTCCCCATCCTTCTCCCATTTAGCCACTGTCTACAGCTACCTCCTCTTCCTCCCCACACTCGGACATACACACCACAAAACAAACACACACAATTGCATAAGTTTTTTCATTCTGTGGCAGCCAAAAAAAAAAATGGGTTGCCAAAGAGCAGGAAGGAAAATCAAGGGTCTGGAGGATGAATATGCAAAGAAAGATTGGGCAGCAGAACTCATGAAAAAAGAACATGAATGGGGAAAGAAGCTAGAAGTACTTAGCATGAGAATGGAAGCGAGGATATATGCAGAAAGCAAGAAGTGGGAGATGCAAGTCACAGCAGCAGAGACTGGGATACAGAGATTAGAAGAGGAACTGAAAAATCTGAAATAGCCTAAAGAACTAAAGAACAATTTGGGAATGATATCATAGACTGTTACCTCAGTCACAAACAAGGACTCTGTAGGGAATGAAGGAGTGAAACTGCATGCAGAAGCCCCATCAGACCATTGTGGAGCCCGAGAAAAAGAGGGAAACACATCAGGAGCAATCAAGGGGACCGTAGAAAACGAAAGAACTGAGCTGTATGTGGAGGCCCTAACAGACCACAGCAGAGCCCAGGGAAAGCTGAAAAGGAAAAACGACAGGCCACTGAGCCCAAGGACAACAGAGAGTGAAGAAAGAGAAGAAAGGGAAGCTGCAATGGAGGAAATTAAACCGAATCAAGGGATATATAGGGATATGCAGTGGGAGAATGAAAGGGAGAGGTCAGTCTTTGTTTATGGGCTTCAGGAAGTTGAAGGGGAAACTCAAGAAGCAATAAGGCAGGGGGAGAAAAATTCAATCGAGAGCATCATAAAGGCAATAGGAGAAGACGACATGACCCAGTTGGCAAATTTTTGGAGAACCCAGCCAGTGAAAGTGACTTTCAAGGCAGAATCGACTCAGAACAGGATCCTGCAGGAGAAAGCAAGACTAAGAGACATGCCGGCATACCAGAAGGTGTATCTCGACTGTGACAGAACACAAGAAGAAAGGCAGAAAATGAGAGAGATGGTACAAAGATGAAAGGAGGAAAGAGAGGTGAAGATGGAGATGGACAGGAGAACCCAGACTCAGGAGGAAGATCAAATACAGGCTCCCTCACAACCACCTACAGAAGCCCTTCAACCAGGACAACCCCAATGCAACCAAATATTCTAACCCAAAACACACATGCCATATGCAGTGCCCCCACCCACCTCATTACAAACTCCACCCCCACAGCAACTGTCGTGGGGTTCGAAAGGAGATAACGAGGGTTGAAGATATACACACTTGTTGGATGGTAACAATATATTGCAGAATGTGAGAAAGGGGAGCCCAACCTGCCGTGTGTTGCCTGGTAGACCTATGCACTATGAATTGCACTAAGAGTGAATTTGTTTAATGAAATATGAAAATAATAGAGGAAAAAAAACATAAAACAAGGAAAGAATTAACACTTACGGTGATGCAGGAAAAATAACACATCAATATATGCACAATACTATGAGAATTTTCTTGTAATGAAGCTTGGGGTGTGAAAAATTGGAAAATAATTGTCTTGCTTCAACAAAATAATGGCACTATTGTCTTTGGAGATAAGACAAATTAGACACTGGCTAAATGAATGTTGAACATATAGTTAAAAAAAAATAGCAAATGAATGAAAACAAAAACAGCAAGAATACACAAATGCTGGGAGAGAAAAGAAATAACTGAGACAACAATGAGTTGTGAAGCAGGATATAAGTTACTGAATTACTTCACTGTATAAATTACTAGACAAGGAACGCAATACTGTGAACAGAAGATAATTGTGAAGTGTTAACACAAGTTTATACTGCTTATATATTGCACACAACCAGAAAAACATTAAAGTACTTACTTCAAGTATATAAAAAGAATGAACACAACACAACAGACATAAAATAAAGCACGAAAATTAACACTGAAGAAAGAGGAAAAAAAATATTGTTGCAAACAGTATATAATGAACACTGATCAAGTCACCGAATGTCACTAAGAATTCAGTCAAGAAAACTGTCTCAACACTCGCAAATGTCTCTATGAAAAAATATTATTCATTAACACTGTAGCGACGTTGTAGAATGAGGTGGATGGTGGAGGAGGGTGGTGGAGTGTTGTGGTTGGCAGCGTTCTTGACTACTCTCCACACGTGATCGAAGAATTTATGCTTAAATCGACGATGAACTCACACAGGAGGCTTTTACGGTGGTGCAAACTGACGAAGGAACACACCTGGCTCTTGACTCCCTATGTGGTCCTTAAAAATATGGTGCTAGAACCCGTGATAAGGGTAAAAACAGTGGTAGTGAGTGAGGTGGGTGAGGCAGCGTGGTGGCGAGACACCGTGTGGTGACTGGGCCTATGGGATGAACGGCATAAGCCACACTGGGGACACCCGCATTAGGCACGAAGATATTCTAAGCTGGCTGGCTTAAAAATCCCACAAAATACCACAACACCACAGGGATGATAAAAACACTCAGAATGGCTAGAACTTGAAGCACAAAGCGATGAAGAAGACTATACCCACGTGGCTTGCTTGAGTACTGGGTTAGTCACTTGGGTTAGTTGCTGGCTGGCTTGGCTTAACCCTTCACACAGACTGGCTTGATAACTTGTAACGATGAGCACAGCAGGGGTAGAAAGCTGGCTTGGCAGGCAAGGCTGGATGGTGTAAGGATTTGCTTGGTGGCTTGGCTTACTTTGCAAACCTGAGTCAACCCCTCGGAAGTAATGCAAATAAGCAAATAAAATGCTAATACACAGATACTGACCAGAAGTAGGAAGCAATAGGCTGGTCATTGCTTGCCTGGGGTAGCTGCTTGGCTAGGTCGGCCTACTGGCCACACAAAATGTCCGTTGTCGGCTGAGAGAATTTATCTCTGTGCATCGGCGTAATTATCAATTTTACGCCCACACCGTTGTCACCATTTGTTGTGGGGTTCGAAAGGAGATAACGAGGGTTGAAGATATACACACTTGTTGGATGGTTACAATATATTGCAGAATGTGAGAAAGGGGAGCCCAACCTGCCGTGTGTTGCCTGGTAGACCTATGCGTGGACTGAGAGTGAGGTAGCGCATCCCACTCATGCCGCATCCCATGACGTCATACAAACAGTCACTAGGCCCCAGCAAAGGGGTCGTGTATGTAAAACATATGGATGGTACTCTGATACACATACAAGCTTTACAACACATGTAGGGGATCAGCAACTATGCTGACACAACCACCCATAGTTCCTTCTCAGGTCTCCAACTTCCCCAGTCCCAATGTACCCCCAGACCACAGTTTTAGAAAAGAAGTTGAAGGTGTGGCACACAAATGCAGGTGGGATAAAATAAGCGTGAGGAGTGGCATGAAAGAATCAAGAAGACATCCCCAGACATAATAGCACTCACAGAAACAAAACTCACCAGGATGATAACAGATGCAATCTTTCCACCTGGATATCAAATCCTCAGGAAGGATAGAGGGAGGAGAGGAGGAGGAGGAATTGCACTGCTCATAAAAAACGGTGGGGATTTGAGAAAATGGAAGGAATAGATGGCATAGGCAAAAGGGACTACTTAGTAGGAACAATCCAGTCTGAGGCCCATAAGGTGGTAATTGCGGTAATGTACAACCCGCCACAGAACTGAAGGAAGCAAAGAGAATAATACGCGAGAGCAACAGAGCAATGGTTGACACACTAGCCGAGGTGGTCAGAAGAGCTCACATGGGGGGAACAAAGTTACTAGTCATGGGTGATTTCAATCAAGGAGATTGACTGGGAAAACCTGGAGCCCCATGGGGGTCCTAAAACTTGGAGAGCCAAGATGATGGATGTGGTACTGGAAAACCTCATGTATCTACATATTAGAGACACTTCCAGAGAGAGAGGTGAGGATGATCCAGCAAGACTGGACCTTGTAATCACCTTGAGTAGTTCAGACATCAAGGATATCATGTATGAAAGGCCTCTAGGAGCTAGTGATCATGTGGTTCTGAGCTTTGACTACATAGTTGAGCTACAAGTGGAGAGAGCAGCAGGAATAGGATGGAAAAAAACAAACTACAAAAGGAAGGGGGGGGGAATACACAGACATGAAGAACTTCCTGCAAGACGTTCAGTGGGAGAGAGAACTAGCAGGAAAACAGTAAAAGAAATGATGGATTATGTGACAACAAAATGCAAGGAGGCAGACGAGAGGTTTGTTCCAAAGGGAAACAGAAATAGTGGGAAGACCAGAACGAGGCCTAGGCTCACCCTGAGGTGTAGGGAGGCAAAAATTAGGTGTACTAGAGAATGGAAAAGGTACAGAAGACAAAGGACCCAGGAAAATAAAGAGATCTCCCAAAGAGCCAGAAACGAATATGCACAGATAAGAAGCGATGCTCACTGACAACATGAAAATAACATAGCACCGAAAGTCATGTCTGACCCGAAGCTGTTGTATAGCCACATCAAGAGGAAAACAACAATCAAGGACCACGTAATCAGACTAAGGAAGGATGATGTGGAGTTCACAAGAAAAGACCAAGATGTATGTGAGGAGCTCATCACGCGTTTTATAGAAGTATTTAGAGTGGAAACAGGTAAGACTCCAGGAAATCAGAACAGGGAGGTACACCATCAAGTGCTGGATGAGGTACACATAACTGAGGAGGAGGTGAAGAAGCTGCTATGTGAACTTGATACCTCAAAGGCGGTGGGACCAGACACCTCTCCATGGGTCCTTAGAGAGGGAGGAGAGATGCTGTGTGTGCCACTAATAAAAATCAACACATCCACTGAAACTGGGCAACTCCTTGAGGTATGGAAGATGGCAAATGTAGTCCCAATTTTTAAAAAAGGAGAAAGACACGAGGCATTAAACTACAGACCTTTGTCACTAACATGTATATTATGCAAAGTCATGAAGATCATCAGAAGGAGGGTGGTGGAGCACCTGGAAAGAAACAAGTATATAATCGATAACCAGCACGGTTTCAGAGAAGGAAAATCCTGTGTCACAAACCTACTGGAGTTTTATGACAAGGTGACAGAAGTAAGACAAGCGAGAGACTGGTGGAAAGACTGCATTTTCTTGGACTGCAAGAAGGCCTTCGACACAGTTCCTCACAAGAGGTTACTGCAAAAGCTAGATGATCAGGCACACAACAGGAGAGGCATTGCAATGGATCAGAGAATACCTGACAGGGAGGCAACAACGAGTCATGGTAAGTGACGAGGTGTCAGAGTGGGCGCATGTTTCAAGTGGGGTTCCACAGGGGTCAGTCCTAGGACCTGTGCTGTTTTTGGTATATGTGAATGACATAACGGAAGGGATTGACTCAGAAGTGTCCTTGTTTGCAGATGATGTGTAGTTAATGAGGAGAATTAAATCGGTCAAGGATCAGGCAGGACTACACAGAGACCTGGACAGGCTGGACACGTGGTCCAGCAACTGGCTTCTTGAATTTAACCCTGCCAAATGCAAAGTCATGAAGATTGGGGAAGGGCAAAGAAGACCGCAGACACAGTATAGTCTAAGTGGCCAAAGACTGCAAACCTCACTCAAGGAAAAAGATCTTGGCGTGATTATAACACCGAGCACATCTCCAGAGGCGCACATGAATCAGATAACTGCTGCAGCGTACGTGCGTCTGGCAACCCTAAGGATAGCGTACCGATACCTCAGTAAGGAATCGTTCAAGACTCTGTACACCATTTATGTCACGCTCATACTGGAGAATGCAGCACCAGTTTGGAATCCACACCTGGCCAAGCACGTCAAGAAATTAGAGAAAGTGTAAAGGTTTGCAACAAGACTAGTCTCAGAGCTAAGGGGATTGTCCTACGAAGAAAGGTTAAGGGAAAATGGCCTGACGACACTGGAGGAAAGGAGGGTCAGGGGAGACATGATAATGACATTCTCAGATGAGTCAGAGGGATGTTAGGAAGTATTTCTTCAGTCACATAGTTGTCAGGCAGTGGAATAGTTTGGGAAGCGATGTAGTGGAGGCAGGATCCATACATAGCTTTAAGCAGAGGTATGATAAAGCTCACGGTACAGGGAGTGTGACCTAGTAGCGACCAGTGAAGAGGCGGGGCTAGGAGCTATGACTCGCCCTCTGCAACCTCAAATAGGCGAGTACACACACACACACACACACACACACACACACACACACACACACACACAAACACAAAAGCACACGCAAGACAGATAGTCACACCACAGTTAGTGCTCTGTGAATTTAAGCGTTTGTGGTTTACCTAAGGATACTGTGTGGATCATTACATGTGCCAGGATCAGTGAACATCCCCTGAAGTGAATTACAAGTTGCCAGGTGTCAGAAAAATGGTGATGAGAGCCACAGTTTTATAAGTGGTCTTCAAAGATTTATTGGTGGCGTAAAACAGACTGTAGGCCTAGTGTGGTATAGGTGTTGGTGCAACATGTGTCCCCTAAGAAAGATAAAGTGAAATTAATGTGTGACAAGTGGAAGAAACACAGTAAATAGGAATAAATTATGTACAGTGATGAAACGGAGGTGGAAGTACTACGCCAGGACACAACAAGTTGGACATTACAGGCGCTTTACAAGTATTTTCACCCATGTGCTATTTTCGGGAGTCAGGTGTAGGTTCCAGGTACACCACCTGCTGTATTGTGACCGGTCACTCTCTTAGTAATGAAGGAGAATAGGCTAATAAGTACTCAATAATGAACAATAAATGGTAATTTACAACAGAAGCCAGGGCGGCAGATAGGTGTCTATTAGAGAAGCCAGGGCAGCAGATAGGTGTCTATTAGACTAGAGGCTCTAGGAAGTAGGATACGCATAGAGGGTACAAGCTGGTAGGTAGTTGTTGGGTAGCATCAGGTCAAGGAGAGCACCGCACTAGGTGTAACACCCGCACACATTCACGTATCCTAACACCCAAATACACACATATACTCACATACCCTAACACCGAAACACACGCTCCCAGTCCCACCACACATATATTCCGACACACATAGATACCCACACACACACTCCCCCCCCTCTCTCTCTCTCTCTCTCTCTCTCTGTCAACCTCACTCTCCCCCTCTCTCCCCTCTCTATCTCTTCCCCCTGCTTCCCTCTCTCTCTCCCCTTTTTCTCTTCATTTCTTTCTATCCTTTTTCTCTCTCTCTTTCTCTACCCACTCCCCTCCTCCCTCCCATCACCTCTCTGTCTCCCACTCTCCTCTTATCTCCCTTCTCTCCCCTTATTTCGCCTCTCTTCCCCATTGCCACTGTTCACCCCTCCACCCTCTCCCTCCTCTGCCCACACACACAGTCAAAAACACACACACACACGCATACACACGCACGCACACACGCGCACACACGCACACACACACACACACACACACACACACACACACACACAACACACACACACACACACACACACACACACACACACACACACACACACACACAGGCTGCAGAGGCCAGAAGAGCTCATGCATGCAGGGCAAAGCTCCTGATCATGGGTGACTTTAACCACAAGGAGATCGACTGAGAGAACTAGGAGCCACATGGCGGCCAAGATACATGGAGGGCTAAAATGATGGAGGTGGTACTGGAAAACTTCATGTACCAACACGTAAGGGACACTACAAGAGAGAGAGGAGAGGATGAACCAGCAATACTGGACTTAGTATTCACCTTGAGTAGTGCAAATAATGAGGACATCACATATGAAAGTTCCCTTGGGGCCAGCGATCATGTGGTTTTGAGCTTCGAATACACAGTAGAGCTACAAGTGGAGGGGGAAGCAGGAAGGCCAGGACAAATGAAACCAAACTACAAGAAAGTGGACTACACAGGAATGAGGAACTTCCTGAACAAGGTTCAGTGGGACAGAGAACTGGCAGGGAAGCCAGTTAATGAGATGATGGAATATGTAGCAACAATGTGCAAGGAGGCTGAGGAGAGGTTTGTACCCAAGGGAAACAGGAATAATGAAAAAGCCAGGATGAGCCCATGGTTCACCCAAAGGAACAGGGAGACAAAAACCAAGTGTGCTAGGGAATGGAAGAAATATAGAAGGCAAAGGACCCAGGAGAATAAGGAGAGCAGTCATAGAGCCAGAAACGAATATGCACAGATAAGAAGGGAGGCCCAACGTCAATATGAAAACGACATAGCAGCAAAAGCCAAATCTGACCCGATGCTGTTATACAGCCACATCAGGAGAAAAACAACAGTCAAGGACCAGGTAATCAGGCTAAGGAAGGAAGGAGGAGAGACAACAAGAAATGACCGTGAAGTATGTGAGGAACTCAACAAGAGATTCAAAGAAGTGTTCACAGAGGAGACAGAAGGGGCTCCAGAAAGACGGAGAGGTGGAACACACCACCAGGAGCTGGACACGGTACACACAACCGAGGAAGAAGTGAAGAGGCTTCTGAGTGAGCTAGATACCTCAAAGGCAATGGGGCCAGATAACATCTCCCCATGGGTATTGAGAGAGGGAGCAGAGGCGCTATGTGTACCCCTAACAACAATATTCAATACATCTATCGAAACAGGGAGAGTGCCTGAGGCATGGAAGACAGCAAATGTAGTCCCAATCTTTAAAAAAGGAGTCAGACATGAAGCACTCAACTACAGACCAGTGTCACTGACATGTATAGTATGCAAAATCATGGAGAAGATTGTCAGAAGAGTGGTGGAACACCTAGAAAGGAATGATCTCATTAACAGCAGCCAACATGGTTTCAGGGACGGGAAATCCTGTGTCACAAACCTACTGGAGTTCTATGACATGGTGACAGCAGTAAGACATGAGAGAGAGGGGTGGGTGGATTGCATCTTCTTGGACTGCAAGAAGGCGTTTGACACAGTACCACACAAGAGATTAGTGCAAAAACTGGAGGACCAAGCAGGGATAACAGGGAAGACACTACAATGGATCAAGGAATACTTGTCAGGAAGACAGCAGCGAGTAATGGTACGTGGCGAGGTGTCAGAGTGGGCACCTGTGACCAGCGGGGTCCCACAGGTGTCAGTCCAAGGACCAGTGCTGTTTCTGGTATTTGTGAACGACATGACGGAAGGAATATTATTATTATTATTATAATCAAAAAGAAGCGCTAAGCCACAAGGGCTATACAGCGCTGCAGGGTAGGGAAGGAAGCAAGGGAATTGGATGGCAGAAGGGAGGGGGGATGATCAGCAGGTTACAGAAAACAGCGGGGCAGGGGATAGTACGGGGGTAGAGGGTAGCAAGAGATTCAAGTAGAAAGGGCTGAAAGTATCAGAATCTGTGAAGTCAGTCGTTGTCAAAAAGTCAATGAGAGAGTCCGGATGAAAGGTGGGTCCATCAGCAAGAAGGGAAGGTAAAGAGAGAGCAGCGGGGCGAAGACGACGACAGAGGTAAATTCTGCGTGCTCGTTGATAAAGTGGGCAGTCCAACAGAATGTGGCTGACTGATAATGGAGCTTGGCAATTCTCACAGAGAGGAGCAAGACGCCTCTCCATGAGATATCCATGAGTAAGACGAGTATGGCCAATGCGAAGCGGGAGAGAGTAGCCCTCCCAACCCTCGACACTGGTGATAAGAAGACGGCCAGTAACCTATACTCGGTTTAATAGATGAAGTTTGTTGCCAAGCATAGTAGACCAACGTTGTTGCCAACGGGTGTAAAGGTGGGAAGATATTACGGGCAAAATAGTCCGTACATGGAATACCTCTATAAGAAACGGGTTTGGTCATGTACTGCTGAACCGCGCAGCAGTGTCTGCCTGTTCATTGCCTGTACGTCAACATGACCAGGGACCCAACAAAAAACAATATCTTTATGCTTAGTAAGATGCGGCTAGCCAAAGTTGGATACGGAGGACAAAGGGGGTGGGTGTATCAAATTTTTGTATAGCCTGTAAAGAAACTAAGGGAGTCTGAGACAACACAAATGATGACACAGGCATAGATGCAATACGGATAAGTGTTTGAAAGGATGGCATATAATTCAGCATTTAAAAATACTAGCTGAAGATAGTAAATGCCCTTGTACGACCCCTGTCCGGAAACACTGCTGCGAATCCTACGCCGTCAGAAGACTTAGAGCCATCTGTGTACACAGCAATGGCATGAGAATGGAGTGAAAGTGGTAAGAAAAAGAGAGCGGGAAGCGACGTAGACAGTTGGGCTTTCGAGCAAGGGAGGGAGAAAGAACAGACTCGAACAGCTGGAACTTCCAGGGGGGTAGGGAAAAGTGAGATGCTACATGTACATAGAAAGGTGGTAGTTGAAGAGAAGACAAGAGCGAATGAAGGCGAGAGAGAAGGGACGGAGTAAGCAGGGGCGGCGAACAAATAAAGAATGTCTACTAATATAAAGTGATCATTCTAAAAAATGGAAGGATTGCGGAGATCATGAGAGCGTACATAGTAGGCAGGCTATGGGCATCACGGCGATCGGATAAGGATGGAACGTTCGCTTCTGCATAGAGGCTTTCGACAGGGGAGAGCGAAAAAAGCACCAAGGCATAAACGTAATCCTTGGTGATGAATGGGGTTTAAAGGCTAGAGAGAGTAGCAGGGGGATGCCGCTGAATAGATCTGGTCACCATAATCAAGTTTCGATAAATAAGGGTGGAATGTAGGTGAAGGAGGGTTCGACGATCAGCCCCCCACGAAAGATGAGCAAGGGGTTTTAAGGAGGTTCAGCCGGCTGTTGACAAGTTGCCTTCAGAGAGGTAATGTGAGGTTTCCAGGATAACCTACGATCAAAGAGGAGGCCCAGAAACTTGACTGTATCACGTTCGGGGATACGGGAGCCATAGAGGTACAAAGGATATCGGAGAGGGACAAAAGCGTCTAGTGAACGTGATTTGGTGGGTTTTAGTGCTGGAAAATTTAAACCCATGTGTGGTGGCCCAATTGAAACACGGTTCGATGCATGTGGAGAGAAACTGTAAGGAGGGTGACGTCAGCGCCTGCCAGGCAATATCGAAGTCATCAACATAGAGTGATGACCAAATATTTGATGGAAGACTAGAGGCCAAATCATTAATAGCAAGGAAAAAAAGTGTTGTGCTCAGAACACATCCCTTGGGGGGGACACCTTCAGCTTGGATAAAGTCCGGGGAGAGCACTTATTAACCCGAACAGGGAAAATGCCTGTCAGTTAAAAAGTTCTTAAGGAAGGATGGTAGATTGCCTCGAAGGCCTAAGGAGTGGGCTTGGGCTAAAATATTTACCTCCAAGTTGTGTCATATGCTTCTCAAGGTCAAAAAAATGGCAATAACTGTGGGTTATTCGCAAAGGCATTACTAACATACGTATCCAAAGCGCAGTAAGGGGTCTAGGGTAGAACGCCCCTTTACGAAAGCCATATTGACGAGTGGAGGACTGTTGTGTGTCTCTAAATCCCACACTAAACGTCTATTTACTAGACGTTCCATTACTTTGCAAACTGCACTGGTAAAGCAATGGGACGATAGTGGGAGGTTTCATGTCCCGTAGTGCCTGGTTTGCGGAAAGGGAGAACAATGGCGGATTTCCACAGCTGTGGAAGAACTCCTTGTGACCAAATAAGATTTAAAGGCGTAATAGGACTGCAAGGGCTGACTGATGTAAATGTTGTAGCATACGAATATGAATGTCGTCGGGCCAGCTGCCGATGATCGACAAGCTGAGAGTGTTGCCTCCAGTTCTTGAAGTGTAAAAGGCACATTTTTCTGTTCTTCTCTGAGAGAAGAAAAGTCCAAGGGTGCTAACTCTCTGGCGGGACTTTGAGGAAAGAATGAGGGGCATAGATGGAGTCCCTGAGAAATAGGGAAACCGATGATTGCCAATTTCATTGGTAACATCTAGTGGGTTTGCTATATCAACACCGGCAACCGCAGAACAGGAGCTGGGTTCAGGAGAATATTTACCACTCAGTTTTCGTACTTTTTTCCAGACTGCACTCATAGAGGAAGCAGAGGTGATGGTGGAGACAATCTCGCCAGCAAGTGCGTTTAGCGTCACGGATGACACGGCGAGCGATCGCACGTTTTCTGTTTAAAATCAAGGAGTCGCTCTGTGGTTCTATTGTACCGGTCCCTGCCCCATGCAGCGCGTTTCAAACGTACTGCACGAGCACAAGCAGGAGCCCACCAAGGCACGCATTTCTGAGAATGCCTGCCCGAAGTTTGGGGTTTTAGAATGAGAAGCTGCGTGAAAACGGAGGACGAGAAGAGGTGTAAAAGCTCATCGATGGAGGACGAAGAAGGAACCTTTTAAAAACAGTCAGGTGTGATAAAGGTTCCAATTTGCCCGATTAAATGCCAGCGTGGGGTGCGAAGAGGTGGCGAATATGAAGGGGAAGTAAGAATGATGGGAAATGATCACTGTCATGTAAGTCCGGGAGAACAGACCAGTGAAGTCTAATGGGGCAGGGGAAAGAGAAAAACTGAGAGATCGATGCAAGAGAGAGTATGAGTCCGAGGATCAAAATGGGTGCGAGTACCTGTATTTAAAAACATGGAGGGGGGTGGGTGGCAAGAAAAGCCTCTAACTGAATTCCACGGGAATCACAGTGAGACCCCCCCCCAGAGGAAATGGTGGGCATTAAATCACCAAGAACAGAATCGGTGGCGGTAATACGAAACAAGGAAGGAAAAATCCGGAATAGATAATGCCCGAAAAGGAGAGAGATATAAAGAACAGAGCGTATACCACCTATGTAAGTGGATAGGGGCTGCTGTGTAATGCAGCGAAGTATGAACAATAGCTGATGGTACGGAATATCAGTGCGGAGAAGAAGGGCCTTCATTAAAGGTCCCATCATTAAAAGGACCCTGAAGAATACAAAAAATTTTATAGCCTGAGATGTGAGAAATAACAGCAGAGTTTTAATTTTGGTTCCTGTAAGCAAACCCCAACAGGGGAAAAACTGGGAGAGTAACATCTGAAGCTCACCCGATTACCCCTGGGGCCCGTGTATATTCCACTGTAAAAAGGCCATGATTGGCAATGATAAAGTTTACTTGAAATCCGCAGGGAAAGGGTTCCTACGGACTAAAAGGGGTTAAAAAAGTCCACATGCGGAGGCAGTGGAAAATGTTCAAGCAGCGAAGGAACTTTGCGCTGTGAAGAAAGGAGTTGCGCAGATGGAGCAGAGGAGGAGAGAAAGAGCGGAAGGTGAATCAGTGTCCATTGATGGTTTGGTCTCTGCAATATATTTCAGAGATTGCTTTCAAGTGTTTCGGAATTCAGAGATGTCGTTGGGAGACAATATTGGGAATGGTAGGGGGAGGATGAGTAAAGATTGGAACTGTATTGGACTGTACCAAGGTAGGGGGGGCGAAAGGGTGGAGGGAACTGGGGGAAGCGTGGCAGGGGACAGAAGAGACGGGGAACCGGGGGGGGTGGCAGAAGGGGAAAAAAACTTGGGAGGGAACAGGGGAGAAAGGTCATTACGAGGAGGAGGGTGAACCTCTGCACTTGTAACTGAGCCAGTGAGAGGGGAAGAACTAGGGACAGAGACAGGGAGGGTAAAAATGAGGAGGTGGAAGATGGGTAGGAGTGTTACCGGACCTTTTTTGGACTTTTGAGAAGTAGAGGGACGTTTGGGAAGGGGTTGTCGTACGAGGTCTCGTCGATACTGAGGCTTGTAAGAGAGAACTCGAAGAAGCGAGATTAGACTGAGGCGTGAAGTGGGGACGTCTGAGCCGAGGACAGCAAAAGGTTTAGATACAGGAGTGATTATGGGAGAGGTAACCACAGAGGTGGGTGTAGTAGATGGGATCCCAGAAGTGGGGGGACGTTTTAAAAACCCCGGGAATAAGAAACACGTGGGAGTCTCCCTTGGAGGCGGAGATGAGAAACTGCCATGGCAAAAGGGGAGACTTCTGTCTCTTTGAGGTAACGGATTTCCCCGCTTTTTTAAATAGACCTGACAACGGCGAGAGTACGAAGGGTGAGCCTCATGACAGTTAAGGCAAGAGGGAGATCGTTTTGCAAGACGTATTAGAATGGTCATCGGCACCACAGACTGGGATTCGGCGATAGATCTGCAATATTTCGCTGGATGGCCAAATCGCCAGCCAATTTCTACACTGTTGTGGTGTAGGGATCACCTTCGAACTTGTAAACCGATGCCCTGCTATATAAACTGAGGATGGGAGTTCTCGGCTTTTCAAAAGTTAAACGACCCACATTGCTAGGGTATCGTCTCCGCCCACGGGCAGGAATACGTAAGTGTCTACCTTGAGGATTGGGAGATCTTGGAGTTCCAGCTGTTCTAGAATTTTGGGTTTGCCACTGTCTAGAAATTTTGTTGAACTAGGGTATGGGGCAGAATGACGGTACCACTACAAGAATTGAGGGAATGATGTTTTTCAAGGGTGACAGGAACAGTATCTATATGGGAAAGACGAGGAGCTCACGAGCCTGGTAGCATTCTGTACGGTAATGATGCGCGTACCGCTCTTAAGAGCATGAAAGAAATTCTTTACAACAGGGCGTAGGATTTGCCTTGCCATACTAGGGGTCAGAAAGATAGGCAGTAGAGGAAGTTGGTCGTAAAGTAAAGATTTAGTCCACTGTTCAGTTTTGAAACTGAGCGTGGAAAGGTAGTGAAGGACGTGTTGATCGTTTCTGAGAAGAACGAGAAGGTGAAGGTGGAGAAGTATCATCAGCAGGTAATTGTCGTTGACGTTTAGGCGTGGGACCAGAGTTGGTCCGCGTGGAACGGGTCGGCGATTTGAAAATTGCCGCCCGTAGAGGGAGAGGCCGGAAGCATAGTCAGAGGAGAGCGAAGGTCTGATAAATCGAAGGAGTCAGTCGAGGCCTCAGTACCTGAAGCGGGTGGGGAAACAGCCCCGGCAATAGGTACAGAGGTATGAGGAATGTCTGAAGAGTGGTCCAAAGGACGAGGCGGGGTCAGAACGGGGTGCGGTATCAAAGGGGCCCGGGGGGTACCAGGTTCATGGACTAGGGTTTGCAATGGTTAGGTTACTCTTTCTTTTTTTTTTTAAGAAAAAAAAGAAAGAAGAAAAGAAAATAAAATAAAAAAAAAAAGAAAAAAAAAAAAGGGGGGACCGGGAGGGATATTCCTAGGAGAATGAAAGGGCCAGAAATCTTCCCTCCGCGCCCAAGGGACCTCAGCACCGCAATAGCGCAGATGCAGCATGGAACCCCTGCCATACCCTACCATCATGCTGTAAACTAACAATCCGGGGTAGCAAACCTCACATCTGCCGAGCTACCTCGGTGGACAAAGAGAGGGTGGCCGGATATCCGCCACAAAGCATACCTCCTTCGGCCACCACCCCCGGAATCCGAAAGGTGGCTTCCAGAGATACACTCGTCGCCCGAAAGACACCCAAAGCTACTCCGGGATACCGGAGAGGGATCGGGACATCCCCAGGCGATCCAGATTCCACGGCAAACTACGCCACCGCTAAGAACCTCAACGGAATGGGATGGACCCCGGTATCCTTTCTCCTACCCAGGAACTAGCGCGCCTGTGGGAGAAATCCCAAAGGACAAAAAGAGGAAGGGCAAAAGGGAGGAGTGGGGAGGAGGAGGAGGAAAGGAAAAAGGGGAGGATGGGGAGGATGGGATAGAGGAGGGGAGATTGGGGGGTAATTAGGTTCGGTCTGAGGAAGAAGAGACGGAAGGAATAAACTCCGAGGTGTCCCTGTTTGCAGATGACGTGAAGTTGATGAGAAGAATTCACTCGATCGAAGACCAGGCAGAACTACAAAGGGATCTGGACAGGCTGCAGACCTGGTCCAGAAATTGGCTCCTGGAGTTCAATCTCACCAAGTGCAAAGTCATGAAGATTGGGGAAGGGCTAGAGACTACAAACCTCACTCAAGGAAAAAGATCTTGGGGTGAGTATAACACCAGGCACATCTCCTGAAGCGCACAACAACCAAATAACTGCTGCAGCATACGGGGCCCGCAAACCTCAGAAAAGCATTCCGACATCTTAATAAGGAATCGTTCAAGACCCTGTACACATTGTACGTTAGGCCCATATTGGAGTATGCGGCACCAGTTTGGAACCCACACCTAGCCAAGCACGTAAAGAAACTAGAGGGAAAATGCAAAGGTTTGCAACAAGACTAGTCCCAGAGCTAAGGGTATGTCCTATAGGAGAGGGTTTAAAGGGGAAACAACCTGCGACACTGGGGGACAGGAGAGAGAGGGGGAAACATGATAAACGATTACAAAATACTGAGAGGGGAAATTTACCCAAAGGGGGACAAAGACAGGATGTTCCAGATTTGCACACAGTAACAAGGGGACAGAGTTGGAAGTTGAAGACACAGATGAATCACAGGGATGTTAGGAAGTATTTCTTCAGCCACATAGTCAGGAAGTGGAATAGTTTAGGAAGCGATGTAGTGGAGGCAGGATCCATACATAGCTTTAAGCAGAGGTACGATAAAGCTCATGGTTCAGGGAGAGTGACCTAGTAGCGACCAGTAAAGAGGCGGGGCCAGGAGCTTGGTCTCGGCCCCTGCAATCTCAACTAGGTGAGAACACACCTACACACCCAAACACACACACACACCCACACACACCCACACACACCCACCCACACACACCCACACACACACCCACACACACCCACACACACACCACACACACACCCACACACACACCCACACACACCCCACACAACAACCCACACCACACCCACACAAACCCACACACACACCCACACACCACCCACACACACACCCACACACACACCCCACCAACAACACACACAGAAGGACACCTGGTCCAGCAAATGGCTTCTCGAATTTAATCCTGCCAAATGCAAAGTCATGAAGATAGGGGAAGGGCACAGAAGACCACAGACAGAGTATAGGCTAGGTGGCCAAAGACTGCAAAAACCTCACTCAAGGAGAAGATCTTGGGTGAGTATAACACCGAGCATGTCTCCGGAAGCACACATCAAATCAGATAACTGCTGCAGCATATGGGCGCCCTGGCAAAACCCGAGAACAGCATTCCGACACCTTAGTAAGGAATCTTTTAAGACACTGTACACCGTGTATGTCAGGCCCATACTGGAGTATGCAGCACCTGTTTGGAACCGCACTTGATAAAGCACGTCAAGAAACTAGAGAAAGTACAAAGGTTTGACCAAAAGGGTTTGTTCCAAGGCTAAGGGGAATGTCCTATGAAGAAAAGATTAAGGGAAAACGGCCCCTGCGACAAATGGAGACAGGAGGGTCAGGGGAGACATGATAACGACATATAAAATACTGCGTGGAATAGACAAGGCGGACAAGGACAGGATGTTCCAGGGAGGGGACACAGAAAAAAAGAGGCCACAATTGGAAGTTGAAGACACAAATGAGTCAGAGAGATAGTAGGAAGTATTTCTTCAGTCATAGAGTTGTAAGGCAGTGGAATAGCCTAGAAAATGACGTAGTGGAGGCAGGAACCATACACAGTTTTAAGACAAGGTTTGATAAAGCTCATGGAGCGGGGAGAGAGAGGGTCTAGTAGCAACCGGTGAAGAGGCGGGGCCAGGAGCTAGGACTCGACCCCTGCAATCACAAATAGGTGAGTACAAATAAGTGAGTACAGGGATAGACTCAGAAGCGTCCCTGTTTCCAGATGATGTGAAGTTAATGAGAATTAAATCAGATGCGGACCAGACAGGTCTACAAAGAGACCTGGACAGGCTGGATGCGTGGTCCAGCAGCTGGCTCCTAGAATTTTACTTTGTCAAATGCAAAGTCATGAAGATCGGAGAAGGGCAAAGACCGCAGACGGAGTATAGGCTAGGAGGCCTAAAACTTCAAACCTCACTCAAGGAGAAAGATCTAGAAGTGAGTATAATGCCGAGTACATCGCCAGAAGCACATATTAACCAGATAACTGCTGCAGCATATGGGCGCCTGGCAAACCTGAGAATAGCGTTCCGGTACCTCAGTAAGGAATCGTTCAAGACTTTATACACTGTGTACGTCAGACCCATACTGAAGTACGCAGCACCAATATGGAACCCACACCTGGACAAACACGTCAATAAATTAGAGAAAGTGCAAAGGTTTGCAGCAAGGCTGGTTCCAGAGCTAAAGGGAATGTCCTATGAAGAAAGGTTAAGGGAAATCGGACTGACGACACTGGAGGACAGGAGGGTTAGGGGAGACATGATAGCGACATACAAAATACTGCGTGGAATACGCAAGGTGGGCAGAGGCAGGATGTTCCAGAGATGGGACACAGAAACAAGGGGTCACAATTGGAAGCTGAAGACTCATCTGAGTCAAAGGGATGTTAGGAAGTTTTCTTCAGCCACGAGTTGTTAAAGGGAGTGGAATAGTCTGGCAAGCGAAAGTAGTGGAGGCAGGAACTATACATAGTTTTAAGACGAGGTATGATAAAGCTCATGGAGCAGGGAGAGGGAGGATCCAGTAGCGATCAGTGAAGAGGAGGGGCCAGGAGCTGAGTATCGACCCCTGAAAAAACAATTAGGTGAGTACAATTAAAAAGAGCACGCCCCGCACCACACACACACACACACACACACACACACACACACACACACACACACCAACCACAGCCTCCACCCAACACCGAGCTATAGAATCCCACAGCATGCTACCAGGTCTCCCACCCTCACAGGCACCCAAACCACAGTGTTGGAAAGGAAACTGAAGGTATGGTACACAACGCTGAGGAATAACAAATAAAGGGGGGAGGAGTGGCATGGAAAGCGTCAAAGAGGCATCACCCGACATCATAGCTCTCACAGAAACCCAAACTTACAGGTATGATAAACAGATGCCATCTTTCCAACGGGATACCAAATCCTGAGGAAAGACAGAGGGAACAGGGGGGGTGGAGGAAGTGGCATTGCTGATCAAAAATCGCTGGAATTTTGATGAGGGAGAGGGGAGAGACAGGGGGAGAAGAAAGTGATTACATACCGGGGAACGCTTCACTCTGGAGGTCCCAAAGGTTTGGTAATAGCAGTTTATGTATAACCCACCACAGAACAGCAGGAGGCCAAAGGCAAGAGTACGACGAGAGCAATAGAGCGATAGTTGACACACTGGCTACAGTGGCCGGAGAGATAGGGGGGACATAACGACATACAAAATACTGAGAGGAATTGACAAGGTTGGGCAAAGACAGGATTGTTCCCGAGATTGGACAAAAGTAACAAGGGGACACAGTTGGAAGTTGAAGACACAGATGAATCACAGGGATATTAGGAAGTATTTCTTCAGCCACAGAGTAGTCAGTAAGTGGAATAGTTTGGGAAGCAATGTAGTGGAGGCAGGATCCATACATAGCTTTAAGCAGAGGTATGATAAAGCTCACGGTTCAGGGAGAGTGACCTAGTAACGATCAGTGAAGAGGCGGGGCCAGAAGCTCGGACTCGACCCCCGCAACGTCAACTAGGCGAGTACAACTAGGTGAGTACACACACACACACACACACACACACACACACACACACACACAAACACACACGCATGCACGCGCGCGCGCTCACGTAAAATTTAACGAGAAAGAATTCTAAATCACTCAGAGAAATCTGAGGCATTAGGGACAACCAGCACGTTACTAGAAGATCGTAAATAGCACCTTACGAACCTGCTAGAGTTATATAACAGAATTACGGAAATGCAACAGGAGAGAGAGTATGTGTAAACTGCATCTTTCTAGCCTGTGCACCACAGAATGCTTAAGGGCAGGATGTTGTGGCAATGATGATTGAGTGGATACAGACACACCAGGCTAGGATACAGGAACACCATGCTAGGATACAGGAACACCAGACTAGGATACAGGAACACCAGGCTAGGATACAGGAACACCAGGCTAGGACACAGGAACACCAGGCTAGGACAAAGGAACACCAGGCTAGGATACAGGAACACCATGCTAGGGTACAGGAACACCAGGCTAGGAACAGGAAATGTGTAGTGATGAGAGAAAAAATATCAGTATGAGCAGAGGTGATGAAAATATCAGTTTTGGATTAAGATCAGTATCTCTGCCAGTATCAATATTGTATCAACATCATTTTCAAAGATGGTATCAGTTTTGGATTTACATCAGTATCTATGCCAGAATCAATTTTGTATCTACATCATTATCAACGTCGGTATCAATAATGCGTCTACATTGTCACGAGAAGTCACGGGTCCTGAGCTGTTTGGGGATCAGTGTGGAGGGTTACAAAGCCATGGCTTGCTTCTGCATTGTCTTAAAATCTGAGGTTAAAGTATTGAAGGAGGAGGCCTACTTCTCCAGGAGGAAATTAGGAGGTTGAAGGTTCATCTTGATGGGTTTGGGAGTGAGTGTGAGGTGGTTGGAGTGGTTGAGGGGAATGAAGCTACCAGCTGCGAGGAGGCTGAAGGTGGGGAGGACGAAAATGCTCCCAGGAGTGAGGTGCAGTCCAGCACCTGCAACAAGTGGCAAGTGGTTCCAAGTAATGGGAGGAGCATCATAATAAGGAAAGTTAAGAGAGAAGATTTGAAGGTAGGAAATTGCTTCTCTGTTCTTCAGGATGAGTATACTTCAGTGGTCAGTGAAGGCAAAGGTACTAGTTCCCCTGCTAATATTATTATTATAATCAAGGGGGAAGCGCTAAACCCGGAGGATTATACAGCTCCCCTGCTAATAGAGGTAAGCGAATACTTGTGGTTGGCGACTCTCAGGTAAGATATATGGACCCTGCTTTCTGTATTAGTAATAAGGTGAGAGAGATAGTGTGTGCTTCCCTGAAGCTGGTGACATAGTCAACAGGTTGGATAATATCATGTAAGGGAACAAGCTCATTATCTGTCTCAGTGCTGGTGGAAATGATGTCGAGAAGGGTAAGAGTGAAGAGCTGCTAGATGAGTACAGGTCAGCTATAGATTTAATTAGGTCTAAGGGAGGGGTCCTAATCATATGTACCATCATACGTTGAAGGAAAGTGGCAATGAATGGTTGTCTAGGGCAATTGGTGTAAATTCCTGACTAGACAGATACTGCAAGGAACTTGCAATCCCATTCATTGACAACTGGGACGACTTTTATGGCAGACATGATATGAATGCAAGGGATGGGGTACATCTCTCTGAGGCAGAGGTGGTAGCATTTGCCAACTCGTTCGAGAGGGCCATTACTGACATGTCTAGGATTTTAAACTGATAGAAGATAGAGGTATGGGTGTGTGTGGGAAACAGTCAGGTTGCAGCACTAGGGTTGAAAACAGTAAATGTTTCAATCATAAAATTACAAATAAAGACAATGAATAAGGTCAGCAAACAAAGGGAGACCTATACTAATAGCAGGAGTGTAAGAAATAAGATAGGTGAGCTAAGATTTATTGCAAGTGCAGGAAGCATAGATATTATTGCTATAACAGAGACCTGGCTCAATCTGAAAGAGAGAGAGATGCCTTCTGAATGTCACATACAAGGCTATAAATTATTCCACACTGACAGGGTCAAAAGGAAGGGTGGTGGAGTAGCGATGTATGTCAGAGACAATTTAAATTGTTGTGATAGACAAGATATAAAATTAGAAGCGTCATTATTATTATTATTATAATCAAGGGGGAAGCGCTAAACCCGGAGGATTATACAGCGCCTGGGGGGGGGATGTGGAAGGCATTCAGGCTTAATTCGGGGAACTGGAGCACAGATCCAATTCCCTAAATCAAGAGCCCCTCACCAACATCAAGGAACCTTCCTTGAGGGGATTAGAAGTGTCAGCCACTGAATCTGTTTGGTTACATCTTCTCGAGGGCCGCGAAAAACTAAGCTTAGGTGTGATTTACAGGCCCCGAAACCTAGACAGGGAGTGCAGTAAACTTCTGTAGGACGAAATTTGTAAGGTATCTACATATGAAAATGTTGTGCTAATGGGAGATTTTAACTTTAGACACATTGACTGGAGCAATTTGGAGTCAAGTGACTTTCTTGATACATTTCAGGATTTTTTTTTTTTTAATTTGTCCAAATCCTCCTGGAGTTCATTGCTATCCTTCTCAATGAATTATACGGCCTATCTTTGTATCATCAACAAATTTGCTTGTCACTCATAATCCCTTCATCAAGGTCATTAATGTAAATAATGAACAAGAGAGGGCCTATTATTATTATAATCAAAAAGAAGCGCTAAGCCACAAGGGCTATACAGCAAGAGAGGGCCTAAAACTGATCCTTGTGGAACGCCACAAGGATCAGATTTGACCCTATTAATCGAAACTCTCTGCTTTCTATTGGTAAGCCATGCCTCTATCCATGCTAGAACTTTACCTCCTATACCATGAGCTGCTACTTCTCTTAAGAGTCTCTTGTGAGGTACTTTATCGAAGGCTTTACTAAAATCCAAATAAACTATCATATTCTTTATCACTGTCTACTGCCTCTAATGTTCTATTGAAGAACGCAAGTAAATTTGTCAGGCAGGAACGACCTCTCGTGAACCCATGCTTAGATTCATTTATCAAGTTATGCTCTTCATGGTGTATAGGACTTCTCCTTCGTCCTATACACTTGAAAGAACCCCTTCGGATTGGTCATTTGATTCATTAGCAACTAATTTCGTAGTCACGTTTAGCCTTTCTAATCCCCTTTTTTCTCTTTTAAGCTGAACATACTGGTCAGTAAGGTTAACCTCTCCTCTTCCGATTCGCCTATAAATTCCCCTTTTCTCCCCTATTAGATGCTTTAGCCTCCTGTTAACCCATTTGGGATCGTTATTATTAGACCTGATTTCTCTCTGGGGAATGTATATACTCTGAGCACGGTGTACATTATTAAGAAAGAACTCATAAATGGAGATCCCTTAGTAATCTTAAGTATGATCGTCAATAGATTATTATTATTATTATTATAATCAAAAAGAAGCGCTAAGCCACAAGGGCTATACAGCGCTGCGATCGTCAATAGAATCATTAGCTAGATAACCCCCAATCGAGATCTGACAGGTGTTCCCTAAGTCCATTATAATCGGCAGAACGAAAATCTGGGATTTTTACCGTATTATTATTCTTGTATTCCCAGTTAATGCTAAAAGTGATGTATTTGTGCCAAGCTCTTCAGTGATCTCTAGATTGTAATAAAGTTGGTAGAATAACCGACAATATGTAAAGTAAATGGACACAAGTGCAACTAATGTGACATTTTATTGTGGCAACGTTTCGCTATCCAGGAGCTTTATCAAGCCATTACAAACAATACATGGACACAGAGGGTATATAAAGGCTCAGAGTGAGGTGCAAAACTAGTGAGATACCATTTCGATGTTCACTAGTGGTAGTAGTAGTAGTAGTAGTGGTGGTGACAAAAGTAATACAATATTGTAGAGCAATTAATTCGTACATGAGTAAAAGGATATAAAAGCTATTACTTGGGTAACATAAAAATAGGTTGGACAAATATAGACTGGAAAGAGGCAGCTTGTTTCAGTGTTCACTCTCTGTAATGTGCTTTGTGTTGTATAACAGGAGAGACTGTGTGATGGCAGGGTTTGTTTTCAGGAGGATTCTTGCTAAGACTTCAGAGATGATGAAGCTGCCGTTGATTTAATTGTATTCGAAACAGCGATCAGTGCTGATTCGAGGCACTTGCGTCTGCGGAAATTAGTTTCTTTGATCACTGATTGGGCGTCTCTGAATTTCATGAGATGATTGGTGGAATTTCGGTGTTGTACACAGGCGTTGTTCAATTTATCGTTCCTACATGCGTAAATGTGTTCATTGAGGCGGGTGTCGAGGTTTCTTGCTGTTTCACCTACGTAAATCTTGTCACAGCCTCCACAGGGTTTAGTGTAAACTCCTGCATTGACTGGTTCGTGGTGCTTGGATTTTGTCCTGGTTAGATCCTTTATTGAAGTGCTAGAAGCGATGGCGACTCTGGTGTTAGCTTGTGAAAGTACTTTTGAGACGTTCAGTGGAACCTGGCTGTTGGGAAGAATTATAACCTATCATCAAAGACTGCAAGAAAAGAGCTCTTCAGATCATTAATTCTCCACGCACCAACACCACTCCCAGCAAGGTTATAATTCCACTACCACTAGTGAAGATCGAAATGGTACCTCACTAGTATTGCACCTCACTCCGAGCCTTTATATACCCTCTGTGTCCATGTATTGTTTGTAATGGCTTGATAAAGCTCATGGAGAGCCAAACGTTGCCACAGTAAAATGTCACATTAGTTGCACTTGTGTCCATTTACTGATCTCTAGATTATTTACGAGTGTTTCCTTATTTGACAAGACTAGGTCTAGCAAATTATCACCCCTGGTAGGCTCTGTTACGCTCTGCTTCAGAAAACAGTCCTGAACCGCTTCCATAAAGTCACTGGACTCCAGATTACCGGTCAAAGAATTCCAGTCAATTTGACTGAAGTTAAAGTCCCCTACTATCACTGTTATTGTGTCTAGAGGCCCTAACAATTTCGTCCCAAAGAAGTCTTCCTCTATCGTGATCCAAGCCTGGAGGTCGGTATATTATACTAAGAATTAGTTTTTCTTGACCTTCTACAAGCTCTACCCAAACAGATTCTGTTACTGTTCCATCGATTTTTATACCTGTTATGCAACAGTTAACATTTTCTTGAACATATAATGCAACTCCTCCCCCTTCCCATTACATCTATCCACATGGAACAACTTAATTAAACCCTTGATTACACTCAGCAATCATATCCCGACTCTTTAAATCATACCACGTTTCAGTTAATGCAATGACAAAGTTCCCAGCACATGCTACCAAACGTAGTTCATTAATCTTATTTCTTGCACTTCGACTGTTAGAATAAAATACCATCATATATTTTTTCTACTGCACATTTTTCCTATTCATCTTTGTTTTTACACAATTTCTGAAATTATCATACCCAGAGAGTTACTATTAAGATTCTTAATATCAGAGCACGAGTCAATATATCCATACTCATTATTTATCATTTCTAAACCCATACCTCTAACTAATCCTAGTTTAATGTCCTAACAACCCCCTCAACTGAGCTAGCAAGAAAACCCACACCTGCCCTGGATAAGTGAACCCCACCCCTGGCATACATGTTATTTCGGCCATATTAGTTGTCCCAGTTGTCAATGAATGGTACTGCATTATCCTTAGTGTTTATCCAGCCAACAATTAAAACCAATTGCTCTGGACAACCATTCATTTCCAACACCTCTTCTAGGCAAAATGTCATAACAGGGTGCCCTCCCCCCCTTCTTAATTATGTCTATAGCTGTCCTGGACTTTCTAACTAAATCCTCACTTCTCCGCTTGCCTACATCATTGCCCCCAGCACTGAGGCAAATAATAGGATTGATCCCATTACCGTTCATGATGTTGTCAAGCCGGCTAACAATGTCCTCCATCCCAGCCCCCGGAAAGCAAACCCTCTGTCTCCTACTCCTGACCTTCAAGCAGAAGGCCCTAACCATGTATCTAACCTGGCTATCCCCAACAACAACATTCTTACATTCCTTGGTGTCGTTCGTCGTGACGTTCCCAGTAGCCGGCTCACATTCGTCGGGTAGCACGGAGAATGCATTGAATGTTTCCACAACAGTTTCCACAGCAGTCTCTTTCTTCTTTATCGTTTCTGTCTTTCCATTCTTCTTGATCGTCAACTTCGTTCCATGCTGTCCAGCCACTGACCACGTTCCCTTCTTGACCTGAGGACTCAAAACAGGAGGACTACTACGAATCCTCTCGTTTTCCTCAGTCAATCGCCGTATCTCCAACTTCGCTACTCTGAATTCTTCCTTAAGCTGCTGGTAAAGTTGCTCGATGGAGGGCATCTTGGTTCAGTCCAAGGAAAGCACACGAACGTCCTTACTGAGCACACAAACGTCCTCTATTAAGCTTCCTTATTTTGATACTTCTACCTTTAGTGAAGACCACATTAAATTTGAGGCAGTTGCCACACTTCAACTCACTGGTGGTAACCTTTTCCTCCCCACCGACTTCACTCTTTGCACACTCAATCCCAAATCTATCTAAGCGAATTTTCAGCTTCCTATTTTCCTCTTGGAGAAGTAGAATTTCCTTCTACCTTTATCCTAAGATTCCAAAACACTACAGTAAGCCATGGTGCTCTATAACGCTCCACACTAATCTCCCAGACAGCTAAGACAGGATGATCTTTCGTGACCACTAACCTCAGCGCACTGAGGAAACTTTGCAGAGGCAACTTTTATACTCGATAAATTTGTAGAAGTCAAGAGGTAATTTTCAGGGTGTAAGTCACTTAGCCTTGATAAAGGTGTTCAGTTTATTAGCCTTGATAAATATACCACGTTATGTGTGAGGATTGGTCTCAAGGTAAGCGAGTCGTAAGACTACAGGCCTAGCCTTGATAAATGTCCAGTCACATTGCCTTGATTTATCTAAAATAGAGGCATGAGAATGGAGACATACTAGAGCCAGAGGGAAGGTACACTAGTTGAAGTCATCATTATCCTAGGTTCTCTACACTTATGCTGCTATGATAATCTATGTAACCGTGCTTGTGTATACCTGAATAAACTTATAAACGGGTGAGTACCAATAGTGAAATTAGGTCATGGTGATATTGTTTCAGATAAGTATTACAATATTAATATAATGTAACACTGATATGTTGATGAATAAACACATGTGCAACACTGTTATTGCTGGATATTGCCTCTCGTTCCAATACATAACTCTCCACCTTCATGCATTTCTGTATGCTAGATGAACGCTAAGGGAATGATCACCTTGTAACGAGGCAAATTTACTGAAAACTCTTCCACTGTTGCCAGTATAAAAGTTGATTCTCTGGAAAAAAAAAACTGCTGTGCAGATGAAAGGTTTGTCACCGAAGATGCTCAAGCACTGTGCACGTGTCCAGTTCGTTAACCTGTTGAAACTGTATATCGTTAATTAAAGGAAAAGTTAGTAAAACTGAAAGGAAAAGATGACACTAAGGAATAAATAACAAAAAGGCACAATACCGTGACTGGAACGATACACAAATAACCATTTGCAAATTAAATATATATAGAGACAGATCACACTGGAGGGCGACATGGAGCGTTTCCCTGTAGTTGTTATAGTTAGCTAATTAGATAACATCATCAGGTAAGAAGGATATTTCTATACAGTAATATTAAATACTGGGAGGGTTTTCTTATTGAACACAGGATAAATTAGATCAAAACAAGAGATCATAATGGGTCTTTTATTTGCCGAGAAGAGGAATTATTGTAGATTGTTGGCTAGACAAGTATTGCCAAAAAATAGCAGTTTTATTCATTAACAACTTGGAAAACATGACATGTATGCAAGGGATGGGATGCATTTTTCTGGTGAAAGAGAACAGCATTAGTTCATCTGAACAAGCTGTTGCTGTGTTATATTAGACTTAAAACTGATGGAAGATACGAGTGTGCAGGTGAGAAACAAAAAGAAACTGACAGTGAAATGAGCAAGACATGACAGAAAAATCTTAGAGAAAACTTTAAAGAAGATAGCTCACAAAATGTTTGGATAGATAAAGATTGATTATCATCACAGAATTAGAGGAGAGTTAAGGCAAAAGTTTCATAGTATATTATATACAGCGCAGAAGGGAAATGAATATAATAAACTAAGACTAGTCGCATGTTCAGGAAACGTAGATGTAGTTGTAATAACTGACACTTAGTTCAGTTTGAACAATTTGGACATTCTTGTTGAATACCGCAGTCTTTTAATATCAGTCATCACTCACCGAGGCGCCACGAACCAAAAAATGAAAGACATTCATCTTCTTGCCAGAATTGAATACACATCACAGTTAAAATAACCCTCTTGACCGAAACATCCCCAACCTTTTTTTCAGAGTTTAAGCCCCTCCAGGACTCGGGAAAGGTAAATTGGTTTCCCAGAACAGAACAGAGGACTCTCAGGTAAGGACCCACGAGGGGCGAGGGGCAAGTGGGGACAAGGCGAAGAATAGTCTGAGAGGAATGTCTTGAGTCGAACATAAAGAGTCGGGACTAGACCCAACATTGGTTTCCCTAAATCAGTTCACGAACGTTACCTTTCTCAATATAGCAGTACACTTAATATAGCACAAACAATATTGCTCACAATATAGCAGCACGTCAAGCTATAAAAATCCATCGTCTCCATTCACTTTGATATACTGCTAATACAAACCAACTGAATGTTCAACCCACAGCACTCCAACTCTTCCTAGAACCATCAATACTCTTCCCTCCGTTGTCTGGTAGGCATCGCTCTCGCTTCACACAAGAGTGTCCGTGGTTCAATACCTGTGGGCGTGTTTCCTTACACCTGCTGACCCCATTCACTTTGCAGGAAAGTAGGTATCTGGATGTTAGCCTACTTGTCTGGGTCGCATCCTGAAGGACAAGATTAAAGGACCACAGTGGAAATAAGACAGAGAAGTAGAGGGGCAAAGAGAAGGAGCTGTTGTGCGAAGTCTTGTTGACATAGAAACTTGTGAGCGAGATGATGAAGACTTAAGAGTATGAGGTGAAGAGTTAGCGACCTCGGTGTTCAGGACTGCAAAAGAGTTGGATACAGAGGTGACTTTGGAAGGTGTGACCACAGGAAAGACTAAGGGAGTTGGGACCGCAGAGGTTGGGGGGCATCTTAGTAACTCGAGAATAAGTCTGCCCTTGAGTCGTAGATAGATTGCCAATGGCGTAAGTAAAGCCTTCTGTCTCCGATTATTATAATCAAAAAGAAGCGCTAAGCCACAAGGGCTATACAGCTCTGTCTGTCTCCGAGACAACGAATATCTCGTTCATTTAAGTAAACTTGGCAACGACGAGAATACGATGGGCGAGCTTCAATACAATTAAGACATGAGGGAGGAAGACTACAAAATGAATTGGTATGGTCGTCGGCACCACAGACTGGGCATTCCGCCACGGACCTGAAATATTTCGCTGTATGGCCAAAACACCAGCAATTTCTACAGTGTGTATCGGAATTGCAAACTGTGTCCCGCGATATCAACTGAGGACGGAGGTTCACGGCAGTCAAAAGTAAAGCAAGCTACATTCCAGGAGTAGCGTCGTCACCCGCGGGGAGGTAGTAAATGTGTCTACTTAGAGAATTTGGAGCTCAAGCTGTTCCAGAATGTCCACGCTGAACATTGGTACGAGGTAAAATGATGGGACCACTACAAGAACCGAGAAAATGGTGTTTATGAATTGTTACACGAGTAGCGTCTATGGTGGTAAGTAAAGATCGTGAGATTGGCTAGCATGAAACGATTTCTAAATATTTCGTAGTGCGCCTTTCTGATACTATAATCAGAAAGATTGGCTGAGGAAGATGTCGGCTGCAGAGTTAACCCTTAAACTGTCCAAACGTAGATCTACGTTTTTTCAACATTTGAAAGTATGTAAAAAAAAGTAATTTTTTTTTTTTTACATTTGAAAACGTAAAAAAAAACTTTGATCTACTTTTTTTTTGTTATTATTATTATAATCAAAAAGAAGCGCTAAGCCACAAGGGCTATACAGCTTTTTTTTTTTTTTTTTTTTTTTTTTTTTGTTATATTTGAAAATGTAAAAAAAAAAAAAAAGTAGATCTACTTTTGGAGCACTACGCATGTGAACGTAGATCCGCTTGGACATTTTAAGGATTGAAGACTTAGTCCATCGTGTACTATAATGCGTAGTATGTAAAGGAAGCAATTGTCGTATTAGTCTTCTGAGGAGTGAGAGGCATTCGAGCAGCCGGTAGTGCAGATGTGGCATGTAACCCGAGACATAACCTATCCTTCATGCCAGTAAACCAGCAATCCGGGAAAGCAACCTCACGTCTACCGAGCCACCTGAATGGACAAAAGAGGACAGTTGGAAACCTGCCTTTGACCACCACCACCACCTGAAATCCAACAGGCAGCCTCCATAGACACACCAGTCACCTGCAAGACACCTGGAAAACAGAAGAATCGGAATCGGGATCTCCAGACCATCTAGATTCCACTGCAAACTACACTACCACCAAGGACCTCAACTGAATGGGGTGGACCACGGTAACCTTCCCCCCAACCTAGGAAGTAGAATGCCTGAGGGAAGAACCCAAAGGCTGAAATCTTCAAAGGAAAAGGGGAGGGATGGGAGAGGAGGAATGGGAAAGGAGGGATGGGGGAGAGGAGGAATGGGAAAGATGGGGGGGATGGGACAAGGAAAGGGAGGATAGAGGATCATTAGGTTCGGTCGGAGGACGACGTCCAAAGGGTCCAATTCGTCAGACAAATAGCCTCTTCAACACTGCAAGGGGCACCCCTTTGAAGAGGTACATGCAAAATAACAACAGAGCAAAAATCGCTTAATTCCAAGCGCTTTCGATATCTCCCATTATCATGGTATAATAAGAATAATGGAACAGCAGACTTATAAGAGCAATAACCTGTCACACGACCAAACACGCATGAGCCAGGGAATGAAGTGAACTTTTGATCAGGATACATGTCAAATTAATTATTACAGTCAACACTAAGCACAAGTGTTATACAGCGCTGCAGGGCAGAATGTGCTAAAGCTAAAATATACAGAGATCAGAGACCAGCGAGGGTTAGGAATGTGCAAGAGGTAGAGTCAGTAAGGTTAGTAGGGAGCTCAAAACGGAAAATTTAATCAAAATTGGTGTAATAAAGCAGTTACTGACAAAATATTCAGGAATCGTCTTCCTCATAGGGGGGGGGCTATCGGCGTTTGTGACGTAAGTGTCCGATGCGAAGGCAAAAGAGCATAGTCTCCCAAAACGACAGCGTTAATAAGGAAAAGACCAGAGACTCAAACAATTTATGGATTGATTCTTACCACCGTTGTTGCCAATACTTGCGAAGTTATCCAGAGATTGCTGCAAAGTAGTCATGAACAGTTAACTGCGCAGGAGAGTACGCCTGCTCGTTGCCCTGAACGTGTACATTACTAGGGACCTAACAGAAAACTGTCCTTGTTTTTACAAGAAATACGAGGAACCAAAGTTGCATATGGGGAACGAAGGGATGATGAGAATCAAATTTTTCCATAATATGTGAGGCACTAAAGTCAAACTACTCTTAGGAATATTGAGGTAGGCAGGTTATAATGTGTAACAACGATGTGAAGTGCATATAGCTCAGTTGTGAAAATGTTACCAGTCAATTAAATAATCTCTTATAACTGTCCGGAAATACTGATGCAAACTAGACACAGTAAGAGGATTTAAAATCATCAGTGTAAACTATAACAGTATGAGAATGAGTTCGAAATTAATCAAGAAAAAACGGAGCAAGAAGCTACCGTAAATAATTGAGCTTCCAAGCACGGAAGACTCTAATCATCGAAATTTTCCAAGGGGAAGAGAAAATTTAGATACCGGATACATATAAAAAGGGTAAATGAAAGAGTGAATACTAAGAGAAGGGCCGGAGCAGACTAGAGTAACTGCACAAAATATCGGAGACAGTGAGCATCACACCGATCGCGTAAACATGGAACAGTCACCTCTGCACATAGGCTCGACTGGGGCAGAAGGTAAAGCACCTCGACACAAACTCAGTCCCTGATGGTGAATAGGATCATGTTTATAAAAAGCCGTGGGAGAAGCTGCAGAATATATCTGGTTGCCATAATCCTGTTTCGGTAAGATTAGGGCAGAGTGAAGACGGGGAGTTTGTTTATCAGCTACCCAAGAAAGATGAGCGAGGGTTTTAAGGAAGCTCAACCGGCTATGGCAAGATGCTTTCATGGAGGTAATAAGGTTTCCAACACATCCGCTGTATCTCGTTGGGAAACCTATTATACAATACAATAATGCGCCATTAGACAACAGTCTAGTAAAAGTAATTTGAGATGTTTTAGCAACAAAATTTAAATCTGAGTAGTGGCCCAGTCGATAGCATTCAAGAGGAGCTGCTACTAGGTGACAGTCTGCTCCTTCGCAAACTTTAGCAAAATCAACAAAGTGACGACCAAATATTAGAGGGGAGAAAAGAGGCAAGGTCACATAGTAAGAATGGTTCCAAGAACACAACCCTGAGGGCCACTTTCAGGTATTACGAACACCTGTGTACACTATTGGCGGGAACACCTTTCTGCAATACAATAACCAGTGAGGAACAAACAAAAAGGCAGTGTTATAGAACTAGGGAGTGGCATACGCCTTTTCAAGATAAAAAAAAAACTGCGATGACCAAGTGTTTACTAGGAAAGGTATTGCGAACAGTGGTTACCAAACAGTAAGTGGTCAGTAGTGGAGCGTCCCTTACGAAAGTCAAAATGACTAGTGGAAAGACAACTGTCTCCAAATACCACACTAAACATTTATTCACTAGACGTTCCAGGAAATTTCAAACTGCACTAGTACCTGGTTTATGAAAAGGCAGAACAGTAGTTTTTCATGGACGAGAAATAACCTTTTGCGACGAAACAAAATGAAAGACCTAAGTGAACTACAAGGGCCATTAGATGTTATTGTTGATGCATAGAAATACTAATACCGTCAGGCGAAGAGGTGCCTTGGTGATACTAGGATCAAAGTGCGAGACGTCGGCTTGATAGTAAAGAATTTAGTCCATAACGTACCTTTAAACAGTGTAAGGGAAAACATTGATTGTCATTTCTGAGAAGAGTTAGGTAACCGGGTTAGTCATCTGTTGCAGGTCGGGGTCATTTGGAAGTCGGACCGGAGATGGGCCGTCATGAGATGTGTGGACGATCTTAAAATATATGCATGTTAGGAGTGAAGGTCATGGAAGGACGCTATTTAGGTCGAATGAAAAGGAGGGGGAGGAGAGAGCAGAATATGTTGAGTATGAATCTCTTCTATTTGAAAGTGTATTAGAATTAAGTCATTCCAATAAAATTCGGATAAAATTTTCTATAATAAGTCTAAGGAACTCATAGGAGTTGTACAGCGCTGGGGAAACTAGGCATTATCCCATTCAGGTTTGATACTAAGAACAGTACAGAGCCAATGTGATCACATTATTATTATTCTAATCAAAAAGAAGCGCTAAGCCACAAGGGCTGTACAACGCTGCAGGGTAGGAAAGGAAGCGAGGGTATCGGGCGGCAGAAGGGGGGAGGGGCGATCACTAGGTTACAGAAAACAGCGGGGCAGGGGATAGTGCAGGGTAGAGGGTAGCAAGAGATCGAGGTAGAAAGGGCTGAAGGTATCAGAGTTTGTGAAGTAAGTCAATTGTTGTCAAAAAGTCAATGAGAGTGTCCGGATGAAAGGTGGGTCCATCAGCGAGAAGGGAAGGTAAAGAGAGCAGCGGAGCGAAGACTACGTTGGAGGTAAATTCTGCGTGCTCGATGATAAAGTGGGCAGTATAACAATGTGGCTGACCGATAATGGAACCTGACAATTCTCACAGAGGAGCAGGGCTCCTCTCCATGAGATATCTATGAGTAAGACGAGTATGGCCAATGCAGAGACGGGAGAGAGTAGTCTCCCGACCTCGGCACTGGTGACAAGACGACGGCCAGTAACCTATACTCGGTTTAATAGATTGAAGTTAGTTACCGAGTAGAGTAGACCAACGTTGTTGCCAACGGGTGTGAAGGTGGGTAGCTATTGCAGCAAAATAGTCCGTAAATGGAACACCTCTATATAAAACTGGTAGGTCAGGTACTGCTGACCGCGCAGCAGTGTCTGCCTGTTCAACATGACCAGAGACCCAACAAAAAACAATATCTTTATGCCTGGTGGAGATGCGGCGTAGCCAAAGTTGGATACAAAGGACTAAGGGGTGAGGTGTATCAAATTTCTGTATAGCCTGTAAAGCACTAAGGGAGTCTGAGACAACCACAAATGATGACACAGGCATAGATGCAATACGGATAAGTGCTGCAAGAATGGCATACAATTCAGCAGTAAAGATACTAGCTGAAGATAGTAAATGCCCTCGTACGACGCTGTCCGGAAACACTGCTGCAAATCCTACTCCGTCAAAAGACTTAGAGCCATGTGTGTACACTGCAATGGCATGAGAGAGTGGAGGTGGTCAAGAAAGAGAGCGGGGGAAGTTACCGTACAGTTGGGCTATCGAGCAAGGGAGTGAGAAAGAACAGACTTACAGCTGGAATTTCCCACGGGGGTAGGGAAAAGTGAGAGGCTACATGAACATAGAAAGGTGGAAATTGAAGAGAAGACGAGAGCGAATGTAGACGAAGAGAGAAGGAACGGAGCAAACAGGGGCGGCGAACAAATAAAGAATGTCTACTAATATCGGTGACCATTCTATAAATGGAAGGATTGCGGAGATCATGAGAGCGTACATAGTAGTGAATGCAATGGGCATCACGGCGATCGGATAAGGATGGAACGTTCGCTTCTGCATAGAGGCTCTCAACAGGGCAAAAGCGAAAAGCACCAAGGCATAAACGTAATCCTTGGTGATGAATAGGGTTGAGGCTAGATAGAGTATTATTATTATTATAATCAAGAGGAAGCGCTAAACCCGGAGGATTATACAGCGCCTGGGGAGGGATGTGGAAGGCATTCAGGCTTAATTCAGGGAACTGGAGCACAGATCCAATTTCCTAAATCAAGAGCCCCTCACCAACATCAAGGAACCTTCCTTGAGGGGCTAGATAGAGTAGCAGGAGAGGCAGCTGAATAGATCTGGTCACCATAGTCAACTTTCGATAAAATGAGGGTGGAATGTAGGCGAAGGAGAGTTCGACGATCAGCTCCCCATGAAAGATGAGCAAGGGTTTTAAGAAGATTCAGCCGGCTGTGACAAGTTGTCTTCAGAGATGTAATGCGAGGTTTCCAGGATAACCTGACTATCACGTTCAGGGATACGGGTGCCATAGAGGTATAAAGGATGATCGGAGATGACAGAGCGTCTAGTGAAAGTAATTTGGAGAGTTTTGGTACTTGAAAATTTAAACCCATATGTGGTGGCCCATTTGGAAACACGGTCGACCGCATGCTGGAGAGAAACTATAATGAGGGGACAGAGCCTGCACAGGCAATAGCGAAGTCATCAACAGAGTGATGACCAAATATTGGATGGAAGACTATAGGCCAAATCACTTATAGCAAGGAGAAAAAGTGTTGTGCTCAGAACACATCCCTGGGGGACACCTTCAGCTTGGATAAAGTACGGGGAGAGCACATTATTAACCTGAACACGAAAATGTCTATCAGTTAAAAAGTTCTTAAGGATGGTAGATTGCCTCGAAGGCCTAAGGAGTGGGCTTGGGCCAAAATATTATACCTCCAAGTTGTGTCATATGCCTTCTCAAGGTCATAAAATATGGCAATAACCGAGTGGTTATTCGCAATTGCATTACGAACATACGTATCCAAGCGTAGTAAGGGGTCTATGGTAGAACGGCCCTTACGAAAGCCATATTGACGAGTGGAGAGAGTGTTGCGGTCTAAATACCACACTAAAGTCTATTTTCCCGGCGT
>NC_069403.1:111157962-111173342 GCF_026875155.1 Cherax quadricarinatus | reverse complement strand
AGCCACAAGGTAACGCGCTGCGGGGGGGAAAAAAAGGGGAATTGGATGCAGAAGGGGGGGGATGATCAGCAGGTTACAGAAAACAGCGGGGCAGGGATAGTACGGGGTAAGGGTAGCAAAGAATTCAAGTAGAAAGGGCTGAAGTATCAAAATTTTGTGAAGTCAGTCAGTCGTTGCAAAAAGTCAATGAAGAGGTCCGGATGAAAGGTGGGTCCATCAGCGAGAAGGGAAGGTAAAGAGAGAGCAGCGGGGCGAAGACGACGACAGAGGTAAATTCTGCGTGCTCTTTTGATAAAGTGGGCAGTCAACAGAATGTGGCTGACTAAATAATGGAGCTTGGAAATTTCTCACAGAGGGGAGCAAGACCCTCTCCATGAGATATCCATGAGTAAGACGAGTATGGCCAATGCGAAGACGGGAGAGAGTAGTCTCCCAACCTCGACACGGGTAATAAGAAGACGGCCATAACCTATACTCGGTTTAATAGACTGAATTTGTTGCCGACATAGTAGACCAACGTTGTTGCCAACAGTGTGAAGGTGGGAAGAATATTACAGCAAAATAGTCCGTACATGGAATACCTCTATAAGAAACTGGTAGGTTCATGTACTGCTGACCGCGCAGCAGTGTCTGCCTGTTCATTGCCCTGTACGTCAACATGACCAGGGACCCAACAAAAAAACAATATCTTTATGTTTTGGTAAAGATGGCGGCGTAGCCAAAGTTGGATACGGAGGACTAAGGGGTGAGGTTGAAATAAAATTTTTTGTATAGCCTGTAAAGCACTAAGGGAGTCTGAGACAACCACAAATGATACACGGGCATAGATGCAAAAACGGATAAGTGCTGTAAGGATGGCATACAATTCAGCAGTAAAAATACTAGCCGAAGATAGTAAATGCCCTTGTACGACCTGTCCGGAAACACGGGCTGCGAATCCTACGCCGTCAAAGATTTAGAGCCATCTGTTACACAGCAATGGCATGAGAAATGAGAGTGAAAGTGGTCAAGAAAAAGAGAGCGGGAAGCGCCGTAGAAAAGTTGGCTTTCAGCAAGGGAGGGAGAAAGAACAGACTCGAACAGCTGGAACTTCCCAAGGGGGTAGGGGAAAGTGAGATGCTACATGTACTAGAAAGGTGGTAGTTGAAGAGAAGACAAGAGCGAATGAAGGCAAGAAGAAGGGACGGAGTAAGCAGGGCGGCGAACAAATAAAGAATGTCTACTAATATCAGTGACCATTCTATAAAAGGAAGGATTGTGGAGATCATGAGAGCGTACATAGTAACGCAGGCAATGGGCATCACGGGGATCGGATAAGGATGGAACGTTCGCTTCTGCATAGAGGCTTTCGACAGGGGGAAAAGCGAAAAGCAACCAAGGCATAAACGTAATCCTTGGTGATGAATGGGGTTAAGGCTAGAGAGAGTAGCAGGAGATGCCGCTGAATAGACCCGGTCACCATAATCAAGTTTCGATAAAATAAGGGGGGAATGTAGGTGAAGGAGGGTTCGAAAGATCACTCCCCCGAAAGATGAGCAAGGGGTTTTTAAGAAGGTTCAGCCGGCTGTGACAAGTTGCCTTCAGAGAGGTAATGTGAGGTTTCCAGGATAACCTACATCAAAGAGAGGCCCAGAAACTTGACTGTATCACGTTCAGGGATACGGGGGCCATAGAGGTACAAAGGATGATCGGAGATGACAAGCGTCTATTTAAAGTGATTTGGTGGGTTTTAGTGCTGGAAAATTTAAACCCTGCGTGGTGGCCCAATTGGAAACACGGTCGACTGCATGCTGAGAGAAACTGTAAGGAGGTGACAGTCAGCGCCTGCACAGGCAAAGCGAAGTCATCAACATAGAGTGATGACCAAATATTTGATGGAAGACCTAGAGGCCAAATCATTTAATAGCAAGGAGAAAAAGTGTTGTGCTCAGAACACAATCCCTGGGGACACCTTCAGTTTGGGATAAAGTCCGGGAAGCACATTATTAACCCGAACAGGGAAATGCCTGTCAGTTAAAAAGTTCTTAAGGAAGGAGGGGAAGATTGCCTCGAAGGCCAAAGGGAGGGGGCCCTTGGGCAAAAATATAATACCCCCAAAGTTGTGTCATATGCCTTCTCAAGGTCAAAAAATATGGCAATAACGAGTGGTTATTCGCAAAGGCATTACGAACATACGTATCCAAGCGCAGTAAGGGGTCATGGTAGAACGTCCCTACGAAAGCCATATTGACGAGTGGAGAGACTGTTGTGTGTCTCTAAATACCACACTAAACGTCTATTTACTAGACGTTCCATTTCTTTGCAAACTGCACTGGTTAAGAGCAATGGGACGATAGTGGGGGGTTTCATGTCCCCTAGTGCCTGGTTTGCGGAAAGGGAGAAAATGGCGGATTTCCACAGCTGTGGAAGAACTCCTTGTGACCAAATAAGATTGTAAAGCGTAATAGGACTGCAAGGGCTGACTGATGTAAATGTTGAGCATACGAAAATGAATGTCGTCGGGCCCAGCTGCCAATGATCGACAAGCTGAGAGTGTTGCCTCCAGTTCTTGAAGTGTAAAAGGCACATTATACTGTTCTTTTTCTGAGAGAAGAAAAGTCCAAGGGGGCTAACTCTCTGGCAGACTTTGGGGGAAAGAAAAGAGGGGCATAGATTTGGGGTCCCTGAGAAATACGGACCAGATGATTGCCAATTTCATTGGGAACATCTAGGGGTTTGCTATATCAACACCGGCAACCCGGGAGAACAGGGGCCGGTCAGAGAATATTTACCACTCAGTTTTCGTACTTTTTTCCAACTGCACTCAAGAGGAAGCAGAGGTGATGGTGGAGACATAATCTCGCCAGCAAGTGCGTTTAGCGTCACGGATGACACGCGAGCGATCGCACGCTTCTGTTTAAAATCAAGGAGTCGCTCTGTGGTTCTATTGTACCGGTACCTGCCCATGCAGCGCGTTTCAAACGTACTGCAGAGCACAAGCAGGAGACCACCAAGGCAACGCATTTCTGAGAATCCCTGCCCGAAGTTTGGGGTATAGAATGAGAACTGCGGTGAAAACGGAGGACGAGAAGAGGTGTAAAAGCTCATCGATGGGGGACGAAGAAGGAACCTCTTTAAAAACAGTCAGGTGTAGAAAAGGGTTTCCCAAATTTGCCCGATTAAATTGCCACGTGGGGTGCGAAGAGGTGGCGAATATGAAGGGGAAGTAAGAATGATTGGGAAATAAATCACTGTCATGTAAGTCCGGGAGAACAGACCAAGTGAAGTCTAATGCGGGGGAGGAAGAGCAAACGAGAGATCGATGCAAGAGAGAGTACGAGCCCCAGGATCAAAAGGTGTGAAATACCTGTATTTAAAAAATGGAGGGGGGGGGTGGCAAGAAAAGCCTCTAACTGAATTCCACGGGAATCACAGTGAACCCCCCCCCCAGAGGAAATGGGGCATTAAAATCACCAAGTAACAGAATCGTGGCGGTAATGACGAAACAAGGAAGGCAAAATCCGGAATAGATAATGCCCGAGAAGGAGAGGGGAATATAAAGAACAGAGCGTATACCGCCTATGTAAGTGGATACGGGCTGCTGTGTAATCCGCGAAGTATGAACAAATAGCTGATGGTACGGAATATCAGTGCGGAGAAGAAGGGCACTTTCATTAAAGGTCCCACAGGAAAAGGATCTGAAGAATACAATAAATTATAGCCTGAGATGTGAGAAAAAACAGCAGAGTGTAATTTTGGATCCTGTAACAAACACCAACAGGGCAAACTGGGAGAGTAACATCGAAGCTCACCCCGATTACCCCTGAGGCCGCGTATATTTCCACTGTAAAAAGGCCATGATTGGCAATGATAAAGATACTTGAAATCCGCAGGTAAGGGTTCCTACGGACTAGAAGGGTAGAAAAGTCCACATGCGGAGGCACTGGAAAATGTTCAAGCAGCGAAAGGGAAAGGTGCACTGTGAAGAAAGGAGTTGCGCAGATGGAGCAGAGGAGAGAGAAAGAGCGGAAGGTGGATCAGTGTCCATTGATGTTTGGTCTCTGCAATATATTCAGAGATTGCTTCAAGTGTTTCGGAATTCAGAGATGTCGTATGGGAGACAATATTGGGAATGGTAGGGGAGGATGAGTAAAGATTGGAACTGTATTGGACTGTACCAAGGTAGGGGGGCGAAAGGGGGAGGGAACTGAGAAGCGTGGCAGGGGACAGAAGAACAGGCACCTGGGAGGTGGCAGAAGAGGAAAAACTTGGGAGGAACAGGGAGGAAGGTACATTACGAGGAGGAGGGTGAACCTCTGCATTTGTAACTGAGCCAGTGAGAGGGAAGAACTAGGGACAGAGACAGGAGGGTAAAATGAGGAGGTGGAAGATGGGTAGGAGTGTTACCGGACCTTTTTTTGACTTTTGAGAAGTAGAGGGACGATTGGGAAGAGGTGTCGTACGAGGTCTCGTCGATACTGAGGCTTGTAAGAGAGAACTCGAAGAAGCGAGATTAGACTGAGGCGTTGAAGTAGGGACGTCTGACCGAGGACAGCAAAAGGATTAGATACAGGAGTGATTATGGGAGAGGTAACCACAGAGGTGGGTGTAGAAGATGGATACCAGAAGTGGGGGGACATTTTGAAACACGGAATAAGGAACACGTGGGAGTCTCCCTTGGAGACGAGATGAGAAACTGCCATGGCATAAGGGAGACCTTCTGTCTCTTTGAGGTAACGGATTTCCCGCTCGTTTAAATAGACCTGACAACGGCGAGAGTACGAAGGGTGAGCCTCATGACAGTTAAGGCAAGAGGGAGATCGATTGCAAGACGTATTAGAATGGTCATCGGCACCACAGACTGGGCATTCGGCGATAGATCTGCAATATTTCGCTGGATGGCCAAATCGCCAGCAATTTCTACACTGTTTGGTGTAGGGATCACCTTTCGAACTTGTAACCGATGTCCTGCTATATAAACTGAGGATGGGAGTTCTTGGCTGTCAAAGTTAAACGAGCCACATTGCTAGGGTATCGTCCTCCGCCCACGGGCAGGAAGAACGTAAGTGTCTACCTTGAGGATTGGAGATCTTGGAGTTCCACTGTTCTAGAATGTGGGTGCCACATTTTCTGGAAATTTTTTGAACTATGGTATGGGCAGAATGACGGTACCACTACAAGAATTGAGGGAATGATGTTTTTCAAGGTGACAGGAACAGTATCTATATGGGAAAGACGAGAGAGCTCACGAGCCTGGTAGCATTCTGTACGGTAATGATGCGCGTACCGCTCTTAAGAGCATGAAAAGAAATATCTTTACCAACATGGCGTAGGAGTGCCTTGCCAATACTATGGTCAGAAAGATAGGCATAGAGGAAAGTTGGTCGTAAAGTGAAGAATTTAGTCCACTGTTCAGTCTGAAACTGAGCGTGGAAAGGTAGTGAAGGACGTGTCGATCGTTTCTGAGAAGAACGAAAGGGTGAAGGTGGAGAAGTATCATCAGCAGGTAATTGTCGTTGACGTTTAGGCGTGGGACCAGAGTTGGTCCGACGTGGAACGGGTCGGCGATTTGAAAATTGCCGCACCGTAGAGGAGAGGCCGGAAGCATAGTCAGAGAGAGCGAAGGTCTGATAAATCGAAGGAGTCAGTCGAGGCCTCAGTACCTGAACGGGTGAGGAAACAGCACCGGCAATAGGTACAGAGGCATGAGGAATGTCTGAAGAGTGGTCCAAAGATGAGGCGGGTCAGAACGGGGTGCGGTATCAAGAAGGGGCCCGGGGTACCAGGTTCATGGACTAGGGCTGCCATGGTTAGGTTACTTCTTTCTTTTTGTTTTAAGAAAAAAAAAGAAAGAAGAAAAGAAAATAAAAATAAAAAAAAGAAAAAAAAGGGGGGACCAGGAGGGATAGTTCCTAGAGGAATGAAAGGCCAGAAATCTCCCTCCGCGCCCAAGAGGACCTCAGCACCGCAAGTAGCGCAGATGCAGCATGGAACCCGTGCCATACCCTACCCATCATGCTAGTAAACTAACAATCCGGGATAGCAACCTCACATCTGCCGAGCTACCTCGGTGGACAAAAGAGAGGGCGGCCTGATATCCGCCACAAAGCATACCTCCTTCGGCCACCACCCCCGGAATCCGAAAGGTGGCTTCCAGAGATACACTCGTCGCCTGAAAGACACCCAAAGCTACTCCGGGATACCGGAGAGGGATCGGGACATCCCCAGGCGATCCAGATTCCACGGCAAACTACGCCACCGCTAAGAACCTCAACGGAATGGGATGGACCCCGGTATCCTTTCTCCTACCCAGGAACTAGCGCGCCTGTGGGAGAAATCCCAAAGGACAAAAAGAGGAAGGGCAAAAGGGAGGAGTGGGGAGGAGGAGGAGGAAAGGAAAAGGGGAGGATGGGAGGATGGGATAGGGGAGGGGAGATTGGGGGGTAATTAGGTTCGGTCTGAGGAAGAAGACCGATAGGTCTAATTCCTCAGACCAAGAGCCTCTTCACCACGCCAAGGAGCCCCCCTTGAAGAGGATAGACAAATAAGCCGTAGAGTTGATATATAAGCGTAATAATGAGTGATTCCTGCTGGCACTCTCGGGAGCGGGAACACTGCTGAGCGTTCCCGTCTGGTTCCCGGTTGTCTCTAAGTCTACGGATAAGCCCCACCTACTGTTTTATGATGCCAAATAGTCAGTTATTATATTAGAAAGAATAATGCAAGAAAAAGCGATAAAAAACAAGGAAAAAACTCCAAAAAATATACGGGCCGTGAGCAGACTCGCTACCCACATCGCCGTCACCATACCTGATATAAATGACTATAATTTCTTGTAGAAACGTCGTAGAACATTCATTCTGGTACCATTGTATTGCCAAAGAGTTGAGCTATTTTTCAGGATATATAACTCAATTTCCATATTTTTTTCGATTTTTGGGTGAGCGCGCGTGGAAATTTGCCCTACAGCTATCCAGATATCCAGATGTTGCACATGTGTCTTAACTTTCATATTGTCGGTATTTTATACCTTTCTTGCACAACTTGTCAGACACTGCAACATCATGGAATCTTGGTTCAGAGGACATCTACAAAACCTTCTTCACGGCTGATGCAACTAACCCATCTCTTTGGGAAGGACCTACTTCCACTGGGGAATCCCGCCTACTAGTGACTATGCCCTCGTCTGCTTCCCGTCCCTATCCACTGACGCCTATATATCCGCCAGTCTTCTTGCCTTTGCTCCAGATTCTCCTCCACCACGATGCTGTGAACACTAACTCCAAGGCTGAGGGACTGATTACCTCATCTTTTGTATATAGTTCTGTCTTCCTATTATGTCCTAGAATCTGTATTGATAAAGCCACTGGATGGCGAAACGTCTACAAGATATCCAGATGTTGCACATGTGTCTTAACTTTCAAGTCCATGGTCGACAGGAATATAATTGAATCTTGTTTAATAAAAAGAAGTTTTGAAAACAATATAAATATTTCCTTTGGTTTATATAAATTAGATCCATTTATAATTAATAGAATTTGGGAAGAATTTAATAATACATTGGACAAATAACAAATCTTAATTTTGGGTAGAATAGTTTGTTTGTGGGTTGTTGTGAAGGACCTGTCTAGTTGGACCAGCGGGCCTGCTGCAGTGTTCTCTTTCTTATGAGTCGCGTGTCGTCGCACATCAGGTGTTGCTATGTTGTGGGATGTGATAGTGAGGTGTGGTCTGTACCCTATATATGACTTCATTTGATGCATTACTTTTATTGTTCCTTGATAATGTGAGTAGTCACTAAAGCGCTTGGAATTTCACTATTCTTTCACAGTGGTTGCTTTGCATATATATATATATATATATATATATATAATATATATATATATATATATATATATAATATATATAATATAATATATATATATATTACATACATATATATATATACATATATATTTTTTTTTATTATCACACTGGCCGATTCCCACCAAGGCAGGGGGGCCCGAAAAGAAAAACTTTCACCATCATTCACTCCATCGCTGTCTTGCCAGAAGGGTGCTTTACACTACAGTTTTTAAACTGCAACATTAACACCCCTCCTTCAGAGTGCAGGCACTGTACTTCCCATCTCCAGGACTCAAGTCCGGCCTGCCGGTTTCCCTGAACCCCTTCATAAATGTTACTTTGCTCACACTCCAACAGCACGTCAAGTATTAAAATAATTTGTCTCCATTCACTCCTATCAAACACGCTCACGCATGCCTGCTGGGAAATCCAAGCCCCTCGCACACAAAACCTCCTTTACCCCCTCCCTCCAACCTTTCCTAGGCCGACCCCTGCCCAGCCTTCCTTCCACTACAGACTGATACACTCTTGAAGTCACTCTGTTTCGCTCTATTCTCTCTACATGTCCGAACCACCTAAACAACCCTTCCTCAGCCCTCTGGACAACAGTTTTGGTAATCCCGCACCTCCTCCTAACTTCCAAACTACGAATTCTCTGCATTATATTCACACCACACACTGCCCTCAGACATGACATCTCCACTGCCTCCAGCCTTCTCCTCGCTGCAACATTCATCACCCATGCTTCACAGCCATACAAGAGCGTTGGTAAAACAATACTCTCATACATTCCCCTCTTTGCCTCCAAGGACAAAGTTCTTTGTCTCCACAGACTCCTAAGTGCACCACTTACCCTTTTCCCCTCATCAATTCTATGATTCACCTCATCTTTCATAGACCCATCCGCTGACACGTCCACTCCCAAATATCTGAATACATTCACCTCCTCCATACTCTCTCCCTCCAATCTGATATCCAATCTTTCATCATCTAATCTTTTTGTTATCCTCATAACCTTACACTTTCCTGTATTCACTTTAATTTTCTTCTTTGCACACCCTACCAAATTCATCCACCAATCTCTGCAACTTCTCTTCAGAATCTCCCAAGAGCACAGTGTCATCAGCAAAGAGCAACTGTGACAACTCCCACTTTGTGTGATTCTTTATCTTTTAACTCCACGCCTCTTGCCAAGACCCTCACATTTACTTCTCTTACAACCCCATTTATAAATATATTAAACAACCACGGTGACATCACACATCCTTGTCTAAGGCCTACTTTTACTGGGAAATAATTTCCCTCTTTCCTACATACTCTAACTTGAGCCTCACTATCCTCGTAAAAACTCTTCACTGCTTTCAGTAACCTACCTCCTACACCATACACCTGCAACATCTGCCACATTGCCCCCCTATCCACCCTGTCACAAGCCTTTTCCAAATCCATAAATGCCACAAAGACCTCTTTAGCCTTATCTAAATACTGTTCACTTATATGTTTCACTGTAAACACCTGGTCAACACACCCCCTACCTTTCCTAAAGCCTCCTTATTCATCTGCTATCCGATTCTCCGTCTTACTCTTAATTCTTTCAATAATAACTCTACCATACACTTTACCAGGTATACTCAACAGACTTATCCCCCTATATATATATATATAATATATATATATATATATATATATATATATATATATATATATATATATATAATTATATATATGCAATATGAGTAGTCACGAAAGCGCTTGGAATTTCACTACTCTTTCACAGTGGTTGTTTTGCATATTTTAAAATCACCTGTATACTGTGATCTTATTGCATATGTATAATATATATATATATATATATATATATATATATATATAATATATATATATATATATATATATATATATATATATATATAAATAGAAGTGTATATATATATATATATAAATAGAAGTGTATATATAAAATTAAATAGTGTCATGCACGAGGCATCTGCCGGGTGTGCCACAGGAAATGTGCACTCAGTCCCACAACTGGCAACATCCGTGCACACAATGGATGTCTAGGTTCCACAAACGTCCACAACAAAGACAACCAGACGCCTCACATGGTTAGTGTGACTTTGTCAATGGTCCAAGTCGGACCGAAACGTCGTCGTAAGCTTCTCTCTTTTATGTGCGGGTTATTTGTGTATCGTTCCAGTCACGGTATTGTGCCTTTTTTCTTTGTTATTCCAAACTATTGTTTGTAGACCATGAAATTGACTCACGTGAGGGCGTGCAACAGGGGCACCCTCTCGCCCCCTTTCTATTTTGTTTGGTCATCAAGTAAGTCACAGAAGCACTCTCCAGCGAGCTTAATATCTGGTTCCTGGACGATGGTACCCTAGCTGGCACAACAGAATCTCTCCTAGAGGACATCAGTAAAATTAAAGACATGGGAGAAAGCCTGGGCCTTTCTTTAAACCCCACCAAATGTGAAATAGTTTCTACCAATCAACAGATGATCCAGAATATTAGTGCCGTTTTACCAGGAGCACGAGCCATTGATCCAGCCAATAGCACTCTACTTGGTGCTCCTCTTGGGTCCAATGCCATTAATCTGATCCTAGAAAAAAAAAGTCTCAGACCTACGGACGATGGAAAGCAGGATGAAAGACACTGACACACACGATGCCTTCTTCCTACTCACCAGGTGCCTGTCAATCCCAAGACTTACCTACTTTCTGAGATGCTCCCCAGCCTTCAGCAGTCCAAAACTCAAGGAATATGACTCTCTCCTTAAGACCATGCTAGAGAGTGTATTGAATCTTTCCCTTGAAGATGGACAGTGGTTGCAAGCCTCACTTCCGGTCAGGCTTCGAGGGCTGGGAGTACGCAGATCCCCCCAGATTGCTCTACCAGCTTTCCTATCCTCTTCCATAGCATCAAACGGTTGATAAGATAAATTCTTCCTGATACCCTCAGCGACCAGCAGGAATAGAAGACCTAGCTATGCCAGTGCCATCACTTAATGGGAGACTCTTGCGGGCTCCAGCCCCAAAGCCCTAGTGCAGCACTGGTTTCACAAACAGCCCAAGCTGGGATGGCCCGATCGCTGAAAAGGTGCTTGCCAACATGCTCGGGGCTGCAACTCAGATGGGGAGATTGCCATCCCAGGCTGTGAGCGCACATTACCCCTGGGACTTCCTCCAAACAGTTCCCATATCGCAATGGGAACGCGACTCGACCCTAAGACCCCCCCGAAATTGCAGTGGCTCTGCGCCTTGCTGCCCCAATTCACACAAAATATACGTGTATTTTTCGGCGAAGCGCAAACAGACCAATACGGTGTACATGGGCTTAACTGTTCCAAAACCAAGGGCCCGGCATGCAAGACACAATGAGTCAAGGACATCATAAGAAACCCTTGCTACAGCTGGATGCCCTGCCGAGAGGGGGCCCCGATCACTAGCAGCCAACAATACCCACAACCCAGCAAACTGCCCCGATGGGGATCACCATCTATCCTTGGAAGAATGGCAAGCTCTTAGCATGGGACTATACCTGTGTGTCCACACTGGCTGACACCTATATCCATCACAGTGTGGGGCGACAGGGAGGAGCTGCTGACCACAGGAGGAGTACAAGATCAGCAAGTACAGGGACATTAACCAACAGTATCAATTCGTCCCAGTGGGATCAGAGACCTTTGGAAACATGGAAAAAAATGCCACACGTTTCCTTAAAAATTGGGTTCCAGACTCATCGATACCACCAGGGACACAAGGCAGCCATTTTTCACGTTCCAGCGCCTCAGCGTAGCCACCAGAGGGGAAATGCTGCTGCATACTTGGCTCCGTCCAGCTTCGGAGGAGCTGGAGGAAATTCAGATCTTTGATACATTGTGCCATTGTATTCATGTTTGTTTTTTTCTGTTTATTAATAAATGTTTACATAGAACAGAGTGTGTAATATAAAAATATAAATATATATAATATATATATATATAATATATATATATATATATAATATATATATATATAAATGCAAAAACAACCACTCGAAAGAATAGAGAAATTCCAAGCGCTTTCGTGACTACCCCACATTATAAAGGGAAAATTATAGTTCCTTGATAATGTGAGTAGTCACGAAAGCGCTTGGAATTTCTCTATTCTTTCAGAGTGGTTGTTTTGCATATTCTGAAATCACCTGTTTACTGTGATCTTATTGCATAATATATATATATAATATATAAAATATATATATATATATATATATATATATATATATTCTTCATTTTGCTTGTGTTTAACTACGCATATATATTGTTTTGCAGAGTTTGTCGACAATCCTTTGTACAACTACTTGCTACTTTTGTTTGTTGCAACCTTTTATATTAATGTCCCTGGGATGTTCACCGCAGCTGTCACCACTTGTGAGTTAAGTATTTTTGTTTTCCTATGTTTAGTTGTTACCTTTTAGTTTTTTAGGTGACAGTTTATTCCCCCTCTCATTCATTCTCTTTAGAAACTTTGTGTTCTGTTTTTTACGTACTGTGTACATTGTGTGCAGGAAGAGTAAACTACGCTTCTGTTTTGCTTTGTGCAGCTGCCAATTGTATATTGATTTTGGGCATGGTTTTGCTCTCAGGTGACACTCATTCTACCTGCTTTGAATATTTTATTTTCGACTATGCCTGCATAGCATTACCTACCTTGTAGAGTCGTGACATTCTTGATTTTTTCATCCTGCTTCAGTGAATGTTTTCTTAAGTATTATTGATTTTACAGACAAGGTTACTCTTTACTCCTTGTTTTAGTATTTTGCTTTGGGATTTACTCCCTTCCCAACTTGTGCATAGAAAAAGTAAGTTTTCCTTTTGAGTACTTTTTGCAATTTTCTGTGTACTTTTTATTTCTTTCACACTCTTGTTAAGAAGTGAGTTACTCAAATGACTTTATTCATTTGCAGAAATTGTGCTCTGCTTGCATTTTCATTTTTTTGAAAAGATGCTATGTTTCCAGAGTCAACTTTTCCTCTTGCTCTTCAGTTACATGTTATTTCAGTTCAATCTTAAGTCCCTTACTAGTAACTCACTGAATGTGTTTTACTTTCCCAGGTAGAGTGTTTTGAGCATGCCAGTGAAACTTCCAGGGACTGAATGAGCTGCTATAGGCCTTGGCAAAACGTCTTGTGAATTTTATCCTAAACTTCAAATGCTGTGTTTGTGGAAAATAACACCACGAATGTGTGTGACTGTCGTTCCGCGAGCAGTTCTATTCTGCCCACTCATCACCTTGTATTTCACACACCTCAGCAACTGGTTCACCGTCTCAATAAAGTTTCATTCAGATCTGCACTGTTGTTCTATATTTTGCTATACAGCACCGTGTTGACATGCGCTCCTCATTAGTGTATAAGTCTCTGTTTTCAATTTGAGGTGACGTAGGTCACTAGATATCTGCAGAGATAGTGGATCGCCTAGTAACTACATTATTTATTGCAATATATATCTGTATTTTGTGCGTGGGTAAGTTTGTCATTATATGTGAGAATAGGCTTTGTTAAAGGCAGGCATTAAGAGCAATACTAATGGAAATGCATTGGAATCTTTCATCTCTGCTTAGATTAAAGTTTACTTAGCATGAGGAGAAAAGGATACTAGAGAACGTAAAGCAAACTAACTAGAGAAGAGGAAAGGCAGAATGAAAGACTTGTTTGAGAAGAATAGAGAGAGATGGATAGAAAGAAACAAAGAAAGACATACTAGCTAGAGAAGAGCAAAAAGAAAGAGAAAGACTAGTTAAAAAAAGCAAAGAGAGAGAGAGAGAGAAGAGAAAAGAGAGAGAGAGAGAGAGAGAGAGAAAGAAAAACTAGCTAGAGACGAGAAAAGGGGAAAAAAGAAAGACTAGCAAGGGAAGAAACGGAATTGAAAGAAAAAATAGAGACGAAGAAAAAAAAAGCTAGAAAACTTGAAGGAGATGAGAGAGCCAAAGCGAAAATAAGTTAGATTATTGATGAAAGAGAGAACAAAAGATGATTAAAGAAAAAACCTTGCTTTTTTAGAGAAAAAGAAATTACAGACCAAACTCAACAGTGAGTTTTAATTAAAAAAAAAAAGAAAACTTGAAAACCTGAATAACCTTTGGAATCTTTTTTTAAAAAAACCCGGGTTTTTTGGAACAAAAGAAACCGGACTTTCTACACCGAATCAACTTAAAAACCTTAGGCAGTAGAAAAATTTGGCCCCTGGGAACCGACAGGATGATTAACACTTGTGCAGGTGTCAATTCATCATCAACGTTAGACATGTTTTTCTCTGGTAATGCTTTCAAGATCATTCTTCTGATATGCTACTGAAGAAGGATTTTTGGGGGCTTTTCAAAAATACAAACTCGTACAGGAAGGGATTCAGTTTTGCTACCATAAACTAGATCAGAATTTCATTCATTTCAAACTACTCTCTTTTAGACTTTTTCCATTTTTGAGTGGATAGGGCGGGGAAACGACCAAAAATTTTGTGTCTAAGAAATTTCATTGTCACTCATCAATTCTTGGCAGCTATTCCTTAATCATATCATAAGAGAGCGCAACTTGCATAACACTGCAGAAGTTACTGAAGCTGCCGATATCTACGCAAGGTTTATAGCTCCAATAAGGTTCTTGAGGGATCAGTCCCTAAGGCGGAAAAATCCAAGTAAAAAAAAAAAATCACTGCCAACAAAAGCAAAATCTGTCTGTTTTTACATCGATGTGCGGTGAGTCAAGCCATAAAAGTCTAGACTGTACATCAAAAAACGACAAAAAATCAGCAGATTCCTTTCTGAGTGCAAATTCAGAGCTTCTGAATTTGCATTCAGGTTAAGATATACCTCTCTTAAGCCACTATTACTCTCACAGATTACTTGTGCCGAATAGACACCTTCCCTCTGGGAATGTGTACCTCTGTAATCTGTAAATACCTTTGTAACTTGTCATGATTGTGACTAGACCTACCTGGAGTTCATTACCTTTGTAAATTGTGAGTTCATTACCTTTGTAAATTGTGAATTCATTACCTCTGTAACTTGCTCAGCTATCAAAACTTTGAGGCCCAGTCCCTGAACCCATTATGTACCTCTGTAATCTTTTGACTATCGCCCACAGGATGGGTATGGGGTGCATAATAAACATATTAAACTAACTAACCCTCTGGGAAGGAGCTCCCTGGGGTACCAATGGTTCACAGGCTGGACTAAGGCAGTGCTCACTTCTATCACTTCTTGCTTTATTCTAACTGGGTATATTAAGGGCACTTCCTTTCCTCCTGAAGTGATCCTTAAGTCACCTCTCGCCTCTATTTCCCCCGATGCCTCTCGATCCCGACACCAAGGATGACACTATTATAAAGGAATGTAATATCGTGATGGATGCTATTGTCCCAGAGATCGCTAGTATGGAGGATACCCAAAAGTAAGTCCTGAAAAATCGACGGGAGCTTTTGAACCTTTGGTTTTTTTGTCAATCTCTCCAAAATTGTCAAGCCTTGCAACACAGTAAAATATTTGTTTAATAGTTTATTATTATTATGTGTTTTATTT
>NC_069403.1:111099537-111152037 GCF_026875155.1 Cherax quadricarinatus | reverse complement strand
GTGCTCTGCTTGCATTTTCATTTTTTTGAAAAGATGCTATGTTTCCAGAGTCAACTTTTCCGCTTGCTCTTCAGTTACATGTTATTTCAGTTCAATCATAAGTCCCTTACTAGTAACTCACTGAATGTGTTTTACTTTCCCAGGTAGAGTGTTTTGAGCATGCCAGTGAAACTTCCAGGGACTGAATGAGCTGCTATAGGCCTTGGCAAAACGTCTTGTGAATTTCATCCTAAACTTCAAATGCTGTGTTTGTGGAAATCAACACCACGAATGTGTGACTCTGTCGTTCCGCGAGCAGTTCTATTCTGCCCACTCATCACCTTGTATTTCACACACCTCAGCAACTGGTTCACCGTCTCATTAAAGTTTCATTCAGATCTGCACTGTTGTTCTATATTTTGCTATACAGCACCGTGTTGACATGCGCTCCTCATTAGTGTATAAGTCTCTGTTTTCAATTTGAGGTGACGTAGGTCACTAGATATCTGCAGAGATAGTGGATCGCCTAGTAACTACATTATTTATTGCAATACATATCTGTATTTTGTGCGTGGGTAAGTTTAATTGTCATTATATGTGAGAATAGGCTTTGTTAAAGGCAGGCATTAAGATCAATAATAATGGAAATGCATTGGAATCTTTCATCTCTGCTTAGATTAAATTTACTTAACATGAGAATAAAAGGATACTAGAGAACGTGAAGCAAACTAGAGAAGAGGAAAAGCAGAATGAAAGACTTGTTTGAGAAGAATAAAGAGAGATGGATAGAAAGAAAGAAAGAAAGACATACTAGCTAGAGAAGAGCAACAAGAGAGAGAAAGACTAGTTAAAAAAACAAAGAGAGAGAGAGAGAGAGAGAGAGAGAGAGAGAGAGAGAAAGAAAAACTATCTAGAGACGAGCAAAGGGAAAAAGAAAGACTAGCAAGGGAAGAAACGGAATTGAAAGAAAAAATAGAGACGAAGAAAAAAAAAATGCTAGAAAACTTGGAAGGAGATGCGAGAGCCAAAGCGAAAATAAGTTAGATTATGTGATGAAAGAACAAAAGATGATTAAAGAACAACTTGCTTTAGAGAAAAAGAAGTTACAGGACCAAACTCAACAGTGAGTTTTAATTAAAAAAAAAAAAAGAAAACTTGAGACTGAATAAACTTTGGAATGTTTTTAAAAAAAACCGGTTTTGGAACAAAAGAAACCGGACTTTTCTACACCGAATCAACATTACAAACCTTAAGCATGTAGACAAATGGTCCTGAGAACCGACAGGATGATTAGACACCTGTGCAGGTGTCTAATTCATCATCAAGGTTAGACATGTTTTTCTCTGGTAATGCTTTCAAGATCAGTTCTTCTGATATGCTACTGAAGAAGGAAATTCTTAAGGCTTTTCAAAAATACGAAACTCGTACAGGAAGGGATTCAGTTTTGCTACCATAAAACTAGATCAGAATTTCATTCATTTTCAAACTACTCTCTTCAGACTTTTCCATTTTTGAGTGGATAGGGCCGGAAGCGACCAAAATTATGTGTCTAAGAAATTTCATTGTCACTCATCAATTCTTGGCAGCTATTCCTTAATCATATCATAAGAGAGCGCAACTTGCATAACGCTGCAGAAGTTACTGAAGCTGCCGATATCTACGCAAGGTTAATAGCTCCAATAAGGTTCTTGAGGGATCAGTCCCTAAGGCGGAAAAATCCAAGTAAAAAAAAAAATCACTGCCAACAAAAGCAAAATCTGCCTGTTTTTACATCGATGTGCGGTGAGTCAAGACATAGTCTAGACTGTACATCAAAAAACGGCAAAAAGTTAGCAGATTCTTTTCTGAGTGCAAATTCAGAGCTTCTGAATTTGCATTCAGGTTAAGGTATACCTCTCTTAAGCCACTATTACTCTCACAGATTACTTGTGCCGAATAGACACCTTCCCTCTGGGAAGGAGCTCCCTGGGGTACCAATGGTTCACAGGCTGGACTAAGGCAGTGCTCACTTCTATCACTTCTTGCTTTATTCTAACTGGGTATATTAACTGTAGGGCAACATCTGTAACTCTGTTGTTTACTGTCCGATTTTCTCCAGTTTTGGTACACAAGACAAAGTGGTTTCACTCTTTCTTGAAAATATTTATCAAAAATATACCTCAAACAACAACTGAGAAATGACTGATTTACTGAAAATGCCCTAGTGTTCAATTTTTCTCTTATATGGGACTACGTAAGGTTGTTTGAACACTTGGTGCCGAGAGAACAATGCTTATTCTAATATTCTGTGACTCCTTTTCTCTAAATGAACGTATCTTTATTTCACAAAAAAAATAAAGTTTGTTAGTTCCTGGAATATTGCAAAAACATCTGCCCTTTACTCCCACATAACTCCCAAAGTATTTGGAATATTTCCAAAATTTGGTCACAGAAAAACAGAGAAATCATTATCCTACAACTTTTGTGAGTATTATATTCCATTTAATTCAGTAATAAAGGGAGAATTTTGAACAATAGGTGAATAAGTTACTTCCGAGATATCGGCCGAGACCGCCGGCCGGCCCCCGTCTCAAAAAAAAAAAAAATTCGCGAAAATCGCGTTTGTTTGGGTGTATTTTTTAGTAAACTGATGTTCTAGTGCAGTTAGCCTCTAAACACCGTTTTCTCTTACTCAGAGACGACAGGGTAACCAGTTACACTTTTATATCGAAATATTCCCGATAATCTCTGGCCATATTATGGCCTATTTTATTCAGTCTAGAGTATATAACATGTTTATATGTTATTTAGAGTGTTTATTATATCATATTAGATCAATTCTGATAGACAAATAAGCGTAATAATTGGCGATTCCTGGCTGGCACCTCGGGCGCGGGAACACTGCCGAGTGTTCCCATCTGGTTCCCGGTTGTCACTAAGTCTGGGGATAAGTCCCGCCTACTGTTTTATGATGCCAAATAGTCAGTTATTATATTAGAAAGAATAATGCAAGAAAAGGCGATAAAAAACAAGGAAACAACTCCGAAAAATGTATGGGCCGTGAGCAGACTCGGTACCAACATCGCCGTTACCATACCTGATATAAATGACTATAATTTCTTGTAGAAACGTCGTAGAACATTCATTCTGGTACCATTGTGTTGCCAAAGAGTTGAGCTATTTTTCAGTATATATAACTCAATTTCCATATTTTTTCGATTTTTGGGTGAGCGCGCGCGGAAAATTGCCCTACAGCCCCCTATTACTCTCGCAGATTACTTGTGCCGAATAGACACCTTCCCTCTGGGAAGGAGCTCCCTGGGGTACCAATGGTTCACAGGCTGGACTAAGGCAGTGCTCACTTCTATCACTTCTTGCTTCTTACCAAAAAACGTCAGAACCTCCTGTATAGAGTCAGAAAACTTAAGCGAGAGAATAATGACACAATACACCAATGCTTCACACGGGATGGGAAAATTCTAGTTAGGAAAACAAATGTAGGTCAACTGTACACAATCACGAACGAGAATGATCTATCACGATTTCTCAGGGATATCAATCTTACAGAGAATAACTAAACAATGTCCAACTAAAAAGCCTACGTAGTGTAGTGTACGTTTTGCTCCATTATTGTTCAAATTTCATTGAACAATCTCTTAGTAATTAAATAATCAACTACCTCATTTTGTGATTTTACTAGCAAGCATAAGTCACCTTATGTGATTTTGTTATTTACTATTGTTCGCTTAAACATTAGCTGAATTGATACTTTCTCTGTCCATATTACTACCTCATATTTTTTTAAATACTATCAATTGATATTACTTACTAAAATTAATAAATATCATTTTTACTAAAATTTCAATTTACTCTTAACATTTTTGACATTTAATAACCATTACTTGTCTAATTACCTTTACCTGTTTTAATACCACATTTACTATCCTAGATTACTCTTAATTACCTTGTACTGCCATATAACCTCAAGTATAACTACCAGTGCAATATTGAATGAAATAAACATTACTTTTTCACTTTTTTGTAATCATTATTACTTACTAAAATTTTATTAAACACCATATTTACTACCAGTCAATTTTAATTTTGTACATTAAACATTATTTTATACTTCTCATAACATTTTGTAGCCAAATTTTCAAGTTTTTATATTCAACCCCAACCTTTATATTATCCCTTGTACCTGTGTACCTGTCTACCCTCTTACTATCATATTATAATCAAGACATTACCATTGTTATTTTTTTACTATTATTCTTTTGGTACTTTAATTGTGAATTTTATTTTGTCAATTTAAATCTAGGTATAATCTTGATCTTGTCAACAACCTATACCAGACTCTAGTGCAATTGCAAGTACCATTTCAAATTGTATTTTTATATTATAAGTTTATATTATAATTCCTACCATCTGTCCATTTAACTTTGCTTACCATTACTTAATTTTAGTCCCTTATATATTTTCTCCTTTATTTTAGCTTTATATAACTATCCTAGTTTATATATTCACAATTGTTAAAATAATCAAGGTGCTATTCTTAGGTGCTAAAGTAGAATAAGTTCACAATTTTGCCATTATATTCCAAAGCTCATTTTTTTGATTACCACTTTATTGGTCACCACAACCTATATTAGTCCCTTTTATATTATAGTTTTATACTATAATTCTAACTTTAAAAAATTACCTTTATAGTACTACCTACTATCATATTCCCAAGCTCCACTATTTGATCATCACTTTATTTGTATTAGTCCCTTAGCTCATTATTTTACATTTGTTAAATAATCCAGGTGCTATTTTTTTAGCTTAAGACTATTTACTTTGTTTTATACTTAATTCAAACTATAGATTCACTACAAATCTTATGATTACAAGCATTGATCCTGATACCAACCTCTTATTTAATGACTTAAATGAATCAAACAGTAACTGTAATTACTACACTGCAGAACAATCAAAGGCACTTCTCAGTGCCAACAACAACATAACTATATTTAACTACAATATCAGATCTTTAAGCAAGCATTACGATGACCTCATAGCATTACTAAATTCCTTACATGCCAATATGTCCATCATTACACTAACTGAAACCTGGCTAAAGCCTGATAGTACAGATGTCTATGCCATTCCTGGTTACACAGCCATACACAACTGTAGGCCAGATCAACAAGGGGGTGGCACAGCCATATACTACTCAGACCAACTAGAATGTATCACTAATACTTGCACAAGGGATGAACATGGGGAATATATAATAGCTAAATTCAAATCAAAGTACCTACAAAAACCTCTCACATTGATAAACATCTACAGAGTTCCACAGTCAAACATTAGCCAATTTAGTCAAAATCTAGGAAGTATGATAACTGATGCACGCATGAACAAAGATCACTTACTACTCTCAGGTGACTTCAATATAAATCTCCTGCAAGACCAGGACCCACACGTTACTGAATTCACAAACACAATGAGTAACTGTATGTTACTACCAACAGTAACAAAACCTACAAGAGTTACAGAGACTAGTGTTTCCCTACTTGACCACATCTGGACCAACACCATATCCCCTTTAAAATCAGGCATAATTACAGATAATACCACAGACCACTACCCTACTTTCCTCATAACAACTCTTGGTAAACTACCCCAAGACACTACTAAAGTCACCTTCAGACTTCACAATGAGGCAGCCATTAATAACTTCACAACAGCAATAGCAAACATTGATTGGCACACTGAGCTAGAAACCTATACAGATATTGACGAATGTATTAATAATTTTCTAAAAAAAACCCAATACCTCTATAACAAGCACTGCCCTAAAAAAACTAAACAGATGACAGCAAAGAGACTGAACAGTCCCTGGCTAACACCCAGGATTCTCAAATCCATAAATACAAAACACCAATATGAAAAACAGTACAGAATGGGTCACATAACCAGAGACCAAACAAAACGTTACTCGTCAATCCTAACCAGCCTGATAAGAAGGGCAAAAAAATTGTATTATGAGAACAGATTATCCAACTTACGAGGTGATATAAAAAAGACCTGGAAAACCCTATCAGAAATTCTGGGAACAAAAAAGATATCACGAAATAGCGAAATAAAATTAGCAAAAACAGATGAACCCCAACTCCCACCAACACAAACAGCAAACAGACTCAATGATTTCTTCTCCACTATAGGACAAAACCTTGCCAATAAAATCCCAAGCTCAGATACCCCACCAAATGACTACCTCACCGGCAACTACCCGAACACACTGTTCCTAGCTCCGACTAACCCATACGAAGTCTCCCTTATTATCAACGCACTAAAAAACAAGGCAGGAGATTTAAATACCTTACCACCCCTTATATACAAAAAAGTGTCACAAGTGCTATCACCAATCATTGCAACACTCTTTAACAAATCCATTGAATCCTCCACCTTCCCTACAGTACTCAAAATAGCAAGGGTCACCCCGATCCACAAAGGAGGAGACCAAACAGAGTTGAATAACTATAGGCCAATATCCAACTTACACCCTCTCTCAAAAATCTTCCAAAAATTAATTCATAAACGAATCTACTCCTACCTTATCTCCCAAAACATACTCAACCCCTGCCAATTTGGATTCAGGCCTAACAAAAATACTAATGATGCTATTATACACATGCTAGAACATATATACACTTCAATAGAGAAAAAAGAAGTCCCACTGGGGATCTTCATTGACTTACGTAAAGCTTTTGATACAGTTGACCATGACTTGCTCCACGTAAAATTGTCACACTATGGTATAAGAGGGCACTCCCTCAACTACCTCAAGTCTTACCTCAGCAACAGAAGCCAATATGTGTACGCAAATGGGGCAAACTCTTCTGCACAACCAATTACAGTTGGTGTCCCACAGGGAAGTGTCCTTGGCCCTCTTCTCTTTCTCCTATACATAAATGACCTTCCAAATGCTTCGCAATTACTCAAACCCACACTATTTGCAGATGACACTACATACGTCTTCTCTCACCCGAGCCCAGTCACGCTAGCCAATACTGTAAATACCGAATTACAGAAAATATCTACCTGGATGAGGACTAACAAACTTACACTAAACATTGACAAAACCTACTTCATTCAGTTTGGTAACAGAGCTACAGATGTCCCTCTTAACATAATGATAAATGGATCACCTATCACAAAACTAACAGAGGGAAAATTCTTAGGAATCCACCTTGATAATAGACTCAAATTTCATACACATATACATCAAATTTCTAAGAAAATTTCCAAGACTGTAGGCATACTATCGAAGATACGGTACTATGTTCCACAGTCAGCCCTCCTGGCCCTATATCACTCTCTTATTTACCCCTATCTCACCTATGGAATTTGTGCATGGGGCTCAACAACAATTAACCATCTCAGACCACTAATTACCCAACAAAAGGCTGCAGTTAGAATAATGATAAATTCTCACTACAGGCAGCACACTCCACCAATATTCAATACACTAAACCTACTCACCATACAAAACATCCATACTTATTACCGCACCTATTACATACATAGAACACTTAACTCTGATATTAACCCTCCCCTCAAACATCTCCTTCCCAACCTCAACAGAACACATGACCATAACACAAGGCACAGATCACTCTTTGATGTTCCTCGTGTCCATCTCACACTATGCAAAAACTCAATGCACATAAAAGGCCCTAAAATCTGAATTCTTACCTGTAAATATAAAAAAACACTACCTGTTTATAAATTCAAGTCTCTTCTCAAAGATTACTTACTCATCCAAAACCAAATAAATACTAAATAATGAACATTATAAATTGAATATCTTAAATTTTTTCTCACAATTATATCACATAAATGTTAAACCTAAAACCCAATCTAACTTTAATTATTTTTTAAATACACTACCAAACAGAATCACTACCTAACTGAATGAAAACCATAGGGCCCTGTCTTTGTAATCTCACTTGTGCTTTATATTTAAATCTGTTTACATTAATGTTTTATCACTGATTCATCATTGCTTAGTAGCAGCGCTGTATAGTCCTTGTGGCTTAGCGCTTCTTTTTGATTATAATAATAATAATAATCATTGCTTAGTTAATCTTAAGTTAATTTTAAGCCAGCCCGTAATGCTATGCATAGTATAAGTGGCTTTGGCATACTGCTCTTATCTGTATTTTTTTTGTACCTCTGTATGTGTGCACAAATTGGAAATAAATAAAAAAAAAAAATAAAAAATAAATAAAATTCTAACTGGGTATATTAAGGGCACTTCCTTTCCTCCTGAAGTGATCCTTAAGTCACCTCTCGCCTCTATTTCCCCCGATGCCTCTCGATCCCGACACCAAGGATGACACTATTATAAAGGAATGTAATATCGTGATGGATGCTATTGTCCCAGAGATCGCTAGTATGGAGGATACCCAGAAGTTAAGTCCCTGGAAATATCGAAGGGTAGCTTTTTGAACCTTCGGTTTATTTGTCAATCTCTCCAAAATTGTCATAGCCTTGCAACTACAGGTAAAATATTAGTTTAATAGTTTATTATTAGTGTTATTATTATTATTATTATTATTATTATTATTATTATTATTATTATTATTATTATTATTATTATTACACTGAAGAGTTAATCCCGAAAAGGTTGTACAGCACTGAAGGGAAGAAATGCGTAAAAGCATAAATTTGCGAAGGATAGGAGGGGGGCAGAGATGTGTGAAGGATATCTGGAGTAATTTCTGGTAGGGATGTGCGATGGTATGTATTGGAGGATAGAGGAGAATGCAAAAGTCAAATTTAAATCAAAGTTGGTGTTAGTTTCTGTTAAAAATTCAGAGATAATCTGCTTCGAAGGTGAAACTTTCAAGGGAGTTGTCGGAAACTCATCCAGCGAGCCCGCTGATAAGCAGAGCAATTTATTAAGATATAGTGGACTGACAGTGCGACCTGACTATCCATGCAGGGCGGTGCTGGGTATTTCTGCAAGTGGTGTCCGTTTGTGAGTTTCGTGTGGCCGATTCATAAGCGGGAGAGCCTAGTCTTCTTAACATAACAATGATGGAACGAAGATGGGCAGAATTTTAAACTTGGTTTGAAAGAAAACAATTTGTTGTGAACCATCTGTTACCAACGTTATTACAAACGGTTGCAGAGTTGTTGGGAAACCACTGAAAAATAGTCCGAGAAAAGAATACCTTTGTGAGAAATCGGGAAGTCACGAATAACTTACCGAGTATCTGAGTCTGACTATTCATTGCCCCGAACATCGAAGTGTCCAGGACCCAGGAAACAACATCTTCCTTTGCCTATATAACCAAAGCTGTATACGAAGGCCTATGCGATGAGAGGAGTCAAATTTCTAGATAGACTGCAATGCACTTTGGAAGTTCGAAACAGCTACGAAGGATGAAGCAGACATGAACGCAGTGTGTACGACAGCAGTGAGATTTGTATATAAGTGCTGTGAAAACACTAGCCGATTCTAGTAAATGATCTTGGAAAAGGTAACAAGAGTTACATACCTAGCACCATCGGGAGATTTCGAACCATCAGCGTTCATTGCCATTATATAAGTATGAAAATGGAAGCATTCTATATGCAGTGAGCGTTAAGTTGTAGGCAAGTGAGGTTTGGCACATTGAAGCGAGATAAACGTGCACGAATCGTCGTAACTGCCCAAAGAGGAAGAGGAAAAATAAGATGTAGGGTAAATGTAATGGGAAAATGAATCAATGGAAGCTACTAGCCAGTTTCTAGGTACCATCCCCTCTTTCATACATCTATCAAATATAAGCCCATCCCATTCCGAAACTATATCTCACCTGTTTTTAACATTTCTGACTTGATCCCATCAATCCCAGCTGCTTTACTCCTTTTCATTCTACTCACACTGCGTCATGCACCTCCCCCACGCTCATAACTGAGTCATCTTCACTCCTGCAGGATGCTATACCTCCTTGGCTAATGCATGAAATCACAGCTTCTATATCTTCATTAACATTTAACATTTCCTCAAAATATTCCCCTCCATCTTCCCGATACCTGCAACTCTCATCTAGTAACTATCCTTTTCTATTTTTAACTATCACATCAATTCGTTCCCTAGGCTTTCTAAGTTTATTGATCTCACTTCAAATCTTTTTCTTATTATCATCAAAGTTTATTGATAGCACCTCACCCATTCTCTCGTTTGATCTCCTATTACATTTCCCTTTATCACTCTCTTAACCCCTCTCTTTCCTCCCATATACTCCTCCTCATATCATTCTTCCCCATATACTAACTTTTTTTTCTCTATTTAACAAAACCCCATTCCCAATCGCTTCTCTTCCCTCTCGCCCCCACATTCTGGCCCTCCACAAACTTCTGCTGATGCTGCATTTTTAATTCTACCACGTACCACTTCAGCCTCAACCCATACTTTCATTAGCCCATCTCGCGTCCAGTAGTTGTTTATATCAAAACCTTAACTGCCTCCTCCTTTAGTTTATAAACCTTCACCTCTCTCTCTCCTTTCTGATACCGTTCTCCTTGTACCTCCATCGCCTTTACTCCAGTGTAACTGCAACATAATTACTGAATTATATCGTCGCTCTTTATAAACATACACATTCTGAAGTCCACACATTAACCTTTTATCCACCAAAATATAGTCCAACAAACCACTACATCATATCTCGTATTAATTTCTTATTCTCTTTTCTTCAATATTTTTTACATATTAATAAACTTCTTTCTATACGAAGTTTTCAATCAAAGACCCACTATTATAATTTACAACCTGCACCCCCCAAAACTTCCCTGCCACACCCCCTATAACCATTTTCCTCCTACTATATACGTTTTAAGTTTGTCTACCACAATTACCTCTTCACTTGGGTTTCAAACTCCCCCTAGACACTCAAGTAACATCTCCAGACATCTCACTCTCTCCATTCTCCACACTCATTTCGTCTCGCAGGTGCATCAGCACTTATTATAACCCAATTTTCACATCTAACCCTTATAATCCATTATATTCCTTGAATTTTATACATTGATATTCCCTCTTCTCCTACCTTAACTGATCCTTCAACATTACAGCTATACACCTTCATTTACTCTAAATTTCTCAGATACTAACTACTGATCTAATCTCTTTTCTTTTCCCATTGAAATTTCCCCTTCCCTCTTTTTTCCTCTTAGAGCCAGGACATCCAACTACTTTTCATTCAAATATCCCCCCTTATAAAGTTTTTCTTATGTTTTAGTAATTTATACAGAAGGGGTCACTAGCCCATTGCTCCCAGCTTTAGTCACCTCTTTACCGATACGCAAGGGCTTACGGGAGGGAATATTACTTTTCCACTTTCCCCAAGGATATGAAAGAAATAGATAAGAATAAGAACTATTAAGAAAAATAAAAATTTAGTGGGTGTGTACACTATACTTGTATATGTATATGTAGTGTGACCCAAGTGTAAGTAAAAGTAGCAAGATGCACCTACTTTTGCCTGTTTATAAAGACAAAAGGAGAAAGATTATGTATCAAACATTGTCTCAAAAAAATTGCAGTTTCTGTTTCACACGCATGAGTGAGCAGAAGGTTGTACCTTCCAGGGGGTGTTGCTGTCTTCAACATAAGATTCCATTGCGTTAATACAATGTCGTAGGTGCTGGTCTGTTAACTTCAACGATATCCCATCTGCCAGACCATCTAGACCAGAACCAGAAATATTGAAACTTCTGTTCCTCAAGGCAACTCGTCTCTGCTCGGATCATTTTTCTCCACTTACAGTTAGCAGAGATATTGTTATGAGGCTGGAGGCCCGAATTCAAGAAATAATGCATACCTGTTCCTTTGTCAGTAAACGCTGCCTGGCAGTCGGTCCTGGTATCTGTATGGATACCCGAAGCTATAGCTTCATCTCCATAAGAAAATATGAGGAATACCTCCAGGTGGCCATAGACGTTCAGACAGACGAGGCACGTGACATTTCGAGTGTGAAGGTTGTTCGTTCGAGTAGGTATTCCTCCCAGGCCTATGTCTTGTCGAAAAGTTTATCTCTGAAACGACTGATTGTTTTCTTTTGTAAATATCGAAGGGCTGTCTAGATGGACACCCTTTTGTAGGTACTCGCACACACTAGTTTTCAGTTGTTTGTGTCTCATACTCTCGATGGTATGCTGTTTGACGGTGATTCATACAAAATCTAAGTTGTGTTCATTAGAAACCACCTTTGCATATGTGTGGGAGTAGAAAAGCCGCTCTTACAGTACTACTTGGCAGTGTCAAACTAGTTACCTTAGCATTAGGTTCTGACATATTTTGTACCTTGTGTGACTGTCACTTTTCATTGTTTCAAGGCGACTAGCGACATCTGCTTTTCCTTGTGACTGTGTTCACCATGTTATGATGCTCTGTGTGATTGTATGTTATCATCTACAACACTCTGTGTGAATGTGTGTCACTTGTAAGTTCTGTGGCGACATGTCATCTGACAGTTGCCGCCCCCTCAGTCTACATGAGTATAATTTAATAATAATAAAAATAATAATAATAATAATAATAATAATAATAATAAAAAATAATAATAATCTATTTATGTACTACAAGTACATGTACAAGTAAACAGTCCTAGCTGACATCAAAGACAAACTAGAAAGCCGCTTGTTAATGCTCATGCATTTTCGGTAAATTAGGTCATTTTTGTCCAAGGAATACACCGATCAAATACCAGTCCACTAAACAGGCCCAGGTACCCATTTTACTGATGGAAGAACAGAGACTGCAGGTATCTATGGAAACTCGACAGAACACTGACAGTGATAAGGAAATATGTGAACTTTCAACACTTACTGTCCTCGTCGCTCAGAATGAACTATCAGATCAAATCATGATCACCGAGACCAAACCAACAAAAATAATAAAATGTCATGTCTCATGAACAAATAGGAGTAGCTGAAGAGAATGTTTTGTATCACTATAATCAGCTTCATTCTGTTCTGCACATTAAAAAACAAAACACTTCAACCAAGGGAATGGAAGTAAAAACAAGATTGATGAGGTTGGGGGCTTCATCACCGAGACAGTGGCAGTAGCAACCACAATGAAAAAAATGCAATACAAGGTATAAGTAATAAATTCAAAGAAAGTGGTATATTGGGAGACCAATGATTCCAATATTTAGGAGTGACGTGTCAGCAATGGTCTGTGAAAAATGAGGTATTTCTAGAATTGAGCGGGAAAAATGTGAGTGGGTGCCACTGAGGAGTCTGTGGAGAACAAAATAACATTATCCATTTTAAGCATAGAGGGAATGTAAGAGAGTAATAGTTTTAGTAGAAGAGTTTACCAACGTTCTTATATGGGTGTGAAGCATGGATGGTGATTGTTGAAAAAACAAGAGAAGGTTGGAGGCACTGGAGATATGGCATGATTGAGGGCTAATGTGTAGATGTTTAATATATATGCAGAAAACCGAAGTTTGGAAAGAGCAGGAGGAAGTGCGGGCTACAAAAAACTATTATACAAGAGCTAAGGAGGAGTTGTGAGATTGTTTGGATAATGTAGAGAGGATGAAATAACAGAAGTGACTTCGAGAGTGATAAATTTGTAGTGGAGGGAAGGACGTGTAGGGGGTTGGCCTAGGACAGGTTGAAGGGAGAGGGTAAAGGAGTTTTATGTGCAAGGGGCGGGACGTTCCAGCAATATGCATGAACGTGTTCGAAAGGAACAAATGGAGACAAATGGTTTTCAGGAATTGACATGCTTGTTTTGAATGTGAGGAAGGAAGCATTTATAAAGAGATTCAGGGTCACTTGGAGGCCGGAACTTGAGTCTCTAGAGAAAAGAGGGTTGTTTATGTTGCAGTTTTTATAACTGTATCAGGCAGGGGTTGTCGAGCATTTTTGGGAATACCCCCAAAACAAACTTGTTGAACAGAGAAATTACTAGACCTTGAAAGTCCTCAAATCCAGACAATCACAAGGAGCATTCGGATTCAAAATATTATTGCATGCATATGTGTGGAGAATGATCTACAACTGAAAGTATTCATTTATATGTGATAAAAGGACTTTACAAATAAAACCACAAAATACATAGAATAAAATGAAAAGATAAACAGCAAGAATAAAAAATAGTAACAGACAAATTTACTAAAAATATCATAAAGGACTGAAGAATTTCACGAAAAACATTTTCACTTCAGGTTTTGAAGCAATGAAGTTTCCTCTAGCTTTTTTGATAAGGAGGCGAGAGCGACACATAATTAGGGTTTTAGATGTCAGGCAATAAGGCATTCGTCTATTTCTGAAATTTGTTTTCTAGTTAGTGAGAGTGGAAAAGCCTTGTTGGCAAGATGGGGTAGTTGCAAATTGCAGCAGTATTCTATTGCTTCCTTTTGTGCAATAATGAAAAGCCACTTGCAGTTCTTAATCCTCCAAAAAATGGATGGGTCTTTATTGTTTTGAGACTCACTGCCTGCTTCATTGTTGGAGGAAGTTCAAGAAGTGCATCTCCAATACCTTCAGGCTCTATCTGGGCAACATCAGCAATTGTCACACTTGAAAAGGATTCACAACACCCAACTCACAGTATGTGAATTAAGATCTGGAAATAATCAGAGAACTACTGCTTTCTGAGTTTCGAAAGATGGCCCTGTAACTCCCAAGCAGAGAAAATTTTGATAGCGAATATGACACAGGCCAAATGTAGGTGACGGTGTGTCCAACAATAGGGACTTGCCGTTGACGTGCCGGCTCCCGAGTCACTGCTACTCTCAGTGTTTTGTCGGCTGCTGCACATGTAGTCCTTACCAGTTTTTTACCGGTTATGCCAAACTTAAGAAGGGGTCTACAAATTAATTTTTTAATTTAATAAAAGAAACTACAAATTAATTTATTTGAAAAAATATAACACTGGTAAAATTTGCCTCGTTTATTAAATAAGAAATTATAAATAATAAATTTGTCATTTATACCCTCATTTTGGGGTAATTTACCTCCATTCCCCCACCTTTGCACATAGTGTAAAGCGCGCCTCTGGTAAAACAGTGAGAAGGAATGAATGATGAAAGTTTTTTTCTTTGTCGTCCCGGGCCAATCCTGCCTTGGTGGGAAACGCCGGAGTTGTTAATATAATTCTTTTTTTTTTTAATTAATGTGAGATGAAAAAAAGTTTAGAGGCATCATTTCATGGAACCGAATGTTTAACTTTAGGGAAATGTCGGAAGAACATTCGAGGAAGTAACGTAAACCCTCAGAGAAACTGGACAACAACAAAAGCAAGCGAAATGCCTGAATCCTTGTCGTCATTTGCTCAAATCTTCATTGAAACACTAACCACTAAAGAACTTCTAAGGACCTGAGATGATTAATTCAATTCCAATTATCTAAAAACAAAAGTTTGATGATGGGAAATCATCGTGAGCAAGTGATGAGATGGAATTCCTAAGAGAAATTACTGCAAATTAACACAGAGTGCAATCAGTGTTAAGAAAAGAGCAATCCTACTTCACATGCCTAACAAATACCAGAAAGGGAAGGATGGGTACACTGATATACTTAAGACTGTAATAAAGGCCATTGAAATAGTTGTGAGCAAAATACCGATATATATAGGAGGCCTGGTCACAGCCCGGGCCGCGGGCGCTTTTGAACCCCCGAACTACTCTCCAGTAACACTCCTGTAAATATCAAGAATGACAGGCATTATAGATCACAATTATGGGTGAATACCCATAGAGAATAACAGTAGAATAGTGTTAATTTAAAAACCATTACAGTTCTCCAGCCAAGGTACTAAACCTAGCAATATGGAAATGTTTTTTGTGCACAGACAAAAAGCAGCAAGTTACACACTGTTGAGGGAGGCGGGAACAGTTTCATCACAGTCAAGCAGTGAAGTACCTAACTAAAGACGTCGAACCTAAGAAATGGTGATGCTGTTTAGACCACCCAAGCTAAGGAGGATTAAAGTGTCATCTTTAACATTAGAATGATTATAAAGCAGTATATTTACTGAGTGCGTTCAGTAAATACACTCTGTGCACAATCGTTTGAGGAAGGAATGGCTGTCACAAAACAGGAATAAAACTGAGGATGACTGTTCAACAGCAACAGGTATGATACCAACAGTTTACAAATGGGACAAATATTTAGACTACATAACATCAATAACACGCATAAATCACAGAAAGTGGGGGGGGATTCGAATTCCGAATGAGGAGAGTCCTGTGAGGTATTGGACTCACCTGTCATGGGTTTTCAAGACCCCCCCCCCATACCCATCTGTGATTTGTTTGCATTCAAGTTGTTAAGATTTTGGTAATTCAAAACTAATTACAACTCACACCCCCATCATTCTTAGCATAAAAATAACTGTTAGGTTTTTGATAATAGGACAGATTTGCTGACATTTATTATAGTCTCGTACTTTCGGCTGCTTTACTGGCATATAGAAAAAAAATCTGGTGGAAGCATCCTATCAGAGAGGGTCCGGAAAAGTCAGAAACGGTGTGGAAAAGTATATGAGCTAAATAAGAAAAACCAGAAGAGAGTTTGGTAAGACCTTACAGATACAGAGGCTTTTTTTTCCCGACTAACCCTGTCTAGTTTTATCTTTGAATAAAACTTCAAGGTGTATTATCTATGTGTTTATGAGTCCAAGATACGGAATGAAACGATGAAAATATATCATATAATTTCGGAAAAATTGCATGAATCTTCACAGCAATGGAAGTGAATGGAAGACTTGGGTTACAAACCTCTCAATTAGTACTGTTATTACCTATAACAACTCGTAATTAACTCCACTCAAAAACTTTTTGTGCTAATGACACCACAACCGTCTATTTCTACTCCACCACTATTATTTATGAGACTTAGTTTTAATAGTGAACTGTCTAGTAGTCGCGAAAAAAAAAATCATTAAATCTGATGGCTTCATCAGATTGTCCAACCCACTGATGTATATATAAAGATCCACGGAAGTGTTAATGTGGTTTTAGCGATGAGTTTAGTAAATGATTGTTGCTCTAACATATTATCACTTTTTTTTTCTTTTTATCAGACAATGTATACTGAACTAGCAATGTTAATGGTAGGTTTTATAATGGGTCCAGGTGATTCTGGCCAACTCTTCCCTTTTTAAGGTACATGTATTTATTGTTCCCGTAGTTGTAAAGTGTTTATCCAACTGATTCTTAAATGACTGCATTGTCTTCGTCGTTAAAAATATTAGCAGAAAGTATACTTATTTCTGGTAAAATTCTGGCAGAACTTTTTAGCCTCTTAGTTTCTTATCAATTAGCAATTTTTCTTGAGGCTGTTCCTCTACATCCTCTCCAGTATATTTTTCCTCTTTTATGCAATCTGGATACCAAAACCGAACGACTATTTAAGATACGGTCTAAGAAGTGCACAATAGTCAAGGGCATGTGGAAAAAATTTTCTCTAGTAAAAAGAGGTATCTCTCAGCCCTCTCACCCCCCCTTACCCTATTAGGGACTTAGCTCTTCTGGAAGGGACTAGTGCACTCTTCCTTCCTCGTAAACAGCTTTATTGAAACCATATGTATGTACCATAGCATCACGAGGCATCCCTTTTCTCTCCTTGCTACACAACAAGGTTAAATGGAGTAATTACTCTTTTCTCTATAGCACCCCACTTTATCTACAACTGGGGACTATTAGGAATTCTAGTCTACTAGAAACAAAATACTTACCCACTTGTATTGAATACTTTTTTGCAATGTGTAGTAAGGAAGAGATATAAAGTTGAACTCGGCAATTCTTTTGTGCAGAGGGTGACTGGTAAGCGTTTGGGCAGGTGACGGGTATGTTGAATTCAGACATTGAGAACATGAACACATCACAAATTTTCCCGCGAGAACAAAGAAAAAAATGACTTTGTGCTGTATGCTCTGAAATATTGTCAATCTCCGCTAGGAAAACACTGTTAAAAAAAAACACGAGTGTGTAATTCCCCCTGAATAATCCCGATAAAGTGTAAAAGTTATCACCCTGTCGCATAAAAAACTGATCAAAGTGGTTCCCTAGCAATAAGTGAGGGGCTTTACGCATCTGTGGCAGCCTATTCAAGAAACGATACCGGATATACTTCTACTACAACAAACTAGGAAAAAAGGGTCAGTTACAATACCCAGGTAAGTCCAGCCATATCCGCACCTAATTACATTAGCTGCAGCTAATAGGTAGGGGTGAGTTTGACTAGAATTACCAATAGATCCCATGACATGTGGGTTTTTCACCCAAACCCAAGTAAGTATCACTATGCATTTAAGATGAGAGTGAAATGCAAAGATATACGCTCCTTTGGGCAAATTGATTTCGAAGACACTTGTTAATCAACAGCCACTGTGAAATCTGAACGGCATCCCGAAGGGATTTCCAGGAGAGGCTGCTGGACATCGTGTTGTTAAAAGATAAGTAACGCTTGTCTTGTTTGTTTCATGCAGGAGTGTGTACTTATCAGTCCAGTTCTCCACATGGCGTCTGGTGCTTTATGTTCAAACGTTTTCAGCTATGCAACCCAGACTTAAATTAGCTTCGCATGCAGCTTAACATTACCTTGTACTTTTCTCTGTTTGTCTCTGTTACTTTAGTTTTAAACATTTTAATTCATGTTTGAGACTGCTGCAACTAATATGCACTATTTTGCACTTTACGTAGAAATTCATCTTCCATGTCTCCAACCACTGCGCTAACTTGTCTAGAACAATCTAAATACTCAAATCATATGTGCTTTACAGACTACATTTTTTTTTAATTTGGTGTCTTCCGTAAATTTTGCTTTTTCTTAGATGTTAGGCCTCAATCGTTTATGTACACTGTAAAGAAGATTAGACTATGAAGCACGACTCACGAATGCAGTCGTGGTGGCATAGGAACATGTTGTTATAACAAATACGACAAAAGCGCATTTGTGTGCGTACTGTGCTGACACCTCACTGCCCCGTGCAAGCTGCTGACATGGGTATTGTGATGACACCTCACTGACTTGTGCTTGTTGCTGACGAGGGTACTGTGCTGACACCTCATTGTCCCGTGCTTGTTGCTGACATGGGTACTGTGCCGACACCTCACTCACCCGTGCTAGCTGCTGACGTGGGTACTGTGCTGATACCTCATTGACTTGTGCTTGTTGCTGACGAGGGTATTGTGCTGACACCTCACTGACCCATGCTTGTTGCTGACGAGGGTACTGCACTGACACCTCACATGTTAGCTACCTGCTAACATTGATACTTGTGCTGGCATCTCACTGACTTGTGTTTGTTGCTGACGAGGGTACTGTGCTGACACCTCACTGACCTGTGTTAGCTGCTAACATGGGTACTGTGCTGACACATCACTGACCCGTGCTAGCTACTAACATGGGTACTGTGCTTACACCTCACTGACCCGTGTTAGCTGCTAACATGGGTACTGTGCTGATACATCAGTGACCCGTGCTAGCTGCTAAGATGGGTACTGTGGTGACACCTCACTGACCCGTGCTAGCTGCTTTGGCATGCAAAGTGTACGTAACCTTTATTCGGCGCATGTACACACCCTCATTTACAGGCTAATCCTGAAAAGCAGAAGCTACTTCAGCAGCAGTAGAATTTCTGTTAGAGCATGGGTTAGTGGAGGAGTCATCTAGTCCATGGGCTTCACTGCGCATCCTTGTTAAAAAAGCTGATGGAGGTTTTCGTATGTGTACAGACTATCGTAAGGTGAATGAGGTCACAATCACAGATGCTTACCCCTTCCTCGTCTGGATGACGTAATCACTTTGTGGGTAAGGCTACTTTTGTGTTCAAGTTAGATCTCCTTAAAGGTTACTATCAGGTACCTTTGACGGATAAGGCGAAGGAAATCTCTGCCTTCGTAATTCCAGGAGGTCATCATCAATATACAGTTACTCCCTTCGGAATGAAAAACTCCCCCTCTTCATTCCAGAAACTTATCCATCAGGCTATTAAAGGACTTAAAGGCACGGCAGCGTACCGGATGATATTGTTGTGGTGTCTGATACTGGGATCAACACCTATTTAGGCTTAAGGCTCTCTTTGAGACCTTTCAGAGTTCCCATTTAACTGTTAATTTATCTAAGACTTTCTTTAGCCAGGCCATTGTTACTTTTCTAGGCCATAAAGTAGGTAGTGGTAAAGTTGCTCCTAAATTTGCTAAAGTTCTTGCCATTAAAGATTATCCAGTTCCACATGATAGGAAATCTCTCCAACGTTTCCTAGGCATGATAGGATTTTACAGAAGATTATGTAAGAATTTTTCTGATGTTGCAGCCCCTCTTACCTCTCTTAGAAGTCACAAAGTTCCATTTATTTGGGCTTCAGTTTCTCAAGCTGCTTTTGATAAAGCAAAAAGATTATTATGTTCTGCACCCATTCTTTTGTCTCCAGACTTCTCCAAACCTTTCTCATTACAGGTTGATGCTTGTGAGTCTGGGGTTGGGGCAGTTGAGGAGTTGCAGCCTGTAGCCTTCTTCTCTGCCAAGTTCCAGCCGCATCAGAGGGCTTACTCTACCACTGAAAAAGAAACCCTCGCGCTGGTACTGGCTTTGGAGCACTTTGATGTTTACGTGGGCCAGACTTCGCAGGTGGTGACTCCCTATAGTGACCACAACCCTCTAGTATATCTCCAAGCCATGAAGAACCACAATACGAGGCATGAGATGGAGTTACGATTTGCAAAAAATTTCTTTTAAAAAATTTACATATTCCCGGCAAAAAAAATATGTGGCAGATTTTTTTATTTAGGTCTAACAATATTTTTATAATACATTATAATTATAATTGTATTTTAGGTTGGGTGTGTTGGGTTATTGTGGAAACCTCTTTCAAGCCCCTTATTTTTTGTCCCCTTGTGGGGGTTTTTTTTTTTTTATGAGGGGATGGGGGCTCCCGTCTCCCCTTGTGTTGGCCTAAGTTAGCCTGCTGTCTGCTGTCTCGTCAAATTTTTAGTGTTTGGGCTCCCCCCTCCCACGGGGGAGGTGGAAGCCTAATCCTGAGCTCTCTCGGGGTGGGGGTGTGGCATCAAAGATTACAAAACCTTTTATTCGGCACATGTACACACCCTCATTTCAGGGATCCCCCCCAACCAGCGCACAGGGGAACAAAGGGTTGGCGGGGGGGCCCCGTCGTTCAACCAGACCAGGTTCCACCAATAGAGGATGGTTTTGGCAATCGAGGGTTATGTGGGTCCCACCCCCTGTTGCCTTTTGTCATTACCATTCTAGAGCGGTTAAAGCACGTTGCTCTTTAGGGCTTCTATTTTGCTTTGCTTACCATGGGTGCACTAATATTATTGTTGTACATGGGTTTATAGTGTACATACTTCTGTTTAAAATTTGGGGAAAACGATAATGTAAGTAAAAAGTTTTCTGATGTATTTATTTTGCCCCCTTTACACCCAGGATAACAGGCCTTTGGACTCCTGGGATGTAATGTGCTAACAGGGGGTACTGTGCAGCACCTCAAAGACCTGCTAGCGTAACATGGTTAGTGCTGACCCCTCAGTGACCCGTGCTAGCTGCTAACAGGGGTACTGTGCTGAATCTCATGACCCGTGCTGCTAACATGGGTACTGGCTAACCTCACTGACTCGTCAGTGCTAAATTGGTACTGTGTGCCCACCTAAGTGACCCGTGCTAGCTGCTAAATGGGTTACTGTGCTGACACCTCACTGATCTTTTTTCTCATTCCATTTTTCTTTAGTCTTTGCCAAAAAATAAATCAAAAATTTCAAGCACTTTAGAAATATGTTACGGGATCTTTTCTCATTGATATTATGTTCTTGGGAGTGATTTTAACACAAGAATGTCTGGGTTTCCAAGGGACTTCCATTATATTCTCAAATTTTCGAAAAAAGTCAACACCTTACTAGCATTTCAAAACATCACCTTTTACTTCACTGACATTTAAGGACTAACTAACCTCACAAAACCACCTTCACTTACTGAATTTTCAGGACTAACTAACCTCACAAACATCACCTTCACTTTACTGACATTTCAGGGGCAACCTCACAAAAATCACCCTTTTTTTACTGACATTTACAGGACTAACTAACCTACAAACACACCTTCACTTTACTGACTTTACGGGCTAAATAACCCCACAAACATAACCCCTTTACTTTACTGACTTTTTTCAGGACTAATAACCTCACAAACACACCTTCACTTTTCTGAATTTACAGGACTAAACCCCAGAAACATCACCCTTCACTTCACGCATTTTAAAGGACTAACTAACCTCACAAACACCACCTTCACTTTATGACATTTACGGGCTAACTAACCCCACAAATCACCTTCACTTTACTGACATTTTCAGGGGTAACCTCAAAAATCACCTTTACTTTTTCTGACATTTTCAGGGGCAAACTAACCTACAACATCACCCTTACTTTACTGAATTTACAGGACCCTAAATCACAAAAAATCACCTTCACTTTTTGACATTTATAGGACTAACTAACCTCACAAAAATACCTTACTTTATACATTTTCAGGATAACAAACCCAAAAAACACCTTACTTTACTGACATTTACAGGATAACTAACCCCCAACATCACCTTCACTTTACTGACATTTTCAGGGCAAACCTCAAAACATCCCCTTTACTTTTCTACATTTACAGGACTAAAAATAACCTCACAAAATCACTTTCACTTTACTGACATTTACAGAACCACTAACTCACAAATCACCCTTTACTTTCCTGTATTTACAGGACTAAATAACCTTAAAATCCCTTCACTTTTAAAGACATTTTACAGGACAATAACCTCACAAAAAATCACCTTCACTTTATGACATTTTTCGGACAACCTCACAACATCACCCTTTACTTTATGCATTTACAGGACCTACTAACCCACAAAAATCACCTTCACTTTACTGACATTTACAGGGTTACTAAACCCCACAAAATCACCTTCACTTTTGTATTTACAGGACTAACCCCACAAACATCACCCTTTACTTTACTGACATTTACAAAACCTACTAACCTACAAACATCACCTTCACTTTCTGATTTTACAGGATAATAACCTACAAAATCACCTTACTTTAAGACATTTACAGGGGCTAACCTCACAAAAATCACCTTCACTTTTCTGACTTTCAGGACCTACTAACCTCACAAACTCACCTTCACTTTATGAATTTACAGGACTAGCTAACCTACATCACCTTCCTTTACTGCATTTACAGGGCTAAAAAAAACCCACAAACACACCTTTACTTTACTGACATTTACAGGACTAACCTCACAAAAATCACCTTCACTTACTGCATTTACAGGGGGGCTAACCCACAAACTACCCTTTCCCCTTTTCTGACACTTTAAGGGGTAACTAATCTCACAAAATCCCCCTTTACTTTACTGACATTTACAGGACTAACAAACCCCACAAACATCACCTTTTTTTACTGACTTTCAGGACTAACCCCCTCACAAATACACCTTATTTAGGACATTTACAGGCTAAAAATAACCCCACAAGCATCACCCTTTACTTTACTGAAATTTTTCAGGACTAACTAACCTCAAAGCATCACCTTCACTTTTACTGACATTTACAGGAAACCACAAACATCACCTTCCTTTACTGACATTTACTGTACTAACTAACCCACAAAAAATCACCTTCACTTTACTGACATTTACAGTACTAACAAAAATCACAAACATCACCTTTACTTTACTGACATTTACAGGACTAACCCCACAAAAAATCACCCTTCACTTCATTAACATCTAAAAAACTAGCTAACCTCATAAAAAAAAAATCACCTTTTCTTTCAGGGACATACAAGGCTAGCTAACATAAAAAATCACCCCATTTCATAACTATACAAGACTAGCTTCCTCTACCAGCTTTTTGGAACTTGTTCAAAGTTGTATTATGAATGTTACACAATGTTTTGCCCCGGTAGAGGGAAACACCAAAACAGCTTCAAGAGTAAGCAGTCAGGTCTTCCAGATACTAAAAAAAAATAAATATATATAATATATATAAAATAATATATATTTTATAAATATATATATATAAAATATATATATAATATATAAAAATAATATATAATAATTTAAATTTATTTATTTATTTATTTATTTGAGCATGATACAGAGAAGTACAAAGGAATACAGTTATTAAAGTGCAGCATGCCAAAGCTCCTTGTTTGCAGAGCATTATGGGCAGGCTTGAAATTAGCTTAAGATTAACTAAGCAATGATACATTCAGTGGTAAAAACATTATTGTAAAGAGATAACCATTTAGCACAAATGAGTATTACAAAGACAGGTCATATGGTCATTTACTGTGTTTCTGTGTAATCAGTAGAATGGAGTATTCTGTTAGGTAATATAATTAAAAAATAAAGTTTGATTGGGTCACAGGTTAGACATTTATGAGATACAATAATGAGAAACATTTATGAGATTCAATTTATGAGATACAATTTATGAGATACAATTTTTCAGTATTTATTTAGTTGTGGGTAAGTGATTTTTGATTAGAGAATTGAGTTTATAAACAGTGTTTCTTTTATATTCACAGGTAATGAATTCCAGATTTTAGGGCCTTTTATGTGCATTGAGTTTTTGCATAGCGTGAGATGGACACGAGGAACATCAAAGAGTGAGCTGTGCCTTGTGTTATGGTCACGTGTCCTGTTGAGGTTGGTAAGGAGACGTTTGAGGGGAGGGTTAATATCAGTGTTCTATGTATGTAGCAGGCGCAGTAAATGTATGGATGTTTTGTATGGTGAGTAGGTTTAGAGTTTTGAATATTAGTGGAGTGTGCTGCCTGTAGTAGGAATTTGTTATTCTGACTGCAGCCTTTTGTTGGGTAATTAATGGTATGAGATGGTTTATTGTTGTTGAGCCCCATGAACAAATATCATAGGTGAGATAGAGGTAAATAAGTGAGTGATATAGGGCCAGGAGGGCTGACTGTGGAACATAGTACCGTATCTTCGATAGTATGCCTACGGTTTTGGAATTTTTTTTGGAAATTTGTTGTATATGTGTTTGAAATTTGAGTCTATTACCAAGGTGGATTCCTATGAATTTTCCCTCTGTGAGTTTTGTGATAGGTGATCCGTTTATCATTATGTTAAGAGGGACGTCTGTAGCTCTGTTACCAAACTGAATGAAGAAGGTTTTGTCAATCTTTAGAGTAAGTTTGTTAGTCCTCATCCAGGAAGATATTTCATGTAATTCGGTATTTACAGTATTGGCTAGCGTGACTGGGCTCGGGTGAGAGAAGACGTATGTAGTGTCATCTGCAAATAGTGTGGGTTTGAGTAGTTGTGATGCATTTGGTAGGTCATTTATGTATATGAGAAAGAGAAGAGGGCCTAGGACACTTCCCTGTGGGACTCCAACTGTAATTGGCTGTGCGGAAGAGTTTGCCCCGTTTGTGTACACATATTGGCTTCTGTTGCTGAGGTAAGACTTGAGGTAGTTGAGGGAGTGCCCTCTTATACCATAGTGTGACAATTTTATGTGGAGCAAGTCATGGTCAACTGTATCAAAAGCTTCACGTAAGTCAATGAAGATCCCCAGTGGGACTTCTTTTTTCTCTATTGAAGTGTATATGTGTTCTAGCATGTGTATAATAGCATCATTGGTATTTTTATTAGGCTTGAACCCAAATTGACAGGGGTTGAGTATGTTGTGGGAGATGAGGTAGGAATACATGCGCTTATGAATTAATTTTTCGAAGATTTTAGAGAGAGGGTGTAAGTTGGACATTGGCCTATAGTTATTCAAGTCTGGTCTCCTCCTTCATGGATCGGGGTGACCCTTGCTATTTTGAGAACTGTAGGGAAGGTAGAGGATTCTATGGATTTGTTAGTGTTGCAATGATTGGTGATAGCACTTGTGACGCTTTTTTGTATATAAAGGGTGGTAAGGTATTTAAATCTCCTGTCTTGTTTTTTAGTGTGTTGATAATAAGGGAGACTTCAGTAGGGTTAGTCGGAGCTAGGAACAGTGTGTTCGGGTAGTTGCCAGTGAGGTAGTCATTTGGTGGGGTATCTGAGCTTGGGATTTTATTGGCAAGGTTTTTTCCTATACTGGAGAAGAAATTATTGAGTCTGTTTGCTGTTTCAGTTGGTGGGAGTTGGGGTTCATCTGGTTTTGTTAATTCAGTTTCACTATTTCGTGATATCTTTTTTGTTCCTAGAATTTCTGATAGGGTTTTCCAGGTCTTTTTTTATATCACCTCGTAAGTTGGATAATCTGTTTTCATAATACAATTTTTTAGCCCTTCTTATCAGGCTGGTTAGGATTGATGAGTAACGTTTTGTTTGGTCTCTGGTTATGTGACCCATTCTGTACTGTTTTTCGTATAGGTGCTTTGTATTTATGGATTTGAGGATGCTGGGTGTTAGCCAGGGACTGTTCAGTCTCTTAGCTGTCATCTGTTTAGTTTTTTTGGGGCAGTGCTTGTTATAGAGGTATTGGGTCTTTTTTAGAAAATTATTAATACATTCGTCAATATCTGTATAGATTTCTAGCTCAGTGTGCCAGTCAATGTTTGTCACTGCTGCTGTGAAGTTATTAATGGCTGCCTCATTGTGAAGTCTGAAGGTGACTTTAGTAGTGTCTTGGGGTAATTTGCCAAGATTTGTTATGAGGAAGGTAGGTAGTGATCTGTGGTATTATCTGTGATTATGCCTGATTTTAAAGGGGATATGGTGTTGGTCCAGATGTGGTCTAGTAGGGAAACACTAGTCTCTGTAACTCTTGTAGGTTTTGTTACTGTTGGTAGCAACATGCAGTTACTCATAGTGTTTGTGAATTCAGTAATTTGTGGGTCCTGGTCTTGTAGGAGATTTATACTGAAGTCACCTGAGAGTAGTAAGTGTTCTTTGTTCATTCGTGCATCAGTTATACTTCCTAGGTTTTCACTAAAACGGCTAATGTTTAACTGTGGTACTCTGTAAATGTTTATCACTATGAGAGGTTTTTGTAGGTATTTGGATTTGAATTTAGCTATTATATATTCCCCATGTTCATCCCTTGTGCAAGTATTAGTGATACATTCTAGTTGGTCTGAGTAGTATATAGCTGTGCCACCCCCTTGTTGATCTGGCCTACAGTTGTGTATGGCTGTGTAATCAGGAATGACATAGTCACCTGTAGTATCAGACTTTAGCCAGGTTTCAGTGAGAGTAATGATTGATATACTGGCATGCAGGGAATTTAGTAATGCTATGAGGTCATCGCAATGTTTACTTGAAGATCTGATATTGTAGTTAAAGACAGTTATGTTGTTGTTGGCTCTGAGAAGTGCCTTTGATTGTTCTGTTGTGTAGTAATTACAGTTACTGTTTGATTTATTTAAGTCATTCAATAAGAGGTTGATATCAGGATCAATATACAACATACAATATAAACATATACACACACTCACACACGTGTACACAGGCAAAACTAACCTAACACATTAGCTCATAAATCCCCCACCACACACACACATTTTTACGATAAGCTGAAGGAGCTAGAACATCCAAACAGGATAAAAAAGATGGGATCTCAAAAGGGAGGACGTAAAGGCAAGGGAACCGATGATGGCTGATCGGAAAAGGAAGAATGGGTAGAATGGCTCAAGAGCAAAATGGAACAACAATGGGAAAAAAAGTTAAACGAGCTTTGGAATAACACGTTAGAGCAGATATCTGCAGAGAGCAAGAAGTGGGAATCACGAGCTGTAGTAGCTGAGACAAAGATACAGAGACTGGAGGAAGAAATGGATGTGCTGAAGCAGGATATAAAGATGAGGTCTGAAAGGAGGGAGGTGACTGAAATGGAAACATCAGCAGGCAGTGAGGGGACTGAAGGAGGGGATGGAGCTAAGCAGTCATTTGTAGGCCAACAGGATGTCTGGGAGATGATTAAGGAAACAACAAAGGAGATGCTTAAATCAGATCCAGAGATATGGAGGGAAAAGAAATGGGAAGAAAAGAGAGAGGTCAGTAATTATTCATGGGCTTCAGGTGGCTGAATGGCAGATCTTTGATGAAAGAAAGCATTGGGAGGAAACAGAGATTAAGAACATCATTGCAATAACAGGAGAGAAGGACATGTCTCGGGTAGAAAATTTTCACAGACTTGGGGGGCATTCGAGAGAAAAAAATGACCAGTCATATTGACATTCAGAATAGATGTAGTATGGAACAGGATACAACAGAAACCACTGTTAAAGGACTCTCCAGATTATCAAAAAGTTTACCTCAATCGAGACAGAACATGAAAGGAAAGGGAACAACTGAAAGTGAGAGCAAGACAAAACCAGTGGAAAGAAAGAAACAGGACAGGCAATGACAGACAGGAAAGCTCAACCTTTGGGGGAACATCAAGCACAAATGCTTACAGAAACCTCTCAACCTTTGTCACCACATATCAACCAAACACAGTAAACAGAAACGAACCACACTCCATAGCCACCACCCCCTTAAAAACTAATTCCACAATCACAGCAGCCTCCCACAATATTCTGCCCTGCCTCCCACCCTCCCAGCCTGCATCTCCCAAAATACAGTAATGGAAAGGAAGCTAAAGGTATGTTATACCAATGCAGATGGAATAACAAATAAGAGTGAAGTGTGGCAAGAACGCATCACTGATGCATCACCTGACATCATAGCACTAACAGAGATAAAACTTACAACAGATGCAATCTTTCCACCTGGATATCAGATTATGAGGAAAGACAGAGAAAACAGAGGAGGGGGAGGAGTAGCATTGCTTATCAAAAACCAGTGGAGTTTTGAGGAGATGGGAGAAATGGAAAGAAGAGAAACAGACGACTTCATTGTAGGAACACTTCAGACTGGGGGTCCAAAAGGTGATGATAGCAGTGATGTATAACCCACCACTTAACAGCAGGAGAACAAGAGAAGAGTATGATGTGTGCAATAGGGCAATGGTGGATACGCTAGCTGAAGTGGCCAGGAGGGCTCTTATGGGTAGGACAAAATTGCTTATAATGGGGGATTTCAATCATAAAGAGATTGATGGGGAAAACCTAGAGCCACATGGAGGGCTAAGATGTTGGAGACTGTATTGGAGAACTTCATGTACCAACATGTTAGGGATACGACCAGAGAGAGAGGAGAGGATGTTGCAGCAAGGCTGGATCTCATATTCACCTTGAATAGTTCAGACATAGGGGATATCACCCACGAAAGACCCCTTGGCGCTAGTGATCATGATGTTCTGAGTTTTGAATATCTTGTAGAGTTAACAATGGAGAATGCAGCAGCACGAGAAGAAAGAAAAAAATAGAACTTCAAAAAAGGGGACTACATAGGAATGAAGTTTCCTGCATTAAGTACAGTGGGAAAGATAGCTAGATGGAAAGACAGTAAACGAAATGATTGAAATAGTGACCACTATGTGCAGGAAGGCAGAGGAGAGGTTCATACCAAAGGGCAACAGAAAAAAATGGTAAGGCCAGAGTGAGCCCATGGTTTAACTGGAGGTGTAAAGAGGCCAAAGCCAAATGTGCGAGAGCATGGAAAAGGTATAGAAGGCAAAGGAGTCAAGAAAACAAGGAGTTGAGCAGGAGAACCAGAAACGAATATGCAAGGATAAGGAGAGAGGCCCAGAGGCAATACGAGAACGACTGTATAACCAAAGATGTTATACAGTCACAGTAGGAGAAAAAAAACAGTCAAGGACCAGGTAATCAGGCTGAGGAAAGGAGGGGAGCTCACAAAGAGTGACCAAAAGTATGTGATGAACTAAACAAAAGATTTAGAGAAGTATTCACAATAGAGTCAGTAATGCTTCCAGCAAACTGTGGAGGTAGGGTGCACCAGCAGGTGCTGGAAGCAGTACATATAACCAAGGTAGAAGTGAAGAAACTGCTAGGCGAACTAGATACCTCTAAGGCAGTGGGCCCAGATAACGTATCTTTTTGGATATTGAGAGAGGGAGCAGAGGAACTGTGTGTGCCGCTAGCAGCAATCTTCAGTAAATTTATCGAAACTGGGCAGTTGCCTGAGGCGTGGAAGACAACACATGTAGTTCCAATTTTTAAGAAAGGAGACACATAGGAGCGTTAAACTACAGACCAGTGTCACTGACTTGTATAGTATGTAAAGTCATGGAAAAGATTATCACGAAAAGAGTGGTGGAACACATGGAAAAGATTGGGTTCATACATGACAGTCAGCACGGTTTAAGAGATAGGAAATCCTGTGTCACAAATCTACTCGAGTTCTACAATAAGGTAACATTAGTAAGACAGGAAGAGAGAGGGATGGGTAGATTGCATCTTTTTACACTGCAAGAAGGCTTTCGACACAGTACCACACAAAAATTAGAGGAGAAGGCAGGAATATCTGGGAAAGTACTGCAATGGATCAGGGAATACCTGACAGGAAGGAAACAACGAGTGTTGGTACGTCTTGAAGTGTCGGAGTGGGCGCATGTGTCGAGTGGGGGCATGTGTCGAGTGGGGTTCCTCAAGGTTTAGTCCTAGGCCCGGTGCTGTTTCTTGTAGACTTAAATGACATGGTGGAAGGAATAGATTCAGAAGTGTCCACTGTTCACTGATGATGTAAAACTGATGACGAGAATACAAGTAGGCGAGGATCAGTTAAGATTACAAGGATATCTGGACAGACTACAAGTATTGTCCGACAAATGACTCCTGGAGTTTAACCCCATTACGTGTAAGGTCATGAAGATTGGGAAAGGGCACATGAGACGGCAGACGGCGTACAGGTTAGGAAATCAAAAGCTGCAAACGTCAATTAAAGAAAAGGCTCTTGGGGTAAGCATTATAACGAACATGTCCCCTGAGGCACACATCAAATAACTGCTGCAGCATATGGGAGATTGGCAAACCTGAGATTGGCGTTTAGACATCTGAGTTAGGAGTCATTAACGACATTGTACACCGTGTACGTAAGGCCTATACTGGAGTATGCAGCGCCAGTATGGAACTCTCACCTAGTCAAACATGTCACGAAACTGGAGAAAATGCTAAAATTTGCAACACGATTAGTCCCGGAACTGAGGGGTATGTCTTATGAGATGTTAAATAAGGGTGGACTCTGACAATTCTGAGCCGAGGCACCAAAAAATCGAAAAAATATGAAAAATTAGTTAATCTTACCGAAAAATAGAGCAAACGTCTGGCAACATTTTGGTGTGCGTCTCGTCTCTGTACGATAATTACATAAAAAGTTATCGTAATTATAACAAAGAAGGTAACTACGTCATCAGCGCGACTCACGTCATAACAATACCACGTGCTCCAGCGCGACTCGCTTCATAAAACAGTATCACAGGTATTTTTTTTCCTTGTTTTTGGTGTATTTTTGAGTGAGATCTTCTAAATAGTAACTGGCAATCATCTGGGTAGCTGTGAGGAGCTGGTCACACTATCGCAAGTCAGTGTCGACTAGAAGTCTGAAGAGAGGGGTGAGTGGTGTCGCTTTGTCTGACAGCTGACTACCATTGGGACGTCACTTTTTGCCTTTCATTGTATACATTTTTTGTACACGATGCCTGCAAAGAAGAAACGGTTTGCCAAGAACATTAGCAGGAAGAGAAGGAACACAGAAGCAATGATAATGGCTAACAAAGAGAGAGGCAGCTGCTGTGGGTGTTGACGCCGCCATGATCCTAGTACCATCACACTCAAGACCAATCCTTGTTCACTGCTACTGAACTATTGGATATTTCTTCCATTGTTCCTCAACTGATGAAAAACCTCAGCATCACCTTTGCTCAACAGGTGATAAATCCTGGTGTTTCTACCAGAAAGCAGTAGCAGCAAACCTTCCTCCACCATCTCACACCAACATGAAAGTGCATTTCCAACTGGAACCTGCATACATGGAGGAGGTGCATATCTACAAAGACTTAACAACAAATGAAATGATGCGGCGTTGTGTAAAAGGCAGAACGCAAAACCCTAATGAAAGTCTGCATCAACGTATATGGTCTGACAGCAATAAAGCCCGATATCAAACCAAGAGGCATGCTGATTTCGCAGTCAGTCATGCTGTTGCAGACTACAATAGTGGATATGTGAGGAGCTGTCTAGACATACCACTGGGCTATGGACTTTCAGCAGTGACTCAAGTACACCTTGAATTAATATAGAAGCACATGAAGGAAAATCGGAACCGGAAAAGAGGAAAAGGGAGCTGGACACGTCCTACGAGCCTGGAGGACATAAGATAATCATGTGTCCACCTACATCCAGTCAAAGGTACGCAATTATTAGTGTTTTTTTTTGGTTTATTTTTATATTGTTATGTATATAAATATCATATATGGGTGCAACTACATGTATCTGTACATAATCACTGGGAATAGGATTTTGAGAATTCATTTCTTTCTTTTCAGACTGTGATGGACTGTTAAGATTGGCCGGCCACCAGAGACCTTCAGGATAAAGGGATCTTCATGGCACTTCAGAAATAATGTCTATACAACCAGTTCTACTCTCAATAAACGTATAAAGGCACTATGAGTATTTTTACCCACTGTATAGTAATGTTCAATGTATTCATTTTTCTCGAAAGTGCATTTATTTGTATTTTTCTGATTCACCATTATTTATGAACCGAACATTCTGAAATTTACAAAAGTTATTCCGGGGACCCTGTTTGACTTGTAAACGTTGCCGCCTTGTGTAATAATCCCTTTCATTTTGCATCAAATGGATGTAAAACGCAAAAAAAAAAAATGAAAATAAAGTCAAGACAATAATATTTTTTGGTACCATGAAACATGTTATTACATTATTTCTAAACGTTAGAAGCTGTATAGCCCTTGACCCCTCATGGAAGGTTCCTTGATGTTGGTGAGGGGCTCTTGATTTAGGGAATTGGATCTGTGCTCCAGTTCCCCGAATTAAGCCTGAATGCCTTCCACATCCCCCCTCCCCTGGGCGCTGTATAATCCTACGGGTTTAGCGCTTCCCCCTTGATTATAATAATAATAATAATGTATAGCCCTTGTGGCTTAGCGCTTCTTTTTGATTATAATAATAATAAACGTTAGATGGTCAGTTTAACATTACTTTATCAATTGTGATTATCAACAATGATTTCGAGATTGCCAATATTGACAACTGTTGCCATGTCCAATTTTTCACATTTTTATTTTTTATAACTTAATTTATTGGACGATCTTGATGCAACTTTTACCATATCATGTTCAACATGCCTAAAGTCTCTGGTGAAAAAATCAACTAAATCGTTCAAAGGGGGGGGGGGAAGGAAGAGCCCGCCCAACCTGGGATTGGCGTTTAGACATCTGAGTAAGGAGTCATTCACGACATTATACACCGTGTACGTAAGGCCTTTACTGGAGTATGCAGCGTCAGTATGGAACCCTAACTTAGTCAAACATGTTACGAAACTGGAGAAAATGCTAAAATTTGCATTACGATTAGTCCCGGAACTGAGGGGCATGTCTTATGAGGAGAGGTTAAACAGTTGAAATGTGTAAGTATAAGTCGCCAGCAGTGAATACCCGTTTTCTGTTCTGGTGGCATACTGTTTTATTGTCTTTAATATTTATTTTTGCTTTGAAACCGAGCTCAGCCTAACTTAAAAATAGGCTGCAAACCCAATTTAAAAGTGTGATATAGTTATTAGGAAGACGGGTTGAATATACACTAGAACATTAAGTTTGAATCCTGGTCAAATTTACATTATCAAATTTTCATCATTGAAAGATTGAAGTTATCTAAGAGGCGCTCGGAAATCCTCACATGGAAATCAGCAATTCAATATCTCTTCTATAAATAAAAGACAAACTTTCATGTAGACAAGCAAAAATCAATTCAAGTAAGATTAACCAGGTGTTTAAGACTTAAATAAGTAAAGAGGTTTGTGAGTTAATAAGTACGTAAAGTTTCCTTTTCGTGTACAAAAAAATATTTTTTTTACATTGTCAGGCCTATGTTACAGGCCTATGTTACAGGCCTATATTACAGGCACTTCTAAACTACATAATATACAGTAAACATAGAATAACACAATAAAGTCAACATTTATCCCTGAAGAGAAGATATATTCTGCAGTTAGTTCACGAAATAGTTTAATATAATTGGCACATTAAAATTCACACAAATGAAAATTATTGAAAAAAAATATTTTGAGGAAAACACTTCGGCAGCAAGAGTTTGATAGGACAAATCATTACATCTTCTTTATAAGATCCATCATCCACTAAAGTCTGATGTCCAGAAGTATCAGGGGAAAGCACCGACTGGACCACATGGTGTCTGTGGAATGGAAGACATACTGGTCTAATTCAACGAGAGAGATAAGTCCCGTTACTGCGATCTGGGTGGTACTGACATCATACCCATGGTGTGGGTGGTAGTAACACCATACCCATGGTGTGGGTGGTAGTAACACTATACCCATGGTGTGGATGGTAGTAACACCATACCCATGGTGTGGGTGGTAGTAACACCATACCCATGGTGTGGGTGGTAGTAACACCATACCCATGGTGTGGGTGGTAGTAACACCATACCCATGGTGTGGGTGGTAGTAACACCATACCCATGGTGTGGGTGGTAGTAACACCATACCCATGGTGTGGGTGGTAGTAACACCATACCCATGGTGTGGGTGGTAGTAACACTATACCCATGGTGTGGGTGGTAGTAACACTATGCCCATGGTGTGGGTGGTAGTAACACTATACCCATGGTGTGGGTGGTAGTAACACCATACCCATGGTGTGGGTGGTAGTAACACTATACCCATGGTGTGGATGGTAGTAACACCATACCCATGGTGTGGGTGGTAGTAACACTATACCCATGGTGTGGGTGGTAGTAACACTATGCCCATGGTGTGGGTGGTAGTAACACTATACCCATGGTGTGGGTGGTAGAAACACCATACCCATGGTGTGGGTGGTAGTAACACCATACCCATGGTGTGGGTGGTAGTAACACTATACCCATGGTGTGGGTGGTAGTAACACTATACCCATGGTGTGGGTGGTAGTAACACCATACCCATGGTGTGGGTGGTAGTAACACCATACCCATGGTGTGGGTGGTAGTAACACCATACCCATGGAGAGGGTGGTAGTAACACCATGCCCATGGTGTGGGTGGTACTGACATTATACCCATGGTGTGGGTGGTAGTAACACCATACCCATGGTGTGGGTGGTAGTAACACTATACCCATGGTGTGGGTGGTAGTAACACCATACCCATGGTGTGCGTGGTAGTAACACTATGCCCATGGTGTGGGTGGTACTGACATCATACCCATGGTGTGGGTGGTAGTAACACCATACCCATGGTGTGGGTGGTAGTAACACTATACCCATGGTGTGGATGGTAGTAACACCATACCCATGGTGTGGGTGGTAGAAACACCATACCCATGGTGTGGGTGGTAGTAACACTATACCCATGGTGTGGGTGGTAGTAACACTATACCCATGGTGTGGGTGGTAGTAACACCATACCCATGGTGTGGGTGGTAGTAACACCATACCCATGGTGTGGGTGGTAGTAACACCATATCCATGGAGAGGGTGGTAGTAAACACCATGCCCATGGTGTGGGTGGTACTGACATTATACCCATGGTGTGGTGGTGGTAGTAACACCATACCCATGGTGTGGGTGGTAGTAACACTATACCCATGGTGTGGGTGGTAACACCATACCCATGGTGTGCGTGGTAGTAACACTATGCCCATGGTGTGGGTGGTGCTGACATCATACCCATGGTGTGGGTGGTAGTAACACCATACCCATGGTGTGGGTGGTAGCAACACCATACCCATAATGTGGGTTGTAGTAACACAATACCCATGATGTGGGTGGTAGTAACACCATACCCATGATGTGGGTGGTAGTAACACCATACACATGATGTGGGTAGAAGTAACACCATACCCATGGTGTGGGTGGTAGTAACACCATACCCATGGTGTGGGTGGTAGTAACACAATTCCCATAGTGTGGGTGGAAGTAACACCATACCCATGATGTGGGTGGTAGTAACGCCATACCCATGATGTGGGTGGTAGTAACACCATACCCATGGTGTGGGTGGTAGTAACACAATTCCCATAGTGTGGGTGGAAGTAACACCATACTCATGGTGTGGGTGGTAGTAACACCATACCCATGGTGTGGGTGGTAGTAACACCATAGCCATGGTGTGGGTGGTAGTAACACCACAGCCATGGTGTGGGTTGTAGTAACACCATAGCCATAGTGTGGGTGGTAGTAACACCATAGCCATGGTGTGGGTGGTAGCAACACCATAGCCATGGTGTGGGTGGTAGTAACACCATAGCCATGGTGTGGGTGGTAGTAACACCATAGCCATGGTGTGGGTGGTAGTAACACCTTAACGACATATAAAATACTGAGGAATCAACAAGGTGGACAGTGATAGAATGTTCGGGAGATGGGACACAGCAACAAGGGGACACAGCTGAAAGTTGAAAACACAGATGAATCACAGGGATGTTAAGAAGTATTTCTTCAGCCACAGAGTAGTCAGGATGTGGGATGGTTTGGGAAGCGATATAGTGGAGGCAGGATCCATTCATAGCTTTAAGCAGAGGTATGATAAAGCTCATGGTTCAGGGAGAGTGATCCAGTAGCGACCAGTGAAGAGGCAGGGCCAGGAGCTATGGCTCGACCCCTGCAACCACAACTAGGTGAATACACACACACACACACACACACACACACACACACACACACACACACACACACACACACACACAGACTCTGAGGTGTCCCTGTTTGCAGATGACGTGAAGTTGATGAGAAGAATACACTCGATCGAAGACCAGGCAGAACTACAAAGGGATCTGGACAGGCTGCAGACCTGGTCCAGCAATTGGCTCCTGGAGTTCAATCCCACCAAGTGCAAAGTCATGAAGATTGGGGAAGGGCAAAGAAGGCCGCAGACGGAGTACAGTCTAGGGGGTCAGAGACTACAAACCTCACTCAAGGAAAAAGATCTTGGGGTGAGTATAACACCAGGCACATCTCCTGAAGCGCACATCAACCAAATAACTGCTGCAGCATATGGGCGCCTAGCAAACCTCAGAACAGCATTCCGACATCTTAATAAGGAATCGTTCAGGACCCTGTACACCGTATACGTTAGGCCCATATTGGAGTATGCGGCACCAGTTTGGAACCCACACCTAGCCAAGCACGTAAAAAAAATAGAGAAAGTGCAAAGGTTTGAAATAAGACTAGTCCCAAGAGGGTAGCCCTACGAGGAGAGGTTAAGGGAAAATCAACTGCGACACTGGGGACAGGAGAAAAAATGGGGGACTGAAACGACATACAAAAACTGAAGGAATTGACAAGGTGGAAAAAGACGGGGTTTTCCCCAGAAAATTGCACACGTAAAAAGGGGTACACAGTTGGAAGCTAAAGACCAGATAAATCAAGGGATTTTAGGAAGTATTTCTTCAGCCACGAGTATCAGTAAGTGGAATAGTTTGGGAAGCAGTAGGGGGGCGGATCCATACTACTTTAAGCAGGGGTTGATAAAGCCTGGCTCGGGAGAGGACCTAGTAGGATCAGTGAAGAGGCGGGGAGGAGTCGACTCGACCCCCCAAACCTCAATAGGTGAGTACAATGGTTGAGTACACACAAACACACATACGCTCAAACAAAAGTGATAATGCTTTTTACAGTGAGCAATCGGGTATTTGACATTTTCCGAGTAAAAATTTTCTGAATTCATTAACTTCAATCATTCCGGGGTTTGAAAAACGTCTTCCGCAAAGATTCATTCTTTTGGTCTAAAAATGGGGGGGGTTGTTTTAACCCCCCAAAGATCTGTAACCCACCCGGACCGGGAATAGTGAACAAGAGTCGCTTAGAGTTGGTTGCCCCATAGACTGTGGTTTTCCCCTGTTTATAGAATAAAGACAAATAGACTGTGGTGTCAATCTCCCTCAGTCTTAAGTATTAAGCTTTTTATAATTCTTTTTTTTATTGTTCCAAACCTAAGACAACCCTCTTGAAAGCATATAACTTTCCCCTTCTTGTCTGCTCGCTTTTGGGGCCCGTGAGCCCCCTTGCCTGACGCCCCTCATAACCTGACGCAGTGGTACAGGGGGTGTTGTGCATTCCTGCCGGGATGGGTAGAGTGGGGTCGTGCTTCGCCCCCCTCTACTTTTTTCCAAACGGTAATCATCAACGACAGGGCCCCAGGTGTGCGCAGGGAGTAATACTGGGGGCTTTGAATTATTGGGGGGTTTAACCCCTTACGTCAGTCGATGTTTTTTGCCCAAATTATAGAGAGACATAGGCATCAGAGACGAGGATTTATTGGGTGGCACTAAAACGGTGTAATAAATTTTCGTGAAAGTGTTTACTGTCAAGTATACGAGGCTTGGTTGATCGTTACCAAGAGTAGTTTACTGTCACCGGAAAATGAGGGCAAGTGATTGAGTTCAGACTTATTCGGGGGTTAAGCCCCGCAAGTGCCTTTTGAGGCTGATGAGGTAGATATTCGAATTTTTTCGAACGTTATGGAACTGTACACGGGGCCCAAACCTGGCAAATGGGTAAAAGGTGCTTACACAGGATTTCCGAGGGTTTTCTTTTAAATCTCAATATGACGCTTAGGGACCTATACCCCGTTGTATATCTCGAAGAGTTTAGAACCAGGTAATGGTGGGTTTGCAGGGCAGAGAGCCGGCCGACTGTGTGGCAAATTTTGACATTGGGGGCAGCTGTGGAAGCGGGATGGCCCCTGGGCCGGCAAGGGGCGGGCCCGCACATGAGCACCCGATGCCTAAGGAAACGGGGGCAGGAGGGGGGCGGGGGTCGCATGGGGAGTGAAGAGGTTGGCTCCCCAGGGGAAATTTGGAAGAAGGGGGATCCAAAAATCCCCTGGCCATAAACAGTGGCCCCGGGCCCGGCAAGGGGCGGAGCACCTGCAATAACACCCGAGCCAAAAAGAAAACGGGTGCAAGGAGGAGGGCGGGGTCGCATGGGGTGAAGAGGTGGTGGTCCTCCTGGGAATCGGAATTAGGGTGATCCATGAATCACCTGCCCCACAACAGTACGTTGTCAAGTGAGGAGGTACGGGAGGGGCAGCGTGAAGGGCTATTGAGGAGGAGTTGGGGGTGAAAAGGGCTATTTTACAGTCTACGGAGGGGGAGAGTTACAACGAACAAGACCCTGGGATCAGGGGCAGAGGTGTGTGGGGGGAAGGGGGGGATCGGGTGGCCTGTGGTGGGCAGTGCGATCCCCATGGGGGCATGGAGGGGGTTTAAAAGGGGGTAGGGGGAAGTCCATTGTGCTGGCCCCCAGGATTTCAGATATGGAAACGGGGGAGCTAAAAGGAAAAGGGCAGAGCGTCGATTCGGACGATTTCTGACGCCGGCGCAAAGGCCGGGGAAAAAAAGACATGGGGTTAGGGCCCGAATGACTCTGGAAGGGCCCAACAAAGGGGGGGGGGGATGGGGGGAAAGGGAGGGGGGAGTCGGTGGCAAAGGCACGTCCAGGGGAATGGTTTTAAAGGGAAGAATCTTGACAGAGGGGGGGAAAGGGAAAACCTTTTAAAACGGGCCTCAGGGTGTAACAATAAATATTAATGGTCTGGTGTGGTGTTAAACGGGGTGCTTCAGGTTTTTTTTAAAATAGGTACAAGGTTGAGTACTTTGTGCGGGGAAAAATTTTTAAGTTGGTCGGAATTGGGGTCCTGGGTTCACTTATGTTTTGCCGTCTGAGCGTTTAAAAAGGAGGAGGGGGTGGTTGATCAGGGGAGGCGAGCCCGTTTTTTTTGCTAGGAAGAGGGGGGGGAAAGGGGGGAGAGTATTACTGTGGAAGGAGGGTGGATGGGAGAGAGAGTGGCGTTTGGGGGGTTTTCCCCCAGCAAAAAGTGACGTGAAAGGAAGATGGATTTTGTGGGGAGGAGCTGTGTATTCCCTCCCACGCTCCGCGGCTTTGGGGGGGGTTTGGAATTGTTAATTAAAAAGGACAGAGTGGAACCCCAGAGGAGGGGGGATATTTTTCCACAGTCTTGGGGGGCCTCTTTTGAGATTTCGTTACGTGAGCTTTGGGGGAGGTCTTTGGGGGTGGAACATCGTTTATAAAAAGGGGGATATGCGGTGTTTTGGACAGGTTTTTTTACCAGAGGGTTAGGGTAGAGTTTTTAAAACTTTGAGATGGTGTCTTCCGTCATAGGGCGGTATTAGTGGAGGTGGGATGGGATGCTTTGGCTCGTAGGCGGGGAATTTATTGGAAACTGAACACGGGGTTTTTGGGGGGTTGGGGGAGTGGAAGTTTTTGCAATTTTTGGAACGCTCGTGACGACAGAAGGACTGAGGAAGGGGGGGTGGGATGGTGGGATTTGGGGCAAGTTACGTTTACGTCAATTTTATTGAGGGAGGGCAAACGCATTAATCAATTGCGGTATGGTTTGTCAAATTATTAAACGTTTAACGGAAATTGTTACGAGGGGGGGGTGTGGGCCGGGGGGACCCGGGGGAGGTATAACATGTTTAAGGACAGGGAAAAGGGGTTTGCAAGAAAAACGTTTTGATGCTGTACGGGTACGGCGGGGTTGGACGAAGTACTCTGGGGGGACAAGCCATCGTTGTGTGCTGCGAGGACGAAGGGACGAAGCGAACGAACAAAACGAGTTTGCAAGTCATATCTTTTTGGGGGTTTTAGAGAGGGTCAGGTATTAAGGGCACCCTTGGGGGTGAGTGAAAAAGCAGATAGATGGTTTGGGAATACGGGAAAAGTAGTGGGGTGGATGGTGAGGTTTTTGGGGAAAGGGATGTGATAGTGCCCTGCAAACTGGGGAGGGGTGTCGGGAGGCACTGGGGGGGGTCATTGGGAGGGGAAAATGGAGGCCCCAAGGCTGAGGAAGGGGAAAGGCACCCGGGGGCGATGGTTTCCTACGAAAATTTTAGTCAGCACTGGGGCGCTTAGGGGTTTCCTTTTGGGGAATGAAAGCCTGAAAGACGGAGGGGAAATGGGAAATCTCAGGCAACGGCGGTGGGGTGTTGGTCCCAAAAAGGGGAAAAAAGCAGAGACCCTTCGGGTTACCGACCATTTTTGTTTTCTTTGGTTTATTATAAAATTTTTCGAAAAATTTTTGGGAATGGCTTAAATGTGTTGTGGGGGGGGTCGTGTTTTTAGTTCCCTTTTGGGTTTTCCTGGTAGGTCAATGAATGGGGGCCCCGGGATTTCAAGGGGTTTCCGGGGACATGGAAAGGGGGAAAAGGGGCGTTGGGGGCGTTGGTTGGGAAAGGGGGTTTTGATGGGTGGAAAGAAAGGCTTTGAGGGATATTCTCCTACGACGGGGGTTTTGGGGAAGAAAAGTGGGGTGGGTGGATCGTTTTACCAAACGCGAAGGTAAGGGGACAAAACAATGGGTGTGGGGGGGGGGAGTCACAGGGCGGGGTTTCGGGGGGATGTCCTTTATCCAAATATTGTTTCTGGTTCAGGATCCCCTTTTAAGGAGTGGGGTCGTCTAAGGACGGGGGGGAGGGTGGGGAGCTGAACCGTGGGGCTGGTTTGGTGGGCCGTTGATGATACCACTATTTTGGCAAATGAGGAGACACGGTTAGACTTTTGGGGGAAGTTGTACAACTTTTGGAGGCTACTGGGAGAAAGGTAAAACTGGAAAAGTAAAGAAGGGTGGGAGATTTGGGCAGAGAATTAGATTGGGGGTGTGATGTTTTGCAGCGGAGGACCCGGGAGTCTGAAAAACGCGGGTCATGATGAGGTGACCTGAGTGCTGCAAGGGTTAGCATTCGAATGGATGGGGAAAGGTGCAGCGAGGTTGGGAATCTGCGGGCCTCACCATTTAACCCTTAGGAACGTGCAATTGTCATCAATGTATTACTATAAGTAAAATTTTGGGTTGTTTGCTGTGATCCGTTTCAGGAAGGCGATAGAGATTCTTAAATGGTGTTCAAATTTTTGTGGGGGTTTAGGGGCAACTGGTTTTCGAAGGAGGGAGTGACATTGCCGTATGTAGGGGGGTTGGTTTGTTGGACTTGAGTAGCGCGTGAAAAGTTTTTTCTTAGAGGGAAGTGATGATGCGGTGGTGGGGGGGAGGGTCATAGAAAAGGGCATGCTCACCGAGGAAATGGTATGGAGGGGCGGAAATGAAGGAATGGAGACGTGTTACGCGCCCTTTAAAGTTGCAGGGGAACCAGAAAGTAAAGGTGGGAAAAATTTGTGAAAATTGTTAGAGAGACAGTATGGCGCCGGGTTTAAGGGATCTACCCCTTTTTGCTGGGGTTAATATGGCGAAATTTAGTAAATTAAGGATACGGCCCCAGGGGGGGGTGAGGTTATGTACCTTTCCCGCATGGGATTTTTCCAACGGGGCGGCTCCCAGATTTGGAGGGTTATTGAGGTGGGGGGGTGGCGATGCGTGGGGGAAAGACTGCGTATCATGCTCATTTTTTTGAAGGTTTGGGGTGCATCGGGGGATGGGTGTAAGGGAGTGGTGAGGGGGGGGGTCAAGGGTTCGGGATTTCGGCGTTGGTCTTTATTGGTGGTGTGGAGGAGAGTGTGGGAAGAGGTTTTTGAATGTCATCGTGGATACATATAGTTTTAGGGGGGATGAGGGGGGGGGGGTGGGTGGGGATTGGGTGGAAGGACTTTGGCGGCGACGTTTTATCGAATTTGGTCGCAAAAGAGAATTTTTGGGGAAAAAAGGGGGAAAAAAGTTTTTCTGGGGTTTTAGGATAAAAATAGGAAATTTTTTGGAGTTTAGGGGCTTTAACTGCCGGGGTGAGTGGGTTGGGAAATGGGGGGGGGGGTTTAGGGGTTTCAAGGCTCACCTCCCCTTTGGGAAAGCAGTGAGTGGTTGGGGGTGATTGGGGGACTGTGGTGACCCGTGAGAGGTTGTGCAAGTAAGTTTTTTCTTAGTTTCCCCTTTAGGGGGAAGGGAAAAAACAGATTAAAATTAACATTTATTAATGTAAAACCCTTTAAAAAAATAACATGATATTTTTTTGATAGCGTTTATGTTTCCCTTACATGGGGATTGCAATTTAATTTTAATTTTCTTGAAGGGTTTTCTTTTACTATTGCCCCTTTAAGCCTGATTATTTTGTTTTTTTTTTAACGGGTCCCGCTCAGTTTTGACGTAATTACCTATTATTATTTTAAGGGTTTTATTTTGGTAGTCCTGACCTTTCATGGTTGTAAAAATGTTTCCTCAAATGACAGGGGTATAATAATCCCAAATTGAGGATAATTAAAGTCATGATTATTAGGGTTTGGGGATAGGGTTTGTTTCAGGTGTTGTGGTGGGGGGGGGGGGATGTTGGGTCACCTGTGTTGCAGACAGGGTTTTTTTACAAGGATATTGTAGGTTGGTGATTTTGTTGCGAAATTTATTATGGGTGTTGCATTAACTTTGGTGCATTATTGGTTGAGGTTGTAATTTTAGGAGTTTTGTTTAAGCCATTTTGGGCCTTTGTTATTAAACTTTATTCCCTTTTTAAAAAGTGATATGTTTTAAAAACTTGTATATGAGACTGCGATGTTTTTGGGTTTTTTTGGTTTATATATTGTTTTACTGATGTTGCCCTTGCATTATTTTAATTTTTGTACCCATTAAAAATTTGTACAGAAGTTTTAAATAAAATAAAAAAAAAAACTTGGCCATTCATCAGTTCATCATTCTTCTGAAAACCAATGTGAGATGGAATACAGGGGTTTTTAACTTCTTTTGTTAAATATATTTGATTTAAGAGGATAATTCGTAAGGAAATTTCCGAACTTTGAAAAAATTAAACTCAAACATAATAAGTTTCAGTTTACGCTTGATGGCTAAATGTTGATGTTTGAAAACTTGACTGAGCTATGAAGCTGTGACAGTTGACAACCAGCACAACTGCTGTTATGACTAAGTTGAGCACTGCTGTGTCAGGGCTGTGTCAGCACTGCTGTGTCATGACTGTGTCAGCACTGTGTGTCATGACTGTGTCAGCACTGCGGGTGTCATGACTGTGTCAGCACTGCTGTGTCATGACTGTGTCAGCACTGCTGTGTCATGACTGTGTCAGCACTGCTGTGTCATGACTGTGTCAGCAACTGCTGTGTCATGACTGTGTCAGCACTGCTGTGTCTTTGATATTTCAACACTGTCCTAGCTAAAAATTGTAATGATACATAAGTAAATTTAACCCTTTATTTGTATCATAAAACTTAGTATCGTGAGTAATTTTTTAAAACAAACATTTCGCCCATCATAATAAAGTTATGCATAAACACTAGACAAAGGTCACACCAAAAACATACATCACACTGTTATCATAGAAACACTACAAAGTCCACCATAAAACATACATCACTCGTTATCATGAAAACACTAGACAAAGATCACACCATAATACATACATCACACTGTTATACATAGAAACACTAGACAAAGATCACACCATAAATACATACATCACACTGTTATACATAGAAACACCATAAATGCTTCGCTCATATACAAACAAAACACACATTTTATATATACATACCATACAATTTTAAAATTTAAGGAATTAAATACTATGATATATAAATAGAAGGATAAAATTTAAAATAATTTGGGCCCCCACCATGGTGGTGTAACTGGACGGGAAGTTCTTCTCTTCTGGCTGGACTACGGTACGAGTCTACCCGGGTGGATGTATTTACTCAGCACAGATTTCTGTGTATCCCTCTCTGTAAGTACATCTGTCTGTAATAATGATATTAAAAACATTTGTTCTAAAAATCAAGTATGGGTAATGCTCCATGGTGAGGCTACATTGAAGAGTTATTCCTCTTTGAGGAAATTTCTGTGTTTGGGGTTCACAGCTCTCAACGTCCCCCTCAAATGCTGTGTTTGGGGTTCACAGCTCTCAACGTCCCCCTCAAATGCTGTGTTTGGGGTTCACAGCTCTCAACGTCCCCCTCAAATGCTGTGTTTGGGGTTCACAGCTCTCAACGTCCCCCTCAAATGCTGTGTTTGGGGTTCACAGCTCTCAACGTCCCCCTCAAATGTACTATGATAGTTTGTTTTTCTTTTTATAATGCGAAGCCAAGTGAATGAGTGCAATGCACATTATTACACATTGTTAAAGAGTGTTGAGTGAGTGTTAGAGTGCAGAAAGTATTCTTTAACAATGTGTAATAATGCAGAGTGTGTGGGGGTAGTACAGAGTACATTAGCACACACTGTCCCAGAGTGCAGAGATTGACCAAGTCACTAATCGGAACATTGTTCCATTAAAAGGCTGTCCTACAAAGAATGTTTTATCCTCACTCTTTTACATAGCACACAGCATCAACTAATTTAATATAGCAAAGGAAGTTATGTGAGTAATTATCATAATCATAACGAGAAAGCACAATATTACACAATATTATTCACATGTTCAACACTCACTTCTCTATATCGCCTGAGATCAACCACAGCCCAGTTAGAAATAACTGATTTTCATAACCAATATATTAAGATTATGGTATATAATAGTCTTTTCTTTATGTTTACTTACGTAGTTGTAGATACATGTCCGAGCAAACATTCTCAACAAGTCAAAGATATGAAACAGGATTACTGATGACAATTTGTATACGATATCGCTGTTAGAAATTACAGAATTTGTTCCTAACATCTTAAACTTGTTTAAAAAAGACACTGAAAACTACTATGTAAATGGAAAATAAATTGTTTATTTACTTTTATACTATACATTTTAAGCCCCTGAAAGCCGACTACAGCTTATCCAGTGAGGTTTTTTTTTTTTACATATCAATGGAAAGTTATAGAAGGTTAATGTTTAAAACAGAGTTGTTTATAGTCAGGGTCGACACTTCACCTGTAGCTCACATCACACCTTCACCTGTAATGAACCTTGCTTATTCACCTGTAATTTATCCTCACATCTTCACCTGTAATTCTTCTTGTGTATGCCCCTGTAGTTAAACCTAAAACCTTCATCTGTAATTCGCTGTGTATGCCCTGTAGTTCACCTACACCTTTTCATCTGTAATTCGTCTTGTGTATGCCCCTGTAGTTCACCTACACCTTCATCTGTAATTCGTCTTGTGTATGCCCCTGTAGTTCACCTACACCTTCATCTGTAATTCGTCTTGGGGTATGCCCTGTAGTTCACCTACACCTTCATCTGTAATTCTTCTTGTGTATGCCCCTGTAGTTCACCTACACCTTCTCTGTAATTCGTCTTTAAAACCTTCACCGGGTTAAATCGTAAAAGAAGCAAAAGGCAAAATACCGTCACTGGAACAATTTACAAATAACCCGTACATAGGAGAGAGAAGCTTATGACAACGTTCCGGTTCGACTTGGATCATTTATAAAGTCACAGTGGGAAACGTCGTCGTAAGCTCCTCTCTACTATATACAGTTTGTGTAAATCATCGTACTATACCCCTCTAGTTCAAATCACACATTTACCTGTAGCTCACCTCCAATATTCACCAACAAATATAAATTAGCAAATAAAAGTCTGACGAACACTTCATGATGACTCACGAAATCGTAATATGAATGCAAACAAACAACGTGATAAATGCTTGCTCAACAAACATTCACAATAACAACATTAGTGTTCACTAGACTGAGAGAACACAGATAAAAACTATTACCAAAAAAAAAAAAAAAATAGGAAACTTGGTGTCCAGACTGGATAATGAGCCGCCAGAGAGAGTTTCAACAACATTTCAAGTTTCCCTAGAAAAGTCTTATTATCATTCCTGTTAACATCTTTTGATTAAGAATATTCTGATCAAAAAATTAAAAGTAAATTAAATAAATTAAAGCATGGAGTGTGAGCATGTAACTAGTGAGACACACTTGTGGATCAGCAGAGACCAAGCGACTAGTGGGACACACTTGTGATCAGCAGAGGGCCAAGCGGACTATGAGACAACACTTGTGATCAGCAGAGACCAAGCGACTAGTGAGACACACTTGTGGATCAGCAGAGACCAAGCGACTAGTGGGACACACTTGTGGATCAGCAGAGACCAAGCGACTAGTGGGACACACTTGTGGATCAGCAGAGACCAAGTGACTAGTGAGACACACTTGTGAAGCAGAGACCCAAACGACTAGTAGACACACTTGTAAAAACCAACGCTATCCACAAGGTGTGGCTCACAGCCGCTTGGGCCCGGATCCCCAAGGCTCTATAGCCCCTTTGGTTTTGAGACCACAAGTGGCCACTTGTTGATTCGCCGGGCTGAACAATGGGTCTCAAAACCCAAACACTTGGCTCTTGTGAAACCCCAAGAAGGCTATTAGCCTTGGTTTTGGACCAACAAGGGCTCACTTGTGGTTTAGCAGACCAAGGTGTGCCCCACTTTTGGCGCGGCCAGCGAATAAGTGGGCCCACTGTGTTTCGCGAACCAACAAGTGGGCCACTAGTGGATCCTGCGAACCCAAGTGTAGTACACACTTTGGACTCGCGAACCAAGGTGTATACACTTGGGTCCCCGAGACCAACAAGTGGCCCACTTGTTGGTGCAGGGCCACAATTGGGTTACAGCACTTGGCTTGTGATCCCCAGGGGCCACAGCGCTTGGTCCTTTTGATCCCCAAGGCCCACTAGCCCTTGGGTTTTGCGAGCCAACATAGTGTACCACTGGGATTGGCCTGCTGATCCACAATGTGGTCCCCGCAGAGCTGGCTCTGTGACACAATGTGGTCCCAAAAAAGTGCTTGGCCCTTTGTGGTCCGAACAAGTGTAAACTAGTCGCGGTCCTGGCTGATCACAATTGTGGTCCCACTAGTCGCTTGGGGGGTTGCTGAACCACAAGTGGTCCCAAGTCGCGGCTTGTGAGCCCCATGGTTGTCCAAAAAAGCGCTTGGCCCTTTTGATCCAAAAAAAGTGTGTCGCACTAGTCGCTTGGTCTTGCTGATCCAAGTGGTCTCATAGTCGCTTGGCCTCTGCAAAACCACAAGTGTGTCTACTAGTGCTTGGTTGTGATTCACAATTTGTGCCCACTAGTCGCTTGTTTTGGGAAAACCAAAAATGTGTCTCATAGTCGCGGGTCTTGCTAATCCCAAGTGTGTCTCACTAGCCCGGTTGGTCTTGCTGATCCACAAGTGTGTCTCACTTCCTTGGTTCTCTGATCCCAAGTTTTTCCCCACGATCGCTTGGTCTCTGTGATCCAAAGTGTGTTCGCTAGTGTTTGGTTTTTGCTGACCCACAAGTGTGTCTCATATCGTTTGGTTTTGCTAATCCAAAAGTGTGTCTCATAGTCGCTGGTCTCTGCTGATCCACAAGTGTGCCCTACTAGTCGCTTGGTCTCTGCTGATCCACAAGTGTGCTCACTAGTCGTTGGGGTCTCTGCTAATCCACAAGTGTGTCTCACTAGTCGCTTGGGCTCTCTGCTGATCCACAAGTGTGTCTCACTAGTCGCTTGGTCTCTGCTGATCCACAAGTGTGTCTCACTAGTCGCTTGGTCTCTGCTGATCCACAAGTGTGTCTCACTAGTTACATGCTCACACTCCATGCTTAATTTTTTTAATTACTTTTAATTTTTTGATCAGAATATTCTTAACAAAAGATGTTAACAGGAATGATAATAAGATTTTTTCTAGGGAAACTTGAAATGTTGTTGAAACTCTCTCTGGCGGCTCATTATCCATCTGGACACCAAGTTTCCTATTTTTTTTTTTTTTTTGGTAATAGTTTTTTATCTGTGTTCTCTCAGTCTATTTGAACACTAATGTTGTTTATTGTGAATTTTGTTGAGCAAGCATTTATCCGTTGTTTGTTTGCATTCATATTACGATTTCGTGAGTCATCATGAAGTGTTCGTCAGACTTTTATTTGCTAATTTATATTTGTTGGTGAATATTGGAGGTGAGCTACAGGTAAATGTGTGATTTAAAACTAGGGGGGTATACGTACATGATTTACACAAACTGTATATAGTAGAGAGGAGCTTACGACGACGTTTCCCACTGTGACTTTATAAATGATCCAAGTCGAACCGGAACGTTGTCATAAGCTTCTCTCTCCTATGTACGGGTTTATTGTAAATTTTTTCCAGGGGACGGTATTGTGCCTTTTGCTTCTTTTACGATTTACAGGTTGAAGGTGTAAAGCGAATTACAGATGAAGGTGTAGGTGAACTACAGGGGCATACACAAGAAAGAATTACAAAATGAAGGTGTAGGTGAACTACGGGGGCATACACAAGACGAATTACGATGAAGGTGTAGGTGAACTACAGGGGCATACACAAGACGAATTACAGATAAAGGGTTTGTAGGTGAACTACAGGGGCATACACAAGACAAATTACAGATGAAGGTGTGGTGAACTACAGGGCATACACAAGACGAATTACAGATGAAGGTGTGGGTGAACTACAGGGGCATACACAAGAAGAATTACAGGTGAAGATGTGAGGAAAAAATTACAGGTGAATAAGCAAGGTTCATTACGGTGAAGGTGTGATGTGAGCTACAGGTGAAGTGTCGACCCTGACTATAAACAACTCTGTTTTTAAACATTAACCTTCTATAACTTTCCAAAGATATGTAAAAAAAAAAAACCCCACTGGATAAGCTGTAGTCGGCTTTTAGGGGCTTAAAATGTATAGTATAAAAGTAAATAAACAATTTATTTTCCATTTACATAGTGTTTTCAGTGTCTTTTTTAAACAATTTAAGATGTTAGGAACAAATTCTGTAATTTCTAACAGCGATATCGTAACAAATTGTCATCAGTAATCCTGTTTCATATCTTTTTACTTGTTGAGAATGTTTGCTCGGACATGTATCTACAAATACGTAAGTAAACATAAAGAAAAGACTATTATATACCATAAACTTAATATATTGGTTATGAAAATCAGTTATTCTAACTGGGCTGTTGGTTGATTCAGGCGATATAGAGAAGTGAGTGTTGAACATGTGAATAATATTGTGTAATATTGTCTTTCTCGTATGAATTTTGATAATTACTCACATAACTTCCTTTGCTATATTAAATTAGTTGATGCGTTTTGCTATGTAAAAGAGTGAGGATTTAAAAAATTCTTTGTAAAGGGCAGCCTTTTAATGGAACAAAGTTTTCCCATTAGTGACTTGGTCCCAAACTCTGCCTCTGGGACAGTGTGTGCTAATGAACTCTGTACTACCCCACACACTCTGCATATTACACATTGTTAAAGAATACTTTCTCACTCTAACACTCACTCAACACTCTTTAACAATGTGTAAAATGTGCTTTCACCATTCCTTGGTTCGCATTTAAAAAAAAAAACAAACTATCAAGAAAATTTGAGGGGGACTTGAGAGCTGTAAACCCCCAAACCAGCATTTGAGGGGGACGTTGAAGCTGTGAACCCCCAAAACACAGCATTTGAGGGGCGTTGAGAGCGTGAACCCCAAAACAGCATTTGGGGGGGACTTGAGGCTGTGAACCCCCAAACACGCATTTGAGGGGGACGTTGAGAGCTTAAACCCCAAACACAGTTTTTCCCTCAAAGGAACAAACTCTTCAAATGTAGCCTCACCTGGAGCATTCCCCATACTGATATTAAAACCCAAATTTTTTAATACATTATATACAGACAATGTACTTACAGGGGGGATACACAGAAATCTGTTGAGAAAAATCATCCCCCGGGAGACCGACCGTAGCCCACCCAGAAGAAAAACTTCCCCTCCATTACACCACCATGGGGGCCAATTATTTTAAATTTTATCCTTTATTTATATATCATAGTAAATTTAAACCCTTTAATTTTAAAATTTTATGTATGTAATAAAATTTGTTTTTTTTGTTTGTATATGAGGAAGCATTTATGGTGTTTCTATGTAAACATGTGATGTATTATTTTTGGTGTGATCTTTGCTATGTTTTTAGATACAGGGATTATGTATTTTTTGGGGTGACTTTGCTTGTTTTATGATAACAATGATTATGAATGTGGGCTTTGTTTGTGTTCTTTCATACAAAGTTGTATGTAATGGTTAAATTTTCTTTTTTATCATACTTTTATTGGGGGAAAGTTTTTAAATAATTATTCACGATCTAATGAAAAGACAAAAGGTTAAATTTACCAGTCTACAATTTACAAGGCAGTGGAAAAATCAGACACAGCAGTGCTGACACGTCATGACAAGCAGTGCTGACACTCTGAACAGCAGTGCTGACACAGTCATGACACAGCAGTGCTGAAACAGTCATGACACAGCAGTGCTGACACAGTCATGACACAGCAGTGCTGACACAGTCATGACACAGCAGTGCTGACACAGTCATGACACAGCAGTGCTGACACAGCCATGACACAGCAGTGCTAACTTAGTCATAACAGCAGTTGTGCTGGTTGTCAAACTGTCACAGCTTCATAGCTCAGTCAAGTTGTCAAACATCAACATTCAGCCATCAAGCGTAAACTGAAACTTATTTATGTTTGAGTCAATATTTTTCAAAGTTCTGGAAATTTCCTTACGAATTATCCTCTTAAATCAAATATATTTAACAATAGAAGTAAAACCTCTGTATTCCATCTCACATTGGTTTTCAGAAGAATGATAGAACTGATGAACTGGCCAAGTTTTTTTTTTATATTTTATTTAAAACTTCATGTACAAATATTAATAGGTACATATATAAAATAATGAACAAGGACAACATCAGTAAAACAATATATAAACACAAAACAATCCAGACAACATCTGACAGTCTACTATATACAAGTTTTTAAAACATATCACAATTTAAGAAGGAATAAAGTTATAATAACAAAGGCCACAAAATGGCTATAAACAAAACTCCTAAAATTACAACCTCAACACAATAATGCACCAAGCTTAATGACAATCACCCATAATACAATTCGCAACAAATACACCAGACCTACAATATGCCTTGTTAAGAAACCTGTGCTGCAACACAGGTGACCCAACATCCCTCCCCCCCCCACTCACACACACACATTGAAAACTAACCCTATCACCAACCTGAATAATCATGACATTAATTATCCTCAATTTAGGATTATTATGACACCTGTCACTTGAGGAAACATTATTTACAACCATGAATGGTACAGGACTACCAAAATGACAATACCTTAAATAATAATAGGTAATTACGTCAAAACTGATGCTGGACCACGTTACAAAAAAAAACAAAAATAACTCAGTGCTTCAAGGCAATAGTGAAAGGAAAACCCTCTCAAGAAAATTCAAATTCAATTGCAATACCAGTGTAAGTGGAACATAATACGCTATCAAAGAAATATACATGTTATATAATTTATAGGTTATACATTAATACATGTTATATATTTAATCTGCTCCTTACACCTTCCCCATCAAGGGAACTAAGCAAAACTTATCTTGCACAACCTCTCATCTGGTCACACACTAGTACCTCCAATCACACCCAACCACTCACTGCATTCCCCGAGGAGCCGTTGAATATGAAAAAAATTTAAAAAGGCATTTTAAAAATTATAAAAATCCCAAA